>OU975443.1:7235077-7835077 GCA_918857605.2 Philereme vetulata
AGGTAGGTCACGCTCACTAGAAATCTGCCCTATGATGCACTGCCCTGCGTCCATCAACTTGAGGCATACAGATGTAAAGCCTCATGTGCCTGTAATTTTACGGGCAACCATATCCTTTAAACCGAAATACAGCAATGCTGATTGGCGACAGAAATAGGTATGGTACTTCTCCGAGCGAGCGCATTCACAAGGAACTCTTATACATAACAGTGAAATGATATACAATGCAAGTGTAACTATAATACAATTTAGAAAAAATGTTTTCTTCTTTTCTGTTCACTCTCTGTTTTGAATGTTGATGTGTAATGGTAATTTTTGTTTTATTTTTCTTATTTTTAGTTGACATTCCTTGTGACATAAATAATAATATAATCAGTACCGATATAATTAGTCTATTTAAGCTATATTTTGATACTGTGGCGTCATCCTCGATACTGAGTACGTCCCTACTAAGCACCTACCTGTAGAAACTCTGTGACCTACCAACCCAAAGCAAGGTTCGAACTATTGTGCGTGCCAAGAGCGAGACGACACACCCCGATACTCCTACCTTACTAGAAATGATTAACGGTCGACTGTGGACGGAATGGTACAGTACCGAGTAAAAGAATCAAAGGAATAGAGGAATCATTAAGAGGAATCAGATCGGATGGCGGAGTCGGAATAAGTGAATATATTCACTTTGAGGAATAAAGAGTACCCATGACTAGGCCAGGGCCGCGTTGCGTTTCATCATTTTATATGTGATTTAAAAAAAATCATAGTAAAATAATTAATAGATTCCAGTTTTTTTATATGTAAATAAAATGTTGATCTTTGTTATAGTATGAGAATTTTAACTTATACATTTTCTACTTTCGAATAAACGACATCTTTTGAAGCGCAAAATTGCGCACGTTTTATTCGTTATTTTTTTTTTAAATATTGTATTAATATACAAAAAATTTTTAAATACATTTAAAAGAAGACAATGTTTTTGTTGTAATGTTATTTTTGTTAAAAACTTTACGAGTCGTTTTTTGGCTAAAAACAGGGTTAGATAATTCAAACAATTGCTCATTTTACGAAAACGCGAGTTACAAATTAATTTAGTTGACGAATGTTATTTGTTTAAATTTAATTTTTTTATATGCATTTAGTTTTTGATGAATCAAACTTTGGGTGTTATTATTTTTGTTTATCTCTCTTCAACACCCGAGCCATAGTCTTGTTCGAGATATTCGCATAAAAAGGAAACGAACCTTAACAAATTAAAGAAAATCTCGGGAATTAACAATTTCCGGGATAGTAAAATAAAATAACAGAAATTGTTTTATGTTATTCAATATTAATGGAACTTATTACAACAAAAATTAAGGAAGGCCATTAGCCAACAAAAATGAGTAGAAAAACACAAATCGTTAATCTACTGTTATCGCTGACCTGACACAGTACAGATAATTCATAAAATACTTACTTACGAATATTCATTATCAACGATAAGACACCACGTGCTTCACTTTGTGCATTAGATAAGTTGGGACTAGGTACTCGTGTACCCAACAGCTTTGGGAAATCAGACATAAATCTAAACTCAATTGTATTAGGTAATTGGGTAAAGACGTCTAAGTGCCGGCACGGATTTAAACATGTACCTAACAGAGGAAACCTCAGTGACGACAGATTAAAAACTCAAAGATTCGCTCGATGCCAAAGGACTGTATCGCGCGTTTTACTAAAACGCAACGTGAGATGTCAAATCCAGTGGTTAAAATGATTGAAAAAAATCTTCAGAAGGTAATTTAGGTATTTACCTACTAAACCCATATTTTAACGAATTTAATAAACAATTAGTTTCATTTGAATTTATCCAAATCAGCATGCTTATTTGAGGTGGCTATGAGTTCTCCTGTATTTTCTGTGAAGCTCTGTAAACGCTAAGTAGGCCTTATAATAATAATTTCAATCAATGTATTTAGCCTATTGGCAGTTGGCACCCAGCACTACTGGACATATCTCCTCTCTATTTCGCCATTCTCTCAGGATTTATTAACTCTAAATTCCCGCAGGAAGTAGAGGCTCTACACGAGCCCGCAGAAGACACAGACGTCATGGAAGAGATCCTAGGACAAGTTGGCGGATTCGGCACCTATCAACGCCTTCTATTCCTGATGATGATGCCACTAGGATTTATATTCGCATTCACCTACAGCTCACAGATGTTTGTGTCTGCAACGCCGCAGCAGCACTGGTGCTTGGTGCCGGAGCTCAGTCATCTAGACGTAGAACTCAGCTCAATTCTTAAACTTTACAATTTATTAAAGCAACTGCTTAAGACTTTGACAGGACAGTTTGGATTTCTACTCTAGAAGCCTAAACCAAACATTATAATTTGGATTACCTATAAGCATATGGATGCTTTGTCTAGAATAGATGGATAAGCAGACAGGTCCTGTATCGATTGCGACTTAGAATAACATGGGCTATTTTTGGTCCAGGTTTTGCGAGCTTAAAGTCTTAAATTTGCAGACGAAATCTGTCAATACCAGGAGCAGCTGAAGGGTACGATTGGAACCGCTGTGTAATGTACGACGGCAACTGGACACAGGTGCTAACGTACCTGACGCCTCCAGATCCTGGCACCCCAGTAATGCCGTGTAAGAACGGATGGGAGTTCCTGTATGAGGATATTCCTTATTCCACTATCGTTAGTGAGGTGAGGACTCGTTTCGTTGTCATCTTTCAAGAAACAAAAATGTACTGTCTTCCTGCCTTTATTGTATCCCAATCTTTGGGAGGGTATAAAATATGTCCTTTTTCCATTTTCCTCTATCAGTAGCTTGTTATTTTACCCTTGAAACATTTTCCACCGTAAGTTCATGTTTTGACCTACCTGCTTATTCTTTTCTTTATAGGTTTTTTTATCAAATTCGGTACAATAGAAAATTACAATATCCAAATAAAATTCATGTCCTAAAAATATCAATGCAACAGCCTGAATAAAATAGGTAAACAAATCATATTCGTTCATCATGTAAAGAGGTACCTGT
The DNA here is from genome assembly GCA_918857605.2 of Philereme vetulata. Lineage (NCBI taxonomy): Eukaryota > Metazoa > Arthropoda > Insecta > Lepidoptera > Geometridae > Philereme > Philereme vetulata. The sequence continues at coordinate 7,238,107 of OU975443.1, forward strand.
TAACCTAAGCAATTGTTTATTGGAAAATATCGATTAGGGACTGGGTACTGGATAAATATTCAAGCTACCGGTATTAAACCCACCTCTAAAATCTGTACCTATACGATTCCGGATATGTGGTTTAAATTAAAGTTGTACATAACATAACAGCATGTATAGGTACACATAAGTTGTAAAAAGGGGTTGTGCATTCTACGTGTTCTCTTTTACAGTAATAACAAGTTATAGTTGTATCGTTTCAGAGAGAATGGATATGTGACCAGGCGAGTTTCGGGCCTTTCGCCCAAGCCATGTTTTTTGTCGGTTCTTTGATTGGTTGCGGCCTTTTTGGATGGATGGGCGACAAATACGGAAGAGTTCCAGCACTGATAGGTAAGCAAGTCTTAATTTTCTTCTTTGTTCAAGTTACTATGTTTTTAACTACAAGGTCCATTTTAGGACCACCAAACCTCATTCTGGTTAAAAAACCCAAACATGTGATTTTCAGGAGCAAATCTCATAGGATTTGTGGGAGGTGTGGCTAGCGTATTCACCATTGGTTTCTGGGATTTCGTCTTCTGTCGATTTCTGGTCGGGATGGCGAATGACTGCTGCTTCACCATGATGTATATTCTAGGTGAATATCCATCTTTGACTTATTCTTACTGCAATGTTGTTATTAATCATATACTTATTTGGAAGGTGATGCTTAAATGTTGTGTTGTGCATATTTTTCCACCGTTGCTAACAAAACACTCTTCGCTGTTTACTGGTTACTGTTAGCTGGTTTTTGACTTATAGCATCTGAATTCAATGACATAAAGGAACACACGCCTGAAACTCAGAGCAAATTTTCCAGAGGTTTAGAAAACTGTTTTGGTTTTCAGTGCTAGAATACGTGGACTCGAAGTACCGTTCGTTGGTAGGGAACCTTTCTCTCGCATTGTTCGCGGGTATGGGCGGTGTGATACTGCCGGGGCTCGCGTTTTGGATCAGCGACTGGCGTAAGCTACTGCTGGCTACGTCGATGCCGATGCTGTTGGTGATAGCTGCGCCTTGGGTCCTGCCGGAGAGTGCGAGGTAAATACCTATCTGGCTCCGCATTCTCGATCCACAAGATGAATGATAATCGCTGATTAATACACATCTGTATTATATTATCAGAGATTAACGTCAACTCGTGCGTACCAACGTGTTTTCGAAAATCAATCCTTAGACTTTCTTATGTTGTAGTGAAGACTAATGTTTGTTATGCCATTGTTTCCTTCCAGATGGCTAATAACTATCGGGAAAACGAAAAGAGCGGTAAAAATCCTGAATAAGTTTGAGCGCATCAACAAGAAAAAAATATCTGAAGATCTAATGATGAAGTTTGTGGTAAGTTGTCCGACGTAGAATTATTGAACTCTTTACTTACAAACTACATAAAAAGTTGCTGCTGACTTTCGGGCATCTACCAGTTGCATGTACCATAGACTATTTCTTCCCTTCAGTCTTCCGTGAACAAGAAATCAGTATCTGACGAATCAATGATGGCTCTTCTCAAAAGCGGTCCGTTGCGGAACAGTCTGCTCGTCTTGATCATCGTCACTATGGCCAGCAGTATTATAATTGACGCCATTATGCGGCTGTCGGAGAGCATTGGAACAAACTTTTTCGTTACATTTGCATTGTCTTCTATGGCTGAGATCCCGGCACTTACGCTCGTCGCTTTGATTTTAGACAAGTAAGTAGAATGTCTAAACTATTCTTATTTTTTTTAATGCTTCTTAGAGATGGTTGATTTTGCAGTTTAGTCTACAACAAAACGTTCATCGGAGGTATTGATTTTAAAATTGTTTTCAGAGCCGGCCGACGCTTCTTGGCGGTCCTGACCGTGACAGGGGCTGGAGCGTTGTCGCTTGTTTGCGCATTTGTTTCTAAGGGTAAGTTCATCGGGTGAAGGCACCCTTCGAGTCACTCAATTGTAACAGTTCCTAACTGATGTCCATCCAAATACTGATCAATGTGGTAGATTCACTAGCCAAGGTATGCCAAGTCAATTCCTTCTTCAGGACGAATTTAAGGCATATGCAAATATAACGGACCTGGATGTTTGCGAACTGAACATATCGAAAACCTGGTCAAATAGCGGTCTCGAGTTCCAGTCTAGGTCTCCTCTCTTTGTCTCGACCCAAACCGCCACCTTAAGCCCCTCATTTCCCTGCAGGTGTTCCACAACTTGTAGTGGCCGTGATGGTGCGGTTCAGCATCAACATGAGTGTGGGCGTGCAGTTCCAACTAGCGGCGGAGATGCTGCCCACCGGACTCCGAGCTACGGGAACTTCCATTATACACATCAGTACTTACGTTGCTACTGCGTTATCGCCCTTCATCGTTTACTCTGTAAATAAACTCTGTTTAAGGATATGATATATTTATCTTAGATAGTTCCTGAAGTATTTACACGTGACGGGGTAATTCCCTGTAACGTTAGATTTCTGAAGATACCCCCTTAATTTTTTGGGATAACGCACTCTATATGCAGGAGTCGCAGAAATGAGTTATTTCTTCGACCTAAGGCTTACTTGCATCTATTGCTTATCGTAATGACGTATTAATTCATAACCAGGTACCTATATCAGAAAGTGGATGAAACAAAAGCTTCTGGTAATGTTGCAATGGGCCACCCTGTTACCATTTGTACCTCAAATTTGCAACCGTTTTATCTTCTAACGAGGGCTTTTCATTTACGATTAAACAAAACTAGTTCCAATTATCGTAACAGATGGCGCTGTCTGAAGATGCACCGCCATAAAGTAAAGTAAAAAGTCTCAAAGACACACTATCAAAATGTGTTAAAACATCTCACTTCGTCAGGTAAACAAACACAAATGTTTGTTTTTTATTTAGAGTGCCTCAGAAATTAATAATTCATTTTCCTTTGTTATTCAAACTTGAGAGCATGACAGAGCAACGCCATCTACTAGCAGTTATTAAAAACATGGCCATGAAAACCCCTCATTGTACGGTTTAAACATGTTTCAGGCTAATATCTGGGGCGGCTTACCTCTCATCATCCTGGCGGCGCTGGGGCTAGCGAGCGGAGGACTGTCACTGCTGCTGCCGGAGACCAAGGGCCGGCCGATGCCGCAGACCATCGCCGATGGAGAACTACTCATCAGAGAGAACATACTTTGCGGGTAACACATGTATTTACAAAAAAATGTATACTATAAGTATTCTATCAGTTATCTAGTTCAGTTTGAAATGTCCAGAATTATTTATTACTAGCTTCCGCTCGCGGCTTCGAACACGTGTTTTGGTAAATAAAAAGTGGCCTATATGTTAATCCAGGTTATAATCTACATATATAATAATTTCATTCAAATCCGTGTTTTTGTGTGATTATCCATAAATATTAGTGTGATTTATTACTTTGCACCATATTCAATAAAACATTTCCATTGTTTTAGAATAGATATATCATGGAAAAATATTGTTTTTCATGGCTGAAAAATATTCCTAAGATGATGAATTAAATATTGGAAGTCTAATCATAAAATTAACTTAGGTTAATCTAGTTTTAGTTCATATTTTCAGACTTCACGTGTCATTGATATATCTATTTTTTTTACAGGAAACCTGAAAAAGAAATTCGTGAAATGGATGTAGTGTTCTTAGAGAACAAAAACACAATAAAACTTGGATAAGGCGGACTTAGGAACTCCAGAAACTAAACGCGATTAATGCGGCTGAAGAGGTTTGCGTACGAACTGATTTAACACCAATCGCGGTGCGGTTTCAAACCGCTTTCTCATACTCCGCCCGTCGCCGTTCCCGCCATTTAAGAGAGCTCGAACCGCCATGCATCGCGTTTCATATTTATTTAGTACTCTTTTATTATTAGTTTCGTAAGGTATAATATAAACTTAATAGCTAGCTTGTGTCTACAAGTTAAATATTAAAAAAAATGCACTCGTAAGTTGGCGTTCAGCAGTGTTGGGCATTAATCAATAAAATTAATATTTTAATCATCGTAGTAATTGATTGAAAAACTAATTGCAATTAATTTAATTGCAATTAATCTGTTAGTTGCATATTGCAATTAATTAATTTAAATTTAGTTGTGTTAATTGTAAGATACAATTAAAATAATGCAACTACCTAATATTTTTAATTGTTGTAAGAAACAATTAGAACTAACAATTAATAATCTCCTCCATCTTCTATTATTTTTATTTACTTTATTTAAATTTAACTAAAGTTTATTTGCAGGAACAATTAACTATTGATTAAATGAAAAACTAACAGTTCACAATTAATCAATTGTTAATTGTAACGTCACAGTTAACAATTAATTCAATTCATTTATTAGATCAGACAATTTTACAAGTCCATTTGTGTAAGGTTAGTTAGATTAGGTTATAAAAATTAAATACAATCTATGTTAGTAATATTAGTATACAGGGTGTTTGGTAATATACTGACGATATTCAAGGGACGTTTTCTCAAAACATAAAAAAAGACTTCTCGGAAAAAAACTACTAGTTATATATACAAATTTTAAAGAAAATCGACTAAGTTTAGGTAATTAACTCGATATAAAACTTACTGCCTAAGCTTGCAGTCGACATCCAAAAATAAAGGCCTTAATCCACAAAAGCGTAGATTTGCTACTTATGTCCTTTCTTTAAGCGCTCTCTGCTTATAACTTCGATGCAAATGCACTGTAGAAAATAAGACATGCCGCTTGACCGTTTCCACTAAAGCTGAGCGGAGAGATGTCGGAATATCGATATGCTATTAGTTATTTTCCCATGGTATTCTCATCAGTCAGGTGGACATTGGCCCGGAAACGCCTAGAAATTGTGGACCCGGGATTGGTTATCTGCAAACTGCCCACTTTAGCCACGGTAAACTTATTGAAACTATTCCAATTAGGTAGGTACCTACTTTATCCAATTCTTTGAGAGATAGGTATCTAGTGCATTGTCAAAATTGATGAGTCTTTTTTCAATTCTGGTTTCTGCCAAAGAAGAAGAGAAGAATAAGAATAAAGTTTAATTCACCAAAATGAACATGCAATTTACATACCTACTAAATTTAAAACTAAAAACAAACAAAGGCAATAACAGCTGTGATTTAATGAGTAGGTATCATTGGGTCACAACAAAGTACCTATTGGGGGCGGCGAGCTCAAAGGATCGAGGCGGCACCTTTGACTAACGGCTTATTCTTTCGAGTTCTTTTTGATATGCCGCGCGAAGGAATGTACGGCTTAGAATATCTCGCTACACCGGTTACCGGTATTAACGTAAATGTTTGAATCGATTGTATTTGAATAAAATCTTTTTTTTTAAATCGAGTGTAGCGAGATCTCTAAATCAACTTAGGCAAATCGCCGTTGTTTGTTTGTATGTTCGTTTGTCCGAGTATAACTTTCGAAGCGTTGATCCGATCATCGTGACTATCAAAATATTGCCACAAAATAATAAACCATCTAACTTGACCTACCGTTTCACTAAAATTACAGGTAACGGGAGTTCATGTTCTGTGGTTATTAGTTTTTGGGGTACAAATTGCAGTTATTCTGGGTTTCAGACTTTTGCCTTTTGTGTCACTTAAGCTACACGCATACCAAATTACAGCACTGTGGGATCAATGGTGTACCCTGTGAATTTTGTCAAAGTTCAATTTTTATTATGGCTAATAACTCAAAAACTATAAAAACTTTACCAAAAATAAAAACGGAGTTTAAATGTACCAATAAATATTTCATTTGACGTCCCACCTAACCTAATAGTTTCATTTAGAACCCCAATATCTCGACAAACCTCAACGTTTTAAGCTCATTTAGTCCCACCAAAATTGCGCCATCACTACCTACCTATGTATAAAATTACACGATAATCGGATAAACACTTCGAAAGTTATCCTCGGACAAACATACATACAACGCCGATTTGCCCAAGTTGATTTAGAGATCTCGCTTCGCTCGATCAATAATTACACTACATTGTTATCACAGTTCATAGACTTTTAGGAACAAAGGTCCAGTCATCCATCCACTGCTGGGACAATTGGCATATCCTATGCTACCAGCAGGTGCGCCATAAAGCATTGCGTCATGAAACCGAGCTCTGGGATAGATAAAAACTGGGGGAAGCGTATTCCCGATGGCATTGACAATACCACACATAGTGATCAATTGTCCACGCTCCGCTGAAACACCCTGTCCAACTTGTTTTGCACCAGTTTGAGCGATTACATTCGGTGCTTGTACGACTGTCATTATATTAGTCTCATCCAGATTGTATATTCGGTCTGGAGTGAATGAATGAATGAATGAATGAAAATTCTTTATTATACCTTACAAGCTAGACACAACAGATTTATAAAAAAAAAAACAAATAAAAGTAAGCATAATGGGCGGTCTTATCGCTTAACAAAGCGATCTCTTCCAGACAACCTTCAATGAAACAAATGAACCTTGAAGTGAATTTATGCTTCAGCTGTATCTTTTCATAATCGTCGTAAAATAGAGAAACGTTGTGTTTATTGAAGCTTGTAGATCTGGACAAGCTTGTGTTTTCAGGTTTTCTTAGTGAAAGCTCCTTGTGCCGCTTCATGAACCCTTTTAACCATTCAATTCCAGCTTCTCTTTTTTCTACCCACTTAGATGGGCATTTTTTAAGTGATGTTGCGTATTCAAACGCCAGCCCTCTCCCTTGTTTATATGTTAGGCCATAGTTCATTTTAGAACTTTTCAGTAAATATTGTTTTATCATATTTTCTTCATCCTTGTTGAACACTTGAGCGACTGTGTACTTTGAGGTATAATCTTCATTTCTTGACTGAATGTTTTCTTTAAATTTTTTTATTCTGTAAAATAATGTATTAGGCTTCACATTAAAAGCTTCGGTATCCCGTCTGAGTTTCATGCTACCATTCACAACTTCTAAAACAGCTTTTTGCATGTCATCTTCGTTAACTTCGCTTTCGCGTTTTTTTTTATAATTGCGAACCATTTTACCTGAATCAAATAAAAGCAGATAATTAATCAAATGAAAACGGTATGATAGAGTGCTGAACACAAAAAAAAACTATCGGATACGAGATTCTTCGTATCCTGTAGTTACATATTACCTATATTACGTATGTAGTGATTAGATTCTGCCCGCGACTTCGCACGCGTTGTTTATATGGAAACGTTTAAAGTTTATTTATATCCCATAAGAACTGATTTTGAGAATATGGGATAATAAGTAGCCTTTGTTTTATTCTATGATAAAACTACGTTTATGCAAAATTTCACCCTGATCCGCTTTACTATTCTAGTATGAAAATGTAAGAAACATCCATCCATACATACAAACTTTCACACTTATTATATTAGTGTGAAATGTAATGGACTTGTTGGGGCACCTTTGAACATGTTCAAAAGTGCCCCCTTTGTTTTGTTCAAATCTGCCCCAATGGGTACTAAGAAATTAACCGGTAATTTTATTTTCCATAAAACGCTCAATGCTGGCTAACTCAAGCATACATAAATTAAAAATGAATTTAACCACACAGTAAAACAAGTTCCACTTACCAATGTCTTGAAATCTTTCATCAACAACCTTACAACTTTTCTCCGTAATGTTTACTTTGGGGAGCCGAAACCAAAAAAGGCACCTCACTCAAATTTTCGCGCGCGCTCATGTACGTCACTGATGACAGACATGGGGGTCGGTGTTGCCGTGTTATAAATACAATTTTCGCCTGAATTGGCGTAGAACTAACTTCGTAAACACGTTTGTTCTAAGGTGCCTCTGTTCAAAGCTGCCTCCTTCTCCCCTAAATCTTTTAAAATACTACTTCAGCTGTTTTTTATTTTTAAATTTTTCTCTGTAGTTTAGCTAGTCATTGCAAAGATCACGTCTACCCTATCTAATTTAGTCTTGGTCACTGCCTGAGAGGTAGGCTTTTGTGAAACGCCACCTGGGCTCTAATACCTATCTATCTCAACCTAATCACTGCACTGACGTAGGTACCTACCTAGCTCACAGTGACCAAGAAAGAACTAGTGACACGACGAATTAAATTAATGTAGGTATGTACCTACCTAGGTTAGGCCAAAAATACCTGTCTTCCGACCTAGCATAATTCGAGTCAGTGACACGGATCGCTTGTAGGTGGAAGAAGAAAGAACAAGCGAATGTAGAGTATCACCTGAATTGATATTTTTTTACCTAGTAGCTACGTCTTACCTATTTATAACTCAAACCGTAGATCTATGGTAGGCTAGTACCTACTACCGTAGGCAGGCATGTATTTTTTATATCTCTTTCGGAAATGGCTGCGGGTTTCGGGGTGAAAGAGACAACAAGAGATATCTCGAGACGTCACCAGTCTGTGGTTAGATGGCAAGCATTATGCAATAGCACAACATAAGTTTATTAAAGTGTTTGTTTTAACATGCTAAAATAAATTTCACATTTCTTTGGTAAACATTTCACAAATTTATTTATTATGCTCATCTAAACAACCCCTTTCATTTTTTTGCATATACATATTACCAAACTCCCTATATAGTATATTTATTAGCATGTATTTTGTTCAAATTTTCATCGCATCCCAACCCAATAGCCATAAGGCTATTTGATCAGGATCCGAATGAAAGATTGAATCACAGGGAGGTCATATCTATCAGCTATGACCTGCAGAATGCTGTTGGAGCTGGCCCGTATTCTGCTTAGTAATGAGGCCGTTTTCTTACGGATTATGGCATGGATCAATTGTTATTTTTAATTCTACCTTGCAATTAAATTTTGCCCAACACTGGCGTTCAGTCAGAGTGTGGAGCTTTGGAACGAAGTTAAAGTCGTCACCAATATGCAAATGAATAAGATCTACCTCAAAACATCTCAGAATTCTCATTGAAATGAATCCTCCTTACTTTTAAATGTAACAAATAAACAAGGTACTTACCCGAACACAACAAAGAATTACCACAGTCAAATGACATTATTTTCACTGTTGAAAATTATTCCATTAATGACTTCGTAACTCGATTGGCTTGGAGTATTTTTAGGGTTCCGTAGTCAACATTCAAAATGTTTTTATTATATATATCACTTTAATATATCTACTTTAATAGCCGTGGGGCGCCGGCAATAGAATGTTGCCCCTCCGCTCTTGCCCGTGGATGCAGTACTTACAGCCAGCAGGGAAGTCGAAAGGTTCTATGGACGGCTCTACGATTCGGTCACTAAACCTGTTTGCAGTGCGGCCAACGACCCAAGAGCCAAACTGACCCGACATTATACCGAAGATATTCCGGACATCAGCCTGTATGAGATCAGGATGGCCTTGAAGCAGCTTAAGAACGACAAGGCGCCGGGTGAGGACGGAATCACTTCAGAGCTTCTGAAAGCGGGTGGATCACCGGTACTTAAAGTCCTTCAGAAGCTTTTTAATTCCGCCTTGCTTGAAGGTACGACGCCAAAAGCATGGAACGGGGGCGTGGTGGTTCTGTTCTTCAAGAAAGGTGACAACACCTTGCTTAAGAATTACAGACCCATCTCGCTTTTGAGCCATGTTTATAAGCTGTTTTCGAGGGTCATCGCGAACCGTCTCGAACGCAGGTTTGATGACTTCCAGCCGCCCGAACAAGCCGGGTTCCATAAAGGCTACAGTACCATAGACCACATACATACGCTGCGGCAAGTCATACAGAAGACCGAAGAGTATAACTTGCCGCTATGTCTCGCGTTTGTGGACTATGAGAAAGCCTTCGATTCGATCGAAACATGGGCAGTGCTTGAGTCTCTCCAACGATGCCGTATTGACTATCGGTACATCGAAGTGTTTGTATAAAAACGCCACTATGTCAGTCCGAGTACATGAACAGAGCTCGAAGGCGATTCCCTTAAAAAGAGGCGTAAGACAGGGAGATGTCATTTCTCCGAAACTGTTTACGACCGCATTGGAAGATGCCTTCAAGCTTCTGGAATGGAAAGGACTGGGCATCAATATTAACGGCGAATACATCACTCACCTTCGGTTTGCCGACGATATTGTGGTCATGGCAATGTCGATGGAAGAGCTCAGCACGATGCTCGAAGGCCTCAATCGAGTCTCCCAACGGGTAGGACTTAAAATGAACATGGACAAGACGAAAATCATGTCAAATGTCCATGTCGTCCCTGCCCCAGTTATGGTTGAGAACTCGGCTCTTGAAGTTGTCGACGCGTATGTATACCTAGGACAAACAGTCCAGTTAGGTAGGTCCAACTTCGAGAAAGAGGTCAATCGTCGAATCCAACTCGGATGGGCAGCGTTTGGGAAACTTCGCAACGTCTTTTCGTCCAACATACCTCAGTGCCTTAAGACGAAAGTCTACAATCAATGTGTGTTACCAGTGATGACATATGGAACCGAGACGTGGTCCTTCACTATTGGCCTTATGAATAAGCTCAGAGTCGCTCAACGAGCTATGGAGAGGGCTATGCTCGGGGTTTCTCTACGGGATCGAATCAGAAATGAGGAGATACGTAGGAGAACTCAAGTCACCGACATAGCCCGACGGATTAGCACGTTGAAGTGGCAATGGGCAGGCCATATAGCGCGCAGAACAGATGGCCGATGGGGCCGAAAGGTTCTCGAGTGGAGGCCACGGACCGGCAAGCGCAGCGTAGGACGTCCACCCACAAGATGGGCAGACGACTTGGTGAGAACCGCAGGTCGGCGTTGGATGCAGGCCGCTTCCAACCGCAGTTCCTGGAGATCAATGAGGGAGGCCTTTGTCCAGCAGTGGACGTCCTACGGCTGATGTGATGATGATGATGATGATCACTTTAAATGGTCAATTTTACTGCATGTTCCTTCGCGACGAAGAAGTCAGGAAAGAAAGGCAAGAAACAAGGCTGGTTGTTCTTTTTAATGATCCTTTTAGAATACTACTAATAGTGTTAGCACACCAATTGATCGATCGACGATCGATGTAAAATGAGATCAGCCGACGATCGATCCGTCATAGTAGGAACTGTCGACCGTCACCGACTGATCTCAATTTACATTGATCGATGTAAAATGAGATCAGCCGACGATCGATCCGTCATAGTAGGAACTGTCGACCGTCACCGACTGATCTCAATTTACATTGATCGATGTAAAATGAGATCAGCCGACGATCGATCCGTCATAGTAGGAACTGTCGATCGTCATCAAATGATCTCATTTTACATCGATCGTTAGTTGTGTAACCTAGCTAGCACAGCCTCAGCCCCAGATCTAGAACTTTTCCTAACCGGGGCAGAAACTTGATGAGGCGCCCGGCCCCCTCTCCTCCAGCATATAGGGTGACCTACTTTTTGAAAACAAGTTTTTTTTAAACTTATTTTGGAAGAAGAATTTTGCGCCTCCTGAAATCAAGCAAGCCTTCGCCAAACTTGTAATAAAAAACAGCAATAAATGGCGCAATTTAATCAGGTCAGGTTAATACTAAGATACATCTTCCCGTTGATATTCTGTTTGACGGGGTTGATACGCTTGAGAATCTGCGTCATGGTGTCGACGAGGCGCTCGCTGCTGACGCTGCTGCGCTTCGACTTGAACTTGGTGAGCAGCTCCGTGGTCGTCATCGGCTTGCGCGCGAGGTACCGCCGCACCGCCTCTTCTGTTACGCCGCACTCGCTGTACGAATAACATGTATTATATAACTCCGTCCATTATGTTATTCGTTTTATGACATACTAGCTGACCTGCCCGCGACTTCGCACACGGTGGTTTTTCAATAAAAACATTAGACATAGACGGACATTTATTTGCTGCCATAGCACACACAAATTCACACAATACAATCGAAAGGTATAACATCAAAGAGAAAGCACAAGTAAGAGAAAACAGAAAATTACATACAACAAACATAGGAACAATAGAATGAAATAATAAATTTACAATGTACTCAGGGAAAAATCAAAAAGAGGCAAGTAGGTGTGTATGTGGTACTGCAGCAAATGGGTTCCAGCTCAACATTATGCCTCGCCACCGATCGACAGCTCGGCGCTGTTATTCTGCGGAAACCTTTAACCCATTACCCTCTTGTGCAGACGGGTAAAAAGTAGACTATGTCCCAATTCCGGTCACAATCTATCTATATACCGACTGTACATAGGGAGTGCATCTAAAGAATATCTCATAATTTTAACCCCTTACTTTATCCCCACATTGCAAAAAAGTTGAAACACGTATTTCTTATCGTATTATTTTACGTATTATTACTCTCAAAAGCCTAAATATGAATTAATTATAGATTGTCCATACAAACTTTCAAGATTATTTTTTGAGACAAAAGATTTAATGCTTTCCCCAGGATATGATCTATCTCCTTGCCAAATTTCATTACGATCCGTTCAGCCGTATAATCGTTAAGAGGTAACAAACAAACAGAGTTACATTCACATTTATAATATTAGTAGTATGGATAAATCTAAGATAAATCAGATAAATAATCTAATTCATAAGATAAATCTTTATTGTATACCAAATTAAAATACAGAACATAATTGTACAAATAGATACAAGGTTGACGCACAACTTTGTACTCGGTGTCTATCAAATTATATCCCATACAAATCAATACGTCTTCATCACTTATGCTCTAAGTTGGTTCTTGTCAGCTTGAAACCTGATGAGTAAATACGATTTTCATACCCCCATCTCAAAAAGAGTATTTTTGCTCTTCGATATCTGAGTGCAAACGCCGTTTTTATCCGCTAGAGGATAAAGTAAATTGAATTTAGAACATCGTGTGCGCTAAGTTTGTGAAGTCAAAACATCATTAAACTATTATTTACTTAATATATATATAAATATATTATTTACTTCTACCTCCATGGTGCCGAATTTATCATGCAATCTTTTTTAATTTGTTAAAAACTTAAACTCTGAACCTGCTTGGTGTATTACTTTTTTTGCATTTAGTCATTTCCTCGCTGAGGTGGAATGAAAAGTAACGTGTTGCACTCGAGTGCAAAGATTTTTCACCTCGTGCTCTTTTGATTCCCTCGCTCAGGATTCTAATTTTTTAATCCTTCGCTGCGCTCGTGATTCAATTTTAGAATCCTTCGCTTGCTCAAAATTGAGCACGCGGTTAATAAGCAACTTTGCACTCTTGTATAAGAAATATCTAATAGGCCCCTAGGGCCGTAAGTAAATTAGAAAATACAATGTAGCTCATTGCATTCATAATAAGCTAAAATTTAAAACAATCTGCTTGACCAATCCTTATTTCTATTTAATATATGAAAGAGGCCACATTCATAATACTTATGCTATTATAAAATACAACCTTCGAGACAAATCTTTATTTCTATTAAATGGAAAAATAAAACTACTAATATGGGCACGATAATTTTCTTTTTAGCAATTATCTATAAATAAATAAACTTTTTTAATTTCCTGCATTCGTGATGAATGTGTTATAATCGGGTGTAAGGGATCAATAAAACCAAGATAAGCGTCCTCACTCGCTTTCGTTCACTCAGGTGTACAATAGACCGCTTTCAGCCTTTGTGCAACAATATAGTATAGGTATGTAGGCAAGTCAGTACTCACGTGTAAGACGCGTCTAGTTTGGTTCGCTTGGAGGGCGGCGATTGCGAGTGCGCGTTGGCGGCGGCCACCGCGGCTGCCGCAGCCGAGGCCGACGCCGTGGGGGAGCCCGCGCGCCCAGCCCCGCCGCTACCTGAGGGGGGGACACCAATATATCATCACCATATCCACCACAGGACGCCCACTAGGGAACTTAGGCCCATAGATTTCCAGAGCGGCTTGCACCCAACGGCTCCCAGCAACCTTTATCACCCTGGTATTCTTCTTGTTCCTGCCCTTTTCCCACATTACGCGGGGTCGGCACAACATGTATTTTACTTCCATACCTCTCTATTAGCCGTCATCTCCGTTGCCACTTCCTTCCTACCCATATCATTCTTCACATAGTCCATCCATCTCTTCTTCGGCCTTCCTCTACTTCTATATCCATCCACACTCATATCTAACAGTCTTTTGACGCATGACATGCCCATACCACGCTAGTCGCTACTCCTCAACTATTCTATCACTGGGGCTACTTTTAAATTTCCTCTAATATACTCATTACTTATCTTATCCATTCTCGTTATTGCACATCCATCTCAACATTCGCATTCCGCCGTACACTCTACTTCCACCCTTCTCATCTACTCATAATACTTCATTCTTTATTATCACCATGGTATTACAAAAAAAATTCCTTCGATGTTGACGTCTACCTAGGACAGACAGTCCAGTTAGGTAGGTCCAATTTCGAGAAAGCGGTCAGTCGACGAGTCCAACTCGGTTGGGCAGCGTCCGGGAAAGTACGCGACGACTTCTCGCCCAAAACACCAGTGACTGAAGACTCTGAAGAGACAAGTCCTTGATCAGTGAGTGTTACCAGTGTGAGTGTCACTATTGGCCTCATAAGAAGGATCGCGGTCGCTCAGCGTGCTACGGAGAGGGCTATGCTTGGTGTTTCTCCACGAGATCCGTAGACAAAGGTCACACACATAGCCAGGAGGGTAAGCAAGCTGAAGTGGCGAAGGTTCAAGTGGCGACCACGCACTAGATGGAACGATATTTGCGTTGTACTTGCTATCTTGTAAAATCATCCGTGTCTAAACGAAAATGCTTTCGCGGTCTTCCCATTTTCGAAATGTACGTGAAAGAATATGTGCACTGCATTTAATTTCAGTACCTATCCAAAAAAAAAGACAGCAGGTTGATGATTGCATAATACTTAGAGGCTCCGGCCAGCGCCCTTGAGGTTAATACCTATAATTAAAAGTAACGTAGGGCGCCATCGCCAACAACTGAACTAAACAGAAGTACACTTACCGGCATTCTTGTCATCTTTCTTCTTCTTGGACGGCTTCTTGTTGTTACTAGTGCTGCTCGCCTCCGGATCCGTGTCGGAGTCGGAACTGAGCTCGCTACTCGATTCTGAAAGCGGAACAAAATATGTATCGACAAATATTAGGTGATCATCGCTTCATTAATAGTCCTTCTACCTTAAATTTTTCAGAATATAAATTGAATCCATGATAGATTTATACAAACGCGATTAAAATTCGCATAATAACATGCGAAATGAGAATACTTAACGATAAGCGCCCGCTATTTTGGGTAACAATTAGCGGTAAGTAGCCGCTATTTTGAGTTTTGCGGAATGTAACAATTAGCGGTAAGTAGCATCTATTTTGGGTTTTGCGGAACGTAGCAATTAGCGGTAAGTAGCCGCTATTTTGAGTTTTGCGGATCATAATAATTAGCGGTTAGCACCCACTATTTTGAGTTTTGGGGATCATAATAATTAGCGGTTAGCACCCACTATTTTGAGTTTTGGGGATCATAATAATTAGCGTTTAACACCCGCTATTTTGAGTTTTGCGGATTATAATAATTAGCGGTTAGCGCACGCTATTTTGGGTTTTGCGGATCGTAACAATTAGCGGTTAGCACCCACTATTTTGAGTTTTGGGGATCATAATAATTAGCGTTTAACACCCGCTATTTTGAGTTTTGCGGATTATAATAATTAGCGGTTAGCGCACGCTATTTTGGGTTTTGCGGATCGTAACAATTAGCGGTTAGCACCCACTATTTTGAGTTTTGGGGATCATAATAATTAGCGTTTAACACCCGCTATTTTGAGTTTTGCGGATTATAATAATTAGCGGTTAGCGCACGCTATTTTGGGTTTTGCGGATCGTAACAATTAGCGGTTAGCACCCACTAATTTTGAGTTTTGGGGATAATAATAATTAGCGTTTAACACCCGCTATTTTGAGTTTTGCGGATTATAATAATTAGCGGTTAGCGCACGCTATTTTGGGTTTTGCGGATCGTAACAATTAGCGGTTAGCACCCACTAATTTTGAGTTTTGGGGATAATAATAATTAGCGTTTAACACCCGCTATTTTGAGTTTTGCGGATTATAATAATTAGCGGTTAGCGCACGCTATTTTGGGTTTTGCGGATCGTAACAATTAGCGGTTAGCACCCGCTATTTTGAGTTTTGCGCAAGGTAATGTAGTCTCTACAAAAATGAACCACCAGTAAATTTTAATGTTTAAAAATTTTCGGCATATAAAACATTAATCATAATAGATGAAATACCCTTTTTATCTCCTTTCTTGTCGTCTTTACTCTTCTTCTTTTTGGTGAGTTTCTTAGCTCTTTCTTCTCCCTCCTTCGTGGGCTCGTCTTCTTGGTCTGACTGCTCCTCTTTATGTTCTTTCTCTTCTTCGTCAGAGTCCTCGTCGGATGTCAGGAGTTTTCTGTTCAATAAAATACAGGTATAAAAGCCGGTTTCAACCAAAGCTGAACAGCGAGATGAGTAAAATCAACCAATAGTAACGAACGTAAATGACGTAAGTAATACGATTTTGATGTGATTCTATTGGCTGATTTTACACAACTCCTTTCCTCTCTGCTTTGGTGGAAGCCGGGCCTAAGGCATCAGCCATATTGTCATTTGTGACGTCAAATTTTTGAAGTGAAAACTTCTTTAGGCGCGTTGAACCTTTTTTGAGATGGAAAAAAACCATTGAACTCGCGACACTGTTACCGACACCTGCCACTGACTATTGACACTGACTTTTACTGATAGGTATTATATTCTCTTTGGTTACTAACACCTCTGTATATGGTGGGATCACTGGTATAACCTGCGAATTTCGTCAAGTTTTGTTTTTATTATGGCTAATAACTCAAAAACTACAACGATTAAAGTAAAAATAAAAACCGGGTTGAAATGTACTAATGAAGACCTTTCATTTAACGTCCCACTTGACCTAATAGTATTATTTTCATTTTTTTACCCCTCTTGAACCCCAATATCTCAAAAATCCCCCAACATTTTTAGCTCATTTAGTCACACCAAAATTGTGCCATCACTACCTAGTACCTACCTAATTTCACGATGATCGGATCAACGCTTCGAAAGTTATCCTCGTACAAACATACATACATATAACGCCGATTTGCCCAAGTTAATTTGGCGATCTCGCCTCGCTCGATCAATAAATAATGAATAAATAGGCTGAATAAATAGCTCACCTTAGTGCATCTTCTTCAGCAACGCCCTTCAACTCCTTGTTGGCTTTGTTCTCGTGGTCGGACTCGCTGGAAGGATTTCAGTTATTGTATTCAGTTATGGGTAGTATATTCGTAACAAATGCTCAGTTTATAGGGTTCCGTAGTCGAACTAGGAACTCTTATAGTTACGCCACGTCCGTCTGTCTGTCTGTCCGACAAGTTAGACGTTTCGCTCGTAAACTATAAATGCTGTAAAGTTGGTATTTGGCATGATGATATGATCTTGACATGATCTGGTCCCCTCTTCTCTCATGTGACATTTTTTAAATTTGTATTCATAGGGTAAATGCGTTGGACTTATTTAAAAAACACAAATGGCTTTATTATTTTTATTTACGACTGGTATTAAATATTACTTCTCTCGCAATCTAGAATCACAGTGATAAAATTTAAATAAACAAAAACAATATTAGCTGTCTGTAAAGTCGGTTTACGGACGATAATCTTGCAACAGAATTTTAATCCACTTCGCCCCAACCGATTGAGCTGATATTTGGAATACATATTTGTTGTAATATTTAAATTTTGGCGCCTTCTATTTACTCTGTATCTAACGTCAGTGTCAATGTCCTACTGTCAGATGTCAATCATCATGACTGATTACTTGTTTTGTCGGATCAATGTGTAACAAACAAAACAAGCACTTCTTGCTTGACCACTCTGCTAGCAATAAATACGCCGTCTATCTCCAAAAGTAAATCTGGTTTTATTCACAAAATCCAACAGGTTATGGGCCCAGAAATCATTTCTAATCACGCTAAAGGCCACAGTGAATAAAAAGTGTAAATATTTCCGAGTTATTTCGCGAAAAGTCAATCGCGCATGTGCGTATGCACACCGGTGCCCCGGCATTCCGGCATTCTTTTTTTCAGCTTTTCAGCAATTCTATGATGTCTATCACAAATAGCAATGTACACGGAATGCAGATTGAGAAGTTGGTGGGAAGATCCAACTTTGCAACTTGGAAGTTTGCTATCCAAACATACTTGGAGCATGAGGAACTCTGGGAATGTGTTACCGGCGTTGAAACCGACAAGAAGAAGATCCTAAAAGCTAAGTCAAAACTCATTTTACTATGTGATTCATCAGTTTATGTACACATAGAGGAAGCCAAAACCGCACAAGAAGTGTGGAATAACCTAACAAAAGCATTTGATGACTCAGGGCTAACTAGGAAAGTTGGTTTGTTGCGAGACCTGATAACCACAAACCTCGACGGGTGTCAAAACATCGAGGAGTATGTATCAAAAATAATGAGCACTGCACACAAACTCAGAAACATCAATTTCAAAGTAGATGATGAGTGGTTAGGTACACTATTATTGGCCGGCCTGCCCGATATCTATAAACCGATGATTATGGCTTTGGAAAGTTCCGGTGTAGCGGTCTCAGCCGATTTGATAAAGACAAAGTTATTGCAAGAAGTCAAAACAGACACAGTGGCATTATATACAAATAATAAGAAAGATCAGAAACAAAAGACTAAAGGACCTAGATGTTATGCATGCAATAAACATGGACATATTGCAAAGCACTGTAAATCTAAGAGAGCAGGTAATAAATCACAAGATAATGCAAATTTCATTGCCGTGCTTTCAGCTACTCAACAGAATCATGATGGCTGGTTCATCGACTTGGGCGCCTCCATGCACATGACAAAGCACAGGGAGTGGCTATACGATGAAACCTGTCCTCCGGTGAGCAGCATTCGAGTAGCAAATGACAAAGTCCTTCCGGTGCAGAGTTCAGGATGTGTTGACATTCAAATTTCCAATGGAGAGAAATTGAAGGTAACAAATGTACTGTATGTTCCTGAACTAGCTACAAATCTTTTGTCCGTGAGCCAGATGATCAGTAAAGGATGCCATGTCAAGTTTGATAGCCACGGTTGTAAAATAATCAACAAACAGAATAAAGAAGTGGCTACAGCCAAACTCAGTAATAATATGTACAGGCTAAACACTACAAGCAGTGTTGCATACATATCAGAAATAAATGAAAATGATTCTTATTTATGGCACCAAAGAATGGGCCATCTGAACTTCTCGGATCTGAAGAAACTGCCTGGATGTGCTGAAGGTGAGTGACAAGGTCGACAAAATGATATGTGTATCATGCCTTGAAGGAAAACAGGCCAGGCAGAAGTTCCCAAGTGAAGGATCGAGAGCTGATGGATTACTGCAGATAGTACACTCTGATATATGTGGCCCCATGGAAGTAAAGTCAATTGGAGGGGCAAGGTACTTCGTCACCTTTATTGATGATTTTTCAAGGAAAGTATACATTTATTTCATGAAAAACAAGTCTGATATGATTGAAAAATTTAAAGAGTTCAAAAGCAATGTAGAAAATCAGTTAAATTTAAAGATTAAAGTTTTCCGCTCAGATAATGGAACTGAATATACAAGTAAAAATTTTTCAAACATTCTGAAAGACTCAGGTATTTTACATCAAACCACAAACCCATATACTCCAGAACAAAATGGGTTGGCGGAGCGTGCTAATCGCACATTAGTTGAAAAGGCTCGATGTATGCTAATAAATGCAAATTTACAGAAGCAGTATTGGGCAGAAGCTGTGTCAACTGCAGCTTATCTTATAAATCGCTCACCGACACGCACACTAAACTTTTCAACTCCAGAGGAAATGTGGTCCGGAAAGAAACCTGATGTAAGTCACTTAAGAATTTTTGGTTGTGAAGTAATGGTGCATGTTCCCAAAGAAAAATCAAAGAAATGGGACTCAAAAGCACATAAAATGATTTTTATTGGCTATTGTGAAAATACAAAAGGGTATAAAGTCATAGATCCAAAAACTAGAACAGCCACTAGAAGTAGAGATGTTGTTTTTCTTGAAAGTTCAGTAAAAAGAAACTTTGCAACAGTACCAATATCAGAAATAATATCAGAATATGAAATCGATTCAAAATCAGTAGCAGTTGTTGAAGAACAACATAGTTCAGAAAATGAAAGAGTCAGTCACTCCAGTTCTACTGATTCTGATGAATCATTTTATTCAAATAATGGTTCACCTAAAAGGTCCGAGGAACCACATCCAAATGTCACAACGAGGTCAAGGAAAATTAATAAGAATGAAGACTCATATTTTTGTTCATATGTGAACACAGTTTTGATTCCAGAGACATATAATGAAGCAGTAAATTCACCGGAGGCCAGTGAATGGAAAAAGTCAATTGAGGAAGAGCTGAAAGCGCATGAGAAGAACAAAACATGGGAGCTGGTGGAGAAACCATCTGAAACAAAAATAATTGGATGTAAATGGGTATTTCGCACCAAGGAACAAAAATCAGGTACTCTTTACAAAGCCAGACTCTGTGCCAAAGGCTGTGCTCAGAAAAAAGGCATTGATTACAATGAGACGTTCTCTCCCACAGTAAGGTATGATTCAATTCGTATGGTTCTCTCAGAAGTAGCTCAACATAACCTAAAAATGGTGCAATTTGACATTAAAACTGCATTTTTGTATGGTAATATTCAGGAAAACATCTACATGAAACCACCAGAAGGTCTGAAAGTTCCTGAAAACAATGTTTGTAAACTGAACAGATCGCTTTATGGGCTGAAACAATCCCCACGATGCTGGAATCACAAATTTGACTCTACACTGAAACAATATGGTTTTGTCAACAGCCATGCAGACCGATGTGTGTACACAGCTTGGATAAATGAGAAGAAGACATATTTGCTATTGTTTGTCGATGATGGACTTTTAATTTCAGATGATGAAACCATTTTGAACAGGATCATTAAAAGTCTCAAAGAGGACTTTGAGATAAAATTATGTGAACCACATAATTTTGTAGGAGTACAAATAGAAAGAGTAGATGGGAATCTATTCATTCATCAACAAAAGTATATTGAACAGGTACTTGTAAAATTTGATTTGTGTAATGCTAATTCAAGTCAAATTCCAGTTAACCCACACACGAAGTTGGAGAGGGCTGAGCAGCCGGAGGACAAAAATATTCCATACCGGGAAGCTGTTGGCTCTCTGATGCACCTGGCCATCGTCAGTCGGCCAGATATCATGTATGGAGTCAGCTTGGTCAGTCGCTACCTCAACTGCTATGACCATACTCACTATGCCGTTGTGAAAAAGATCATGAAGTACTTGAAAGAAACCAAGGACTACGGGCTGAGGTATACAAGCACACTGCCGAATCCGGTGGTTGGATACAGTGATGCTGACTATGCCAACGACACAAGTACGAGACGCTCAATGACAGGGTACGTGTTCATGAAGAATGGTGCAGCTGTGACGTGGGCCAGTCAGAGACAGGCAAGCGTTGCTTTGTCTACCACAGAGGCGGAGTTTATGGCTGCCTGTGCTGCAACCAAGGAAGCTATGTGGATTCAACAGTTACTGAAAGACATTGGTGAATATAATCAGAACTCTATTTGTTTGAATATTGATAATCAAAGTGCAATTTGTGTAATTAAAAATGTAGATTATCATAAAAGATGTAAACATATTGAAGTAAGATATAATTTTATAAAGGAAAAATATGTAAACAAACAAATTGATTTAAAGTATATCTGTACTAATGAACAAAATGCTGATATTTTTACAAAAGCTCTGTCTAAAGAAAGATTTCAATATTTGAGAGCAAAGCTTGGTATATGTAAAATAGAAAGATAAGATTAATATACTTTGCTATGTAGGTATATTTTACAGCTTACTAGTTTATAATGTGAAACTATCTCTTAAAGATCTGATTGCTTAAGTTGAAATAAGCTTATGTTTCTCATTACGTTTAGTACTACTGCTAGATAAGTAAGTACTGTTACTATGTTTTGTAAGTTTATTTAATTTTGTTAGTGCATTTAGTAGTGCAATGGATTGTTTAAACTTTTGTAAGATTTTTAGTCTAAACATTAGGTCAGAGACGTTGATTTGTATACATACCTTGCTATGTTTAATTCTATATTGTGTATGTATAGATAGGTATGTACTTTAAGTAAAAATTAAGTAATATTAGCTAGAAGGCTTAAATTTGGTCAGAGTGTTGTAATATTTAAATTTTGGCGCCTTCCATTTACTCTGTATCTAACGTCAGTGTCAATGTCCTACTGTCAGATGTCAATCATCATGACTGATTACTTGTTTTGTCGGATCAATGTGTAACAAACAAAACAAGCACTTCTTGCTTGACCACTCTGCTAGCAATAAATACGCCGTCTATCTCCAAAAGTAAATCTGGTTTTATTCACAAAATCCAACAATATTTCATTTCGGTGACAATGCAACAGTATGGTACCATGGAGGTCTCACGATGGAGACGGATGCTGGATAACGGAACTTCTGAATGGATTATAGTCGGGTACTAGTGTTTGGGCTCATTTGAATCAGCTTACTGGTCCTATGATGAATTTTATGAGTTTTTTTTAAAGTAATTTGCAACAAAACATCTTACTATTAGAATTTTTATTCTTATAGTGTTATTCCGAGACTTACGGTAGTAAAAAGATTTTTAAAACCGTCTTAAATACTTTAAAGCCGGACGGGACTTGAACCCGCAACATTTCTCTTGCTACGAGGATGCACTGCCAACTGTGCTACAGGCCAGCATAATTTGTAGCACAATTGTCAGTACATCCTCGTATCAAGAATGAAAGAAAGAAGAAAAACATACACAGTAACGAAATTAATACGACAGTAGGAGTAGCAATCTAACAAACAAAAATAGAAAATCTAAAATAAACATAGGCAGTTAGTACGTCCAGGTTATGAGCGTCCGCAAACTAGGATCTGGCTCAGCATTATGCGCCACGCACTAGCAAATACGAGTACGCAGCGCGCTGATCTTCCGCCGGCTCCTACATTCAGTACCGGATAATCCGATTTTATTAAAAACTAGCTGACCAATCCGCAGCTTCGCACGCGTAGTTTTTCAATAAAAACATTACCCTCTTTTGCGCAGTTGGATAAAAAGTAGCCTATGTTACTCAGGGTGAATTTAGCTTTCCAATGGTGAAAGAATTTTTGAAATCGGACCAGTAGTTTTTGAGTTTATTCATTACAAACATCACACACACACAAAAATACAAATCTTTCCTCTTTAATATTAGTATAGATAAAATTATATAAACTAAAGAATTTGAAATATAAAGGACATTGAACCTATATGTATGTATTTTGGCAAGTCGTAGTCTTTTCAGATTGAGGCAGTGTGGGTGTTTATGTGTTTAGTGAAAGTATGTAAAGTGTGTTTTCCGCTAGCAGGCAATTTGCATAGACAGGAGATGTATTTCAAGTTTGCGTTTAAACGTATGTTTAGAAACCAGTTGACGCAAAGGTGGTGGTATATTATTCCAGCACTTGGTGGCCTGGTCAAGAGGAAGGTTAGTTGTTGAGTTCCCTGTGAAAGGGCTCGCCCGGGGGAAGTAGTACCGCCATACCTATTTCTGGCGCCAAACAGCATTGCCTTGTTTCGGTTTAAAGGGTATGGCTGCCGGTGAAATTACAGGCACATGAGGCTTTACACCTGTATGATTCAAATTGATGGACGCAGAGCAGTGCATCGTAGGGCAAGTTTCTAAGGTGCGTGACCTACGAGGTAATACTTTGTTATAGGCGATAGTTACCACTTAACATCAGGTGGGATATTACTAGGATACAGCTCAAAAGATGATTTTCAAAATGTTAACTTATAAGTTACCTCTCCGAGGAGTCTGAGATGTAGTCGCGTTCCCGTCCCTCCTCGTCTCCGTCGTCACTGTCCTCAAACGCTTCGTCGTGTACCTTCTTCTTCTTCTTCTTTATTGCTGCAGCTGAAACAAACATTTAGGTATTGATAACCAGTGGTTCGTCCCGAACTGAGATCTCGTGTAATCTTTGACTATCAAAATAGTGCCATGAAATGTATACCAACTCACTTGACCTACAGTTTCATTCAAACTACAGTAACGGGAGTTAATGTTAATTGGTTATTGTTTTTAGGGGTACAAATTACAGTAATTCTGGATTTCAGACATTTGTCTATATTAAAGTCACTAACACGCATACCAAATTTCACCGCTGCGAGGTCACAGATGTACCCTGTGAATTTTGTCAAAGTTCATGGCTAATAATAATAACTCAAGTGTCTTAAATGACACAAATATAGGCAAAAGTCTGAAATCCGGAACAACTGCAATTTATACCCCAAAAAAGTGTAACCTCACTACATGAACTCCGTTACCTGTAATTTGAATGAAACTGTAGGTCAAGTAAGTTGGTTTAAGCATTTCTTGGCGCTATTTTATTGGTCAAAGAATAAGGCCGGCTTGCACATCGATCCCTAAACGTATTTAGCGACTAAACATGTTTAAATTTTACGTATTTGTTTGATTTGACAACACCTTAAATCATATTTAGCCACTAAATACGTTTAGGCGTTACGCGAGTCGCCCTAAGAATATTTTCTTTTGTGTTTTGGGAGACTCGCGAGATCTCAGTTCGAGGCGAACCACTAGTTATAATTAGTATAGATATATATAAAACAAAGTCGGGTTAGTTACACCATTTATAACTCAAGAACGGCTGGACTGATAATGACTGATGATCTTTGATTTGTTTGATTTGTCTCCGCCCCGAATAGCAGAATGACTATTTAAATATCGGAAAAACTCGGGAAAAATATAAAGAAAATTCATTGTCTCATACATAGATGCAGCTAATGATGGCCGACTGACAATTCACATTGGCAGCCCGCGTTATAGGTATGCATGTCAAGGCGGTACGAAGTTCGGCGGGTCAGCTAGTATTAGTATAGATTAGAGATTATCAATAATTGAGTACCTTTCTTCTGTTTTTCCTTCTTCTTTTTGTTAGCGCCTCCGTCGCTATCCTCGTCCTTGTTGCCGCCCTCGGAGTCCGACGAGTCGTCGTCCGAGTCGATCCACTCGTCCATCTCTGATATCTTCAGATCTGATACAGAAAGAGAGTGCTACAGGAAATAGGGCTTGCATTCGTTTTATTGTTCTGTAGCCAAATAAAAGCAACAGTACGAGTGTGGGAGAAATCCATATCTACGACACGACACCGACCGACGCCCGCATCTATGTCAAAACTAGAAAAAGTAATCAGTTTAAAAAGGCCAACTGTAGTTATATCGATTTTTATTTTATACCACCAATGTAGCAAACAAGCATACGGACCACCTGATGGTAAAAGATTACCGTAGCCTATAGACGTTTGTAACACTAAAAGTAGTACTCGCGCGTTGCCGACCCTATAAAATTATCAAAACGCCTTCTTTAAAGAACCCCATACTGAAGTCCCTAGGGAAAACCTCGGCAGGGAGACCATTCCACAAGCGAAGTGTTCGCGGGAGGAAATTCCTCTGGAACCTCACGGTACGCGACCAGATCGTCTCCAAGGTGTGTGAATGGATTCCCTGCCGATGGCGAGCGGTGCGATGGTAAAACGAACCTGCAGGCACCATATCTAACAACTCCTCAGAACACAACCCATTATACAAGAGGTAGACTTAAGGGCTCAATACCGCTTGTGAGAATGGGATCGTCAACAATTCTCACAGCTCGTCTTTGAACAAGAACAAAGCGTCTTTGAGTCAATTGGTCCTATAGTGTGACCATTAGTGCTGTGCACTCCCTGAAGTATGCGCGCGGCGAGACGGGGGGGATAATCGGCTGCTGCGCTCTGTCAGTTCGCCGTCAACGCTCGTGGCGGCAGGTAGTGTTATTTGTATCGGACTGTCTATGTCATGTGCGTCTGACATAGACAGTCCGATACAAATAATACTACCTGCCGCCACGAGCGTTAACGGCGAACTGACAGAGCGCAGCAGCCGATTATCCCCCCCGTCTCGCCGCGCGCATACCTCAGGGAGTGCACAGCACTAATGGTCACACTATAGTTGATATCCAGGAGCTCCTGCCCATACTACAGCAATACTCCATGTGGGACCGTATTTGAGCCTAATATAAATCGTATCGATGCTCGATTCTTTTAATTTGTCTGTTTAACATTAAATTAACTTTACTCTTTCTTTAACTTAGCTTCTCTCTTAGTCTAAATATTGAACTCTTTATCTGTTAAGGTATATGGAGGAGGGCGTTGATGCCTGCGACACAGTATTTTTTTACTCCTGCAGGTATCACCTTTTTCATATTGTTTCTGTACACTGTTTATGTACCAAATAAAGACATTTTGATTTGACTTTTGATATAGCGTTTTCGAATTGCGTCACCAAAACCATCATTATATTCTGCCATAATATTTTGTACACTATTTCTTTCTCTTTCGAAAACTCATCCATTATTTTAACACCTCATATCGAAAACTTCGTAGAGGAACCAAACTCACACAGATGTCACACATAGCACAGGTGATTAGCAAGCTGATGTGGCAGTTGTCGGAGCACATAGTTCGAAGAACTGACGACTCCACTCGAGAGACCACGCACTGGAAAGCGCAGCGTCGGACGGCCCCCACTAGATGGAAAGACGACCTTATAAAGGTTGCTGGGAGCCGTTGGGTGCAGGCCGCGCAAGATCGGTCGCTCCGGATATCTATGAGGGAGGCCATGTTCAGCAGTGGACATCATTTGGCTGATACGATGATGATGATCGAAAACCACTCAGTCGTTTGGGTGCTACGAGGTATTAAAGAGTTGTGCATATTTTTTTAAACGCGCCTTTATTTAAGCATAATCAAAGATTGTCTATGTAAGTAACGGGTTAAGTATTGTTTAGCATATCTAGTATACCTTTCTTGGTTTTACCGCCCTTGGGTTTCTTGTCATCGGGATCATCCAAGTCGTCGGAGCCGTCCTCGCCGCGCATGCGCTTCCGGAACATCAGCGAGAAGTAGTTTATCACTTTGTTTCTCCTGTAGGGTAATGAAGCTTCATTAATTTTTTTTATCTCGGAGTTTTTGATCAATCTTATATCTTACAAGACTACAAGTAATTGTGTTTTGAAATGAAATTATATATTTTGTCATATATGTATATTAGTTTCCACCAGCGGCTTCGCACGCGTGGTCGAGAGTAGCCTATGTGTAAATAAATATGGTTGGACATTTCACACAGCGATATCTAGCCCCAAACAAAGCAGAGCTTGTACTATGGGCACCAGATAACTGATATAATACGTATATATATATATATTTTTTTGTAACTTCCTCCGGCTATTCGCCCACTGTACCACGGAGGTCGTTCAGGTCGTCCAGGTAATCCAGGTTATAATCTGCGTACATACCAAATTTTATCGAAATCGTTTCAGCCGTTACGACGTGAAAGAGTAACAAACATCCACACATACATCCATACAAACTTTCGCGTTTATAATATCAGTGGGATTGGTTGTACAGTTATAATTTATTAGTTTCACAAAGTTCACTGTTTTAAATTCATGAAAACAAAAAATTAAATTAATTATACTTATTCTACTTATTAAATATAATTCTTCTGTACGTGTGTTTGTCACCTAACTCCTCCTAAACGGCTGGACCGTTTTGGATGAAATTTTCTGTGTATATTGCAATGGGTTGCTGGATGGTTTGAAAACACAACTGAACCCGGTAGGTGACGCTGTAGTCGGGATCCAGAAAATTGCGGACGATGGCGCGGGCATACAATTAGTTAATTATAAAAAAAAATATATTATATCTTGTGCTCCACTTGTTGCCCACAACTCCTACAGTAGCAGCAGTTGGGCGTCAAAAATATAACAAATGTACAGTGTACACTGTTCATGCTCTGATATAGTTTATAGTCAGAACTTTTAACTGCTTTTCGTAGCTATCAGCCAAAGAGTGGACTAAAAAATCCAAGATAACATTGACTTAATTGGCAGATGCTTCCTTCCGAACCTTGGTAGTGCATCGTTAAAATTAAAAAATATATTTAAATAAAAATAACCTTCCAAACTCTTGCTCCGCCTCTTCAGCAGATAAAGCTTTGTACCGTTGAATTGGTTGGAAATTGTACCTGAAATATTATAATATTTATATATATACAGAAGCAACCATCAGAGTAGTGCAAAAGATAGGAATGTCATCAGGTTACCATTCCTGCAGTGGGTATGCATCAATGGCTCCATCCGCAGCATGAGTAAACACATAGTATGCTGCGTTCTCCGACACTCCACCTTCTCGAATACCTTTGAACCTGAAAATAATACAAAGATTACTCTCCTTCCTACCCTTTTCCCACATCACGTGGGGTCGGCACAACATGTATTTTTCTTCCATATCTCTCTATCAGCTGTCATCTCCGCTGTCACTTCTTTCTTACCCATATCATTCTTCACTTCACACAGTCCATCCAGACTGTGTGAAGTGAAGAATGATATGGGTAGTCTCTTTTTCGGATTTCCTCTATTTCTATATCCATCTACACTTATATCTAACTCTTTTAGTCACATGATTTTCTTCCACATGACATGCCCATACCACACTAGCCTAATACTCCTCAACTTTTCTATCACTTTAAATTTTTTTTTCTGCTTTTAAAAGTTACATTTATGTATGCCTAAAATAGAGACACTAAACTCAAAAACACAGGTTATCCTAGTGTGGAGTTTAGAGAACAATCCTACTATCTGACTTCATCCTAGTATGTAGCACGAGTATTGGCGAGATAACCTGTCAGATGGTACATATACATGTTCCTGACACCCACGACACAGGGAATCCTAGTGTGCCTGTGAGCCTACCCAAAGAAAGATAGAAAGAAAACACATTTATTTGCTCCCACAGACAGTGTTCAATAATACAATAACACAGACAATGGTGGTGTTGCGTGGGGACAAAATGGTCCCTGTCTCAGCATGGGCTGCTTCGAACCTTGTTGGGTACGATGCAGCGCTGGTTTTCTGACAGGGCCTAAGTGAGGACACGAACGCTGGTAAACGAGTACCTATATAATACTAAATATATTGCCAGTCACCATTATATAAATTAAACTAAGTTATCATCCCAACGTGCTACCTACAAATATTTTTAAATGCTTTTATGTAAGTTTAAGTTTTTACTCGTTATTAGATCAATAAAGATTTTTGTATTTTATATTCAAACATAATAGAAAAAACAAGCCACATAGATCATGAAGTAACAAGTGAACCTGAATGAATACCCTACATACTTAAGATTTCAATAAATTACGGTAGATCTAATCAATACTAATATTATATATTCAAAAGTAAATCTATCTGTCTGTCTATTTGTTACATTTTCACAGCTAGACCAATTTAGATGAAAATTGGTAAAATAATGTCCTGGATTAAATTTAGGCCACTTTTAAAAAACCATGCGTGCGTAC
Source organism: Philereme vetulata (assembly GCA_918857605.2). Lineage (NCBI taxonomy): Eukaryota > Metazoa > Arthropoda > Insecta > Lepidoptera > Geometridae > Philereme > Philereme vetulata. The sequence continues at coordinate 7,267,521 of OU975443.1, forward strand.
TGGGAGCATATGCTTGTCTATACAAATGTTATAAAGAGGAAAGATTTGTATTTTCGTCTGTATGTTTGTAATGAATAAACTCAAAAACTACTGGTCCGATTTCAAAAATTCTTTCATCATTGGAAAGCTACATTCACCCTGAATAGCATAGGCTACTTTTTACCCAACTGCGCAGAAGGAGGGTAATGTTTTTATTGAAAAACTACGCGTGCAAAGCTGCGGATTGGTCAGCTAGTTATGTATAAATTAATTAAAACTAAAATTCTACTTATGTTAAAAAGCTTCGAGAACCTAGCGTCTAGTTAAACCTATGGTTTTTAATACATTTAATACCCATACCAGTGTACATAGTACATTCTAGTTGTTAAATTTATAAAATAGCAATATTGTAACAAGTTTTGACTTGCTCCAGGATATCTTCCTTTATTGATAATTTGTAGACCATACTGTATCAACAAGTTGCATAATGTTCAATTAGGTTTGTTTCTAATATGAAAATAATAGCAGAATGTGTCTAATTGTTGTTGCAATGGAAATGGAATGAGATTATTTTATAATGAAAATGACTTAATACTTTTTCCCGGTCTTTCCTCCCACTTTGAGTATCCACGGCTGATCCTCTGGCTTGTACTTGCGTGATATGATACCAAACTTCTTGCGTCGAGCCTCCTCTCTGATGTCACGCCCATATTCTGAGCCTGCACCAAACCTGGAAAAAGTTATGTTGCACAAAATTATTTGTATGTAGTTCGGTGAGCAGGCCTCTAATTGCCTAACAATCTAAGGATGATATTGAGAATCATCACGGGACACTGCGAACTTAACCATCACCTCCTGCAGACCAGAGCCACGGACAGTGGGTTTTGTCATGGATGCCTATGGGAGAAAGAGACTGTGGAGCATACAAACAATGCCAAACTGAGAATGGGTCTGCAAGGGGTCATTGAATCATCATCCTCCACCAACCTCGCTACTACATCAACACCCACACCTGCAAAGCTACTGTCATCAACCCAAAGTCCTACCTACTCTGTTACTTCAAGGAGTTAGGATGGCTGGGATCAGGTTCGAAGGCAGGCATGCACAATACAACCCCTTGCGGGACGTCAGTGCAGATTTCTTATCCCCCCTCGTCCCTAAAATTAGATTTGCCTAACTTTGAACACAAAGATGAAAATCGAAAATCAATGATTAATTCTCTCCTCAGCTAGAGGAATTCTCTTCTAGCTTCTCCTAGAATGAAAGATATTTTATGAATATTACTCATTTTCATATAAACATCTACATAATGTTAGATGATCACAAAGTTCCAAATAATACAATAATTTTACTATAACAATTTATGATTCGTCTGATACTTAAATAAAAGTAGCAAAGTAGAATGAATTTAGTGACTCATCACTAGGGATCGGCGTAGGTAGTGCTATTTTGGGTCGATGAACCTGAATAATAAGTTAATATGGATATGCCCCGGGATTTATTCCCCGATTCCGATTCGAGAATATTTTTCTGCATATATTGTCATATACATAGCGCCGCGTATTGTGTATGTACTCGCAGCAAATGTGTGCATGTAGTGAAACCGATTCCTCACCTCACCTGTGATAAGCTACAAAAGCTTGAGGGAAAGGGATTACTTTAGTGACCAATACAACATGTATTTGCATAAAGCTGAATAGTGACTATGTAAAATACGAATTCCTAAAAGAACCTGTTAAATAAAATAAAAATATTTTCCCGGGAATTAGAAGGCACATCCATCAGTCGCGCGCGCTACTACGCAGCGAGCGCACGTAGTGCGATAAGCTTTTTTCTTCGCGGTATTTAGTTTTCGATACCTACCCTCAATTGCGCGTCGCGATATGGACGAGGTCCTCAGGCCTAGATCCGATCTCGGAAGTGATATAAGTGAAATGAATGGAGAAGAAACTGTAGAAAACAATATAGTGTGTGAGTTGGAGGAGTTTAGCAGGCATGAAATGTCAGTGCAAGATGTGGTGAATGCTAGTGGTGTCAACTTGAAGAGGAAGAGAGATGAGAGGAAGAGAAGCGATAGTGATGAACAAAACGTTGTAATTGATGATGAAGGATTTACAATAGTGCAGAAAAAGAATAAGAAACCAAAGAAAGTCTCAGGCAACAACTTTAGAGGTTATAGTTCCCAACCGAAGACATACACCAGACGAAATAGTAGAAGCGAGGATGATTTGAGGACAATTGAGTTGTGTTTATCATCAGCTCAAGTGTTGCCGAAACAGATCGGTTTAGCTAAACTTTTGAAAGCAGAATGTATACCAAATATCATTGAAATAAAATACAAAACCCCGTATAAAGTGCTGATGAAGTTTGAAACCAGGGCTGGTGCTGAAAAACTTCTAAGTAACAGTAAGTTTATGGAGTTAGGCTACAAAAGCCGATTGACTAATGAAGTTAATTTGACATATGGTTTGGTGAGGTATATTGAATTAGAGGTACAAGAAGAAGAATTAATGCAATCCTTCAGTGGAGAGTTTGAAATAGTCTCTGTAAAAAGGTTAAAACGTATGAATGAGTCTGGTGTGTGGAGTGATAGTGAAACGGTTCGCTTCTGCTTTAAAAGTTCTACGTTACCAAAATACATATTTGGGTATGACTGCCGTTTTAAAGTGGAACCTTACACCTTTCCTGTAAGTCAATGCTCGGTTTGCTGGAAGTTTGGTCATCTAGCTCGAATGTGTCCATCTTCAAGAAAGAAGTGTCCTAAATGCTCTGGTGAGCATGAGAATTGCGATGCTATTGAGTACACATGTGCAAACTGCAAGGGTAATCACATGTCATTTGAGAAGAAATGTCCTGTCTTTTTAAAAGAGAAAGAAATAAGACGAGTCATGTGTGAACAAAACTGCACCTACAAAGTAGCATGTTCATGTGTTATGGAAAAGCATAGACAGAAGAAACGGAGTCGTGAATGTGACTTACATTCACCGGAACCTATAGATGGCCAGGAGTTATCCCAGGGGGAAGTAATTGTAACCGAAGCGATTATTCACATCAACAAGGAGGTGGACCATAGTATGGATGACGGTGAAGATACTAGAAGCAGCGAAAATGAGAGCAGAAAGATGGTAAAAGTAATAAACAAAAGAAAAATAAGAAGAAAAAACAAAAATCACAACAAAAAAATATAGAAAATGAAATCCAGTTAGCAGAGAAGAATGAAATAGTGAAGAAATCCTACAGAGATGCCGCATCACTCAGAAATGAAGCACCGAAGGAGAAGAAGATAAAAATGAACAAAAGCAGGAGAACGGGCAAGATAAGTTTAGTTTTAATAACATGTACAAAAGATTAGAGCAAATATTTTTCTCAAGAAACAGTTTTGAAGATAAAGTCAAATTAGCCTTACAATTTTTGCTAGATCAAGTAGTTAGCTATTTTTTAGGGGTCATCAGTAATGGAGATATTATTAGGAAAGTAATGAATCTCTTCCATTATGGATGACAATAATACAGAAAACCGTTTCCCAGTGGGCTTTGGAAGGTCTACTGCTCAATATTTAAATATTGGGCAGTGGAATTCTCAAAGCCTAATGCCAAAAATGCAAGAGTTCGAGTTGTTGTTGAACCAAGAAAAAATTGGAATATGTATTGTTAGTGAAACTTGGTTAAATCCTGACATAAATCTAAGAATCAAAGATTATAACATTTATAGAAAAGATAGAGATGATGAATACGGCGGAGTGGCTATTATGGTACATAACTCAATAAAAACACAGATTAATCCAATAAGTGTTAGCCATCAAGGTATTGAAATAGTAAGCGTAAAAGTTATGAATTGTAAATTCCTTAAGTGTATTGCTTCAATTTACTGTACATCACCTGTAAGGACAACCCAGTATGATTGGGATGATGTTTTTTCAAAATTTGGAGATAAGTCTATTGTTGCAGGAGATTTCAACGGTCACCATTCCAATTTATCCAACAAAACAGATTCTAGAGGTTTTACAGTTACTGGACTCTAGTATAGACCATAATTTTGTAACTCTGAATACCGGTGACCATACGAGAATTAAATTAGTCAATGGTATTCTACAAAACAGCTCCCCAGACATTACATTTGTCTCCACAGACATAGCTATCTTGTTCAAATGGTTGGTAACAAAGGAATGTTTGGGTAGTGACCACCTTTTCGTCAAAATTTGTTTAGAATACTGTGATTCACCTTCGTTTATAAAACGCCACAATCTTAAGTTGGCCGACTGGAAGCTTTACCAAGAAACTTGTCAAAATAGTTTTTCTAATAGTGGAGTTCTCTTGAACAGCAGTGTACAAACAATGTACGATTTTTTTATTGAAAATGTAAACCACTCTGCCGATAAAAGTTTACCTTATATTAAAGTCTGTGCAAATCCATCTCGGACATTCAAACCAAAGCCGTATTGGAGTCCGTCTGTGTCCCGAGCAGTTGCTACTCGTCGACTGGCCTTGAAAAACTTTAGGAAAAATCCAACGCCCAATAACTACGATATTTTGAAAGAGAAAATTTCTTTAGCACAAAAGACTATAAGGCAAGCCAGGTCTAGCTGTTGGAAGAGTTTTTGCGGAGAGATAGATGAGTCGACCAGTTCCTCTGTAATGTGGCAAAAAATGCGGTGGATGAAAGGTGTAAGACAAACTCATACTCATGCTCCTACAGATAAGAAGGGAGAGCTACTGCGGTCTCTAGCTCCGGACTTCGTAGAGCCTCTGGTATTCACTTCGAAAAATGCACAACTAGAGAGTGAGTTCTCTCCGCAAGAGCTCTACAACTGCCTGAAGAAGAAAGATTCAGCGCCAGGAGAGGATAACATTACTTACTCTATGATTTACTATTTGCCTAAACAAGCTAAATTGTTTTTACTTATGATATATAATTCAGTATATAAAAATGCATCTATACCAGAACAGTGGCGCAGCATTAAAATAATACCCATTCCGAAACCTAATACTAATAATGATTCAGTTCCAGAATTTAGGCCAATTTCGCTTATTTCATGCATATGTAAAATTTTTCACACTATGATAGGAAGACGTCTCGAGTGGTTTATAGAAAGAAATAAATTTTTGTCTCAAAACACTTCCGGTTTCCGAAGAAGCCAGTCGAGTCTAGATTGTATAGTTAGGCTAGTCTCCCAACTTCAAGTGGGCTTTGCTAACAAGATACCGACTCTAGCATGCTTCCTGGATATAGACGGTGCTTATAATACGGTTTTGGTAGATAAGTTAGGAATTATGTTGGATGAGTTGGAGGTTGGCTCGAAAATGTGTAAATATTTATTCGAGTTTTTGAGAAGGAGATTGTTAAAAATTGTAGATCAGGGTGAAAATAATTACACCATTACGAGATGGACAGGTAGAGGCCTAGCGCAAGGAGACCCGATCTCTCCCCTATTATTTAATATTGTTACGTACAAGATTTGTCAATCAATTAATAACATGGGCAGCTTACAATATGCTGATGATTTTGTGTTTTATAGTCAGAGTAGTGACATGGCGAGTTGTGTACATAATATGCAAAACTGTATTTTTGCTGTCTCCTCACTATTGAGCGAAATTGGGCTGGAAATCTCCTTAACAAAGACAAAGTTATGTTTATTTAGCAGAGAGCGGAGTAGGCATCAAATGGAGGTGACTGTTCAGGGTCACAGTGTCCCTATTGTGGACTGCATTCGATATCTTGGCGTGTGGCTGGACAGATCGCTCCGGTGGAACCGACATATCAACGAGACACATGCTAAGACCGTCAAATTGATAAATATAATGAAGGTTTTGGCAGGTGCCTCGTGGGGAGTACATCCTAAGCAACTTTGTTTGACGCCTCTACATTTACGACGGGAATATCTTGCCTCAAAATATTGCCTTAAGGCCCAATCCTGGGCGAGTAACTTTACTATAGATGTTATTAAAAAATTGTCAAGTCTAAGTAATTTAGTATACTTTAATAGAAATAAGAGTTCCTTAATTGTTAATGTATTCAATAACTTGAAAATGGAAATCATAAATACTTGTAATCCATTACACATGTTTACTCTAGATACCTGGGTCTCAAATATTAATATGAACTTTATTAAATCAAATATAGAAGATATAGTAGAGCCAAAAAGTAAATATGATAATAGAGTCCTTATGTATAATACATTACATATGTTAAATATTGAGTATAATGGTTGGCATAGAATATTTACCGATGGATCACTAACTAACGATGGAAGTGGTGCAGCATTTTATGACCCCAAGTTAAATGTAAAAGAAAGTTTTAATTGTGACAATAATAATACATACAATTGTATTATGACACTGGAATTGTTTGCGATCTCGGAGGCGCTGTCCTACGTTATTAGCTCAGGACTCAAAAAAGTGGTTATTCTGTCTGACAGCAGAAGTGCACTGCAACATGTGGCTCGATGCGCCTCTGGCCGCAGAGGTGTATCGCTAGCCTACACTATCCTTAATAAGGTTCTGGAGCTGGTGGCTGGGGGAGCGACGTTTGTATTTCAATGGATTCCTTCACATGTCAACATAGTTGGTAATGAAGTGGCAGATGCCCTGGCTCGGGAGGCATTATCAAATGGTACTAAAGTTTTTGTGAAACCTGACTATTCAGAATTGCTACATAAATATAGAAGAGGTATAAGAACTAAATGGAAGGAATACTTTGATATTGCATCCCGGGAGAAGGGCATCTGGTATCGAACTATGCAGAGTGAGCCCCCTCACATACCATGGTTCACCAACGCTAGTATAAGCAGAAAGTTGATTGTAATCGCTCATAGATTGCGCTCCGGGCATATGCCTTTAAACAGCTTTAAATTTTTAATGAAGAAGATAGATACTCCTAATTGTTATACTTGTGGGGTGGTGGAGGATGTATACCACCTTTTAACGGAGTGTGTCCGGAGTCAATCTATGAGAGAGGAGTTATACAGAGCGCTGAAAGTGAACCAGATCGATGTTGGCCTGTTTCAGAGTGTGTTAGCTGAACAAACATCTGACTCAGCTAACATGCTCTACCGGTCCACATACGACCTGCTGAGGGAGGATGCTTTGTAATTGTATAATAATGTAGACAATTATGGAACTGACATGGTCGTAGAGAACGACGCAAGTTCCTTAAAAAATAGATTAAAAAAAAAAAGGCACATCCATGTAAAGTTAACGGTCACTAATTCCCGTGAATAGCACTACCTACGCCGATCACTACTCATCACAAATATACATTGCAACTTTCACTTGTAAAAAACACATACTTTGGCATATCCTCGTCGATTCCCTTGAACTCCTTGATGTTATTCTCTCGCTCCATCTTCACGTGACTCCACTTGGCGAAGTCTACGTTCAGGGTAGCATTGAACCTCATCACATGATACTTTTTCTTCACATTCTTTGGAACTCTGATCTTGAACTCTTGCGTGGATGCTGACGTCTGCAAGATTGAAGAATATTTAGTACAGTCACCCGGGAACTTCGTGTAAGAGCGTAAATTATATAAAATAAGGAAAAAATAAAACCAACCGATGGTGCTGACGGCCCAGCTGGCGTATTCATCTTTGCAAGATTCATTTTGTATTTGTGGTAGTTTATTGAATCACTTTATCATTATTCCTATTAGCTAAATTTGTAACTATCTGTGCGAATTAAATTAATTTGTATAGAAACAAATAACCTATCCCATCAATACCTGTCGATACATTTTGTTTGATTGACAAAACTAACTGCCAGCTAGCCAATCAATCAACTTCAATCAAGTTTTTTCAACTTTCAACTTTGTCAAGAATGTCAAGTCAAAAATAAATGCGTTTAGTTTCTGGGTGCCAAGTGCAAGGAAGATGTACTAAAACCTATCTACGATTAAAACACACTTTAGTACAAGTTCCTTGGCCAAGTGCCAGAATGTGTTATGCGTTCCAAAACCTATTTTTCTTTCCAAATCCACCAAAGAAAATAGTTAACTGATTTTATTATCTAACTAAAAAAAAATTATAGTTTTTTTTTTAGGATAATTAGAAATAGTGATGCATTGAGACAAAAATGTATTTTAGAAAGCTGCGTGGTGCAGTTAATTTGAGTTAATTTTAAAATTAGATATCATTTCTAGCTAGAAGACACAAATATATTCGGAACGTGTTAACCTTACTCAAGACATTCATTCAGTGTCTCCAACAACGCCGTAATTAAGGTAAACCTACAGTAATTTGAACATATCTACCACCTACTGTAGACATGTCCAATTCTACCGTAATTTCATATATTTTCGTAAATACAGTTTTATGTTAGGAATGTTGTCATTGCCCCACTTAAACGCCGATTACGAGCACATTTTCAGCCACATTACGGACACAAAAACAAAAATGAGAAACCATTTGTCAACCAAATCTATTGCTGGAAATTTATTTACGCAGCAACTCGTAAAGAGATCAGGAAAAAACTGGGTAGATTTCCACTCCAACGATAAAATGATAATGATAAATGATAATTTTCCGCCATTTACCGTATTTTTAAACTAGCAACACCGTAATTTTGACAAATAGAGGTGAAGACACTGCTTGCTTTCATTGTATGAAGTGTTGTGTTGTGGTTTTGTTGTTTTTTATTTATATTTGCAACACAATTTACCATTAAAATAATAAAGATGGGTAAAAAGAAGAACAAGAATAAAGTAAGTGGTGCTGTAAAGACCGCTGCTAAAACTGAGAAGAAACTGGCGAGCAAACTGAAGAAAGAGCTCGCTAATTTGGGTGAGGTTAGTCCATGCCGCTGTTTATAATTTCTATTTGATATATTTTAATATTGATTTCCTACAAAGACACATACTTCATCTGAAAAAAGTCTGTAAAAATTTTTTTAGGAAGATATAGCCAAAGTGATAGCTGAAATCGAGAGAGAGGAAGCCAAACGATCAGCTGCTTCGGAAAAGGCTCTACCAGGAGCTCCGTCGGCCAGAGCCTATGCGTCCCTGACTCCACATCCTACTAGCAATGAATTGATCATGTTTGGAGGAGAGTACCATGATGGTCAGCGGGTAAATAGCAAAACTTAAAATTACTTGACTCATCTTTGAAATAGTTTGTAGGACCTTTTCTGTTATTTTTACACAGAACAAAATCTTAAATTCTTCTTAGCGTGTCAATAGTTCTACGTTTTAATGTCATAGGTCTTATATCTAAGGCCGTTTGTCCACCTCCACCGTCAACGGGACGTCACCGAGAACGAGATGACGGCGCCGATTTAGCGATACATTCATTTACTATAGGCCGTTTTCCCAACGTCACCGTCATAGGCACTCGGGTGACGGGCGTGCGGTAGACACAAGGTCTATAGTAAATGTATGTATCGCTAAATCGGCGCCGTCATCTCGTTGCCGACAGTCGGGTGACGGGCGTGCGGTAGACACAAGGTCTATAGTAAATGTATGTATCGCTAAATCGGCGCCGTCATCTCGTTGCCGGCACTCGGGTGACGGGCGTGCGGTAGATACAAGGCCTATAGTAAATGTATGTATCGCTAAATCCGCTCCGTCATCTCGTTCTCGGTGATGGTGGCGGTGGACAAACGGCTTTAAGTAAATAAATAATTATTGCTGGACATTTCACACAGCGCTATCTAGCCCAAAACTAAGCAGAGCTTGTACTATTGGAACCAGATAACTGATAAAATACTTACACACTTTTTTTTTGTAAATACATACTTATAATATATTGAAAAACAACCAGACCCGGAACAAATATCTGTAGATCATACAAACATTTGTTCCGCGGCGGGAATAGAATCCGCTACCTCCCATGTCTCAGCCGGCTGCACGCCCACTGCGCAACGGAGGTCGTCAAAAGTTCAGGTTCATATTTAAAAACGTGTTTCTTTTTTAAATATGAACCCTGCAAGGACACTGCAATATTTCGCTAGCTGCTGCACTTTATAATAACAAACGTTTATTTGTACTTTCAATCTTTAATTGATAGAAATAAACACCAATAATTTAAAATTGTTTCAAATTATTTAACACCTCACCGGTCCATTTAAAAGAGACTGATAACTTAAATAAATTTAAATCAGAATTGAGAAAACTTTTGCTGTGGGATGCTTCTACCCAATCGATGGCTTTGTAAATAATACAATTTAATTGCTGGCTATAGGATCACTTTGACATTTATGGAATATTTAATTGATTATTATTTTAGACATTATATATATTTAGACATTTTTTTGAATTTATTGTATTATTTGCTACTTAGTATTGTGGAATTTAGTTTACATAATATTTGTTTTATTGTTGTATTTTGTTGTTAGTTATAAGCTTATCAGTTCAAACATGATTTTTATAAATTGATAATGAATAATGAATGAAGTATCTATTAAATGTCATTTCTTACCAATTATATTTTTATCATCTTTTAATCGGTTAGGCACCACAACCATACAAAAATGTATTGGCGTGATCCTTGACGGGTTAAGTCATTCATAACCCTTGCTTATTATCATTATACTTGTTTATTAATTGCCAATTGTAACTAACTAACAATGTAAATGGATTTATGTAGTCGGAAATAAAGTCTGAGGAGATTTTTGTCTGATCTATTTTTATTCTATTGCAGACCGAAGTGTACAATGACTTGTTGTTCTTCAATCCGGAGAAAGGGACGTGGAAGCAGGTGAAGGCTCCAAGTGGCCCGCCACCTCGCAGTGCCCACCAGGCCATCGCTACTCCAGCTAACAAGTATGTCTCTCGCTAGACTTTTGCTGCTGGTAATTATTGTCTAGAACTGAATAAAATAATTTTTTTCTTATACATGTTATTTTCAAACAGAACCTACACTAATCGAGTAGGTTTGTGTTGTAGATCATATTAATAAACATGTTAGAAGTTCATTTTCTTCTAGAGAAACCAAATCTATACCAAATATCTATATCTCTATAGTGACTGACTTTTATCATATCAAAGAGATTGATTTACACATCCCTAAATTTTTTTATTGTTTTATTTTGTACTAGCTGACCTGCCCGCGGCTTCGCATGCGTGGTATTTCAATAAAAACATTACCCTCCTTTTGCGCGCTCGGGTAAAAAGTATCCTATGTCCTTCCCCAGGATATAATCTATCTACTTGCCCATTACGATTCGTTCAGCTGTTTAGTTATGATAAGGTAACAAACAAACAGTAACTTTCGCAGTTACTAAGTATGTATTATACATATTATATAAACCTTCCTCGTGAATCACTCTATCTATTGCTGAAAACTGCATTAAAATCCGTTGAGTAGTTTAAAAGATCTAAGCGAACAGACAGCAGCAGCAACTTCATTCTAAACTATGTAAAGATGACTAATATAACTAGGTTAGGTCTAGTGCCTTTAAAAATTACAGTATGCCTTATAAGTTATATTTAAGATTTGGCCTACATAGCATTCCATTACATCCACCACCTGTAGACATACCGGTAAAAAGTCCTGAAATTGCAGTATATGTTGTCATCTGTATCTTTGACGACCTCTGTGGAGCAGTGGGTGAATAGCCAACTGAGACGCAGTAGGTAGTGTAATATAAAAAATAAAAAAAATATAATATAATAGTAATATAATTAGGTGAATTTAATTTCTGGTTTGTTGGCTAAGTGCCAAGTGAATCTAACTAATAAAGGTACAGGTAGGCAAACTAAAATACAAAACAACTAGTAAACAAATATCGGGCGCCATGCCTAGTTGCATTTTGAAAAACAAATTACCTGGATAAATCTGCCGAAGAGATTGAACTTCTAACCACAAGGCCGGGGAGGCTAATGAAAGATTGTTTAACATTTTTAGAGTTTATTGTAAGTCTTCTTACTGAGTAATCTGAACTCTGTATGCGGCAATGTGATGTTATCAAAAATACATTTTCACTACAAAATATCTTAACAAAAAAAAATATCAAGATGTAATCTCCTTAGAGGTAATTTTGTTGCTGTTACAGAGGAGAGCTGTGGGTGTTCGGTGGAGAGTTCACAAGTCCCACGGAGACACAGTTCCACCATTACAAGGACTTATGGTGCTTCTCACTAGCTGACAAGAAATGGGAGAAGGTACTTTTATGAATGACTAGCTTCCGTCAGCGGCTTCACACGCGTGGTTTGTCAATAAAAAGTAGCCTATGTGTTAATCCAGGTTATGATCTACATACATACCAAATTTCATCGATTGAGTAACAAACAAATAAATAAACAAACATCCAAACTTTCGCATTTTTAATATTTATCATCATTATATCAGCCGTAGGACGTCCACTGCTGGACAAAGGCCTCCCTCATTGATCTCCAGGAACTGCGGTTGGAAGCGGCCTGCATCCAACGCCGACCTGCGGTTCTTACCAAGTCGTCTGCCCATCTTGTAGGTGGACGTCCTACGCTGCGCTTGCCGGTTCGTAGCCTCCATTCGAGAACTTTCCGGCCCCATCGGCCATCTGTTTTGCGCGCTATATGGCCTGCCCATTGCCACTTCAACGTGCTAATCCGTCGGGCTATGTCGGTGACTTGAGTTCTCCTACGTATCTGTCTCCTCATTTCTGATTCGATCCCGTAGAGAAACCCCGAGCATAGCCATCTCCATAGCTCGTTGAGCGATTTATAATATTATTGTGACTGAATCAAGATGTTATCATCCGTATTACTCATAAATTCTAAAATAAGTTTGTCTGTTTGTTTGTTACGTTGTCACGACTAAATGGCTGGACAGATTTTTAGGAAATTTAGTATACAGATAGAATATGATGGATGACATAGGCTAATTTTCACCCGACTGCGCAAGAGGGAATATGTATGTCTTCCACCGTAGCACCTAAACTTCTCTGATAAATGAGGTCGTGATGAATGAGGTGTCAATCGATTCGGTATTACGTAGTCTGGTTTCAGCTTTGAAACTTACATAACTTGTGTTCATAGAAAAAGGTCTTAAATTTTATAAAAATTAATAATATTTGGTTGTATCTCTCAGGTGGTAGCCCCAAATGGTCCCTCCTCCCGTTCCGGGCACCGAATGGTCCTCCTCGGTCGCAAGCTGGTCGTGTTCGGAGGATACAATGATGATGGCCGGGAATGCAAATACTTCGACGACGTGTACACGTTCTGCCTGGACACCAGGACGTGGAGCAGACTGACTCCTAGTGGGAAAGGACCCAGTGCAAGGTCCGCTTGTGTGATGATACCGGCTGGAAGTGATTCTGTGAGTATTTGAATAATTTATTTGAAACATTTAAAAAACAAATAATGCTAGACATTTCACACATCGTTATTTAGCCCCGAATTAAGCAAAGCTTGTATAATGATTATGTCATAATATGATGATCCAAATGAGCTTGCGAATGATCTAATGAAAAAACCACAACCTTCAGCAGATCAAAGAGGACAGTCCCTCAAGACCTCATATCACAATAAATGGAAGATGGAAGTACCACTGGGCTTATTCCGTACATGCCCAGCGCGAACACCGAACTATAGCTCAATGCTATTTATCTGCAATTAGGAGTCAATTTGGTATTTTTTTTACACCACTTGAACCCCAATATCTCAACAACCCCCCCACATTTCTAGCTCATTTAGTCACACCAAAATTGTGCCATCACTACATACCTATACACCAAATTTCACGATGATCTGATAAACACTTCGAAAGTTATCCTCGGACAAACAAACATAGATTCATACAACGTCGATTTGCCTAACTAGATTTGGAGATATGAAGATTAGGAAGATTGTTTTTACTTCACCAACTCATAAACAAATAATATATAGAGTGGAAGCAATAAGTGTAGATAGATGTCTATAATCTGTCTTCTATCAGTTATCTGGTTCCCATAGTATAAGCTCTGCTTAGTTTGGGGCTAGGTAGCGCTGTGTGAAATGTCCAGCAATATTTATTTTTATTTATTTATTTATAATGGACACCATTGTAAAAAAAACGAAACAAATATTTATTAATTTATCATTGGTACATCAGTTTTAAGATCATGAAAACATCTAAAATTGTCGAAATTATCGCATCTAATCTTTTCCATCCTGTCTAATCCAGAATTTGGGCAACCTGCAGGTCTTGAAGGCGTGCCCTTTATAGCTAGGTCACCCTAAAATTAGCTTTTTGACTGCTTAATTTTTTTCTTAAATTTCTATTGTGCGGCTATGAAGCTAACCTCAGATTGACCTAGTCGTATCGGCCGATCGGTAGATCGCATATCAATTAAGTCATTCTCCTGCTCTGTCTGAATTATCTCCTACTATTTTGTATCTGGACTATGCTCTCCTTTTAGTAGGCCTCCCCCTCGCTGACGTGGGCAGTAATAAGTTTGCCAAGAATTGGGTCATGTCTCCTGTATGCAAACTGATAGGTGGGCCAAGATTGTATCCCTGTCGATGGAAAGCGACTCCGCCTTGGAAGGTGTGAGACGCGTTGCCGCGAGGACTTGGAAAGAAGTCACAAAACGAAAATTACATAAATACAGCTCGCAATAAGTGTAAAGCAACATGGGATATAATTAATCAAACAAAACTTAATCTTCCTAAAGAAGAGATACAACAAATTAAAATGAATGACCGTATCATAACGGATCCTTTAAATATTGCGACTACATTTAACGACTTCTTTATAGATCAAGTATCTTCTTTGCAAAATATTGACTTTAAAGCAAATTTAAAAAATAATTATAACTCAATGTTTATGAGTCCTACTATTCCTAATGACATTCTTAAAATAATCACTAATCTAAATAATACCAACAGTACAGGCTATGATGACATTTCAAGTAAAATACTGAAACAAGTGGCTAATAAAATATCTTCTGTTTTATGTCACATTATTAACTTGTGTATTGTAAATGGAGTATTTCCGAGCAAACTGAAAACCACCATCGTAAAACCCATTTTTAAAAAAGGTAACAAAAATGACATGGCCTGTTATAGACCTATTGCACTTATCCCAGTCTTATCTAAAATATTTGAAAAGGTAATATTTGATAGGGTACATGAATATTTTGAAAACAATAAGCTCTTTGCTACAGAACAAGTAGGATTTAGAAAAAATAAATCAATTAACCAGGCTATATACAACTTTCTTGAGGCGGCAATGAGCACAATTGACAATAATTCCATTTCATGTGCTTTGTACATGGACTTATCGAAAGCGTTTGACTTTGTTGATCATAGAATACTTATAAGAATACTCAATTCGCATGGTATAAGGGGTAATGTGTCCAACCTTATCGAATCATATCTTAGTAATAGGAAGCAAATGACGCAAATCACTAGAATATGCCCAAAGTCAAAAATAGAGACCAAATATGTGTCATCATTGCGGAGAGTGAGTGTCGGAGTGCCTCAGGGTAGCATTCTTGGACCTCTACTTTTCATAATATATATAAACAATCTACCTAAAATATCTAAACATCAAACTATTATGTTTGCAGATGATAGTACGATTGTGTTTACAG
Organism: Philereme vetulata; assembly: GCA_918857605.2. Lineage (NCBI taxonomy): Eukaryota > Metazoa > Arthropoda > Insecta > Lepidoptera > Geometridae > Philereme > Philereme vetulata. The sequence goes on from OU975443.1 coordinate 7,282,982, forward strand.
GAAATAACAAATCAGTACTTGAAAGTGATATCAACAATACTCTTAGTGACATAATAAAATGGTTGACTTCAATAAATTTGAACATTAATATAAGCAAAACAAATCTAATGATTTTTAGGAATAGAACTGTTAGAATTAAAGACATTGACATAAATTATTTAGGACAAAAAGTTAAACGCGTTGACTCTACAAAATTTTTAGGCTTATTTATTGACTCAAATTTTGACTGGCGCTCACATGTCGAGAGTTTGTGTCATAGACTAAGTCAACAGTCCTATGCCCTGTACATGCTCTCTAAAGTTTCAAACTCATCAACAGTTATCACTGCCTATCATGGTTATGCTGCATCAATACTCAGGTATGGTATTATATTTTGGGGTAATTCAACTGGAAAGGAATCTGTTTTCAAAGCGCAGAAGAAATGTGTGAGGGCAATATATAAATTAAAACAAACTGACAGCTGTAAGCCTTTTTTCGTTGACCTTAATATCTTGACATTACCCTCACTGTATATATATGAAACAGCTTTATTTGTAAAGAAGAACATGTCATTATTTAATAACTTTAAAAGCCAACGTCATGGCTCCAAAATCTGTTGTCCTAAAAGTAGTACAGCATTATATAATAACAGTGTGTTCTGTATGGCACCTAGAATATTCAATCACCTACCCAAACATATATTAAAAATTGACCAAATTCATGACTTTAAATTAAAACTTAAAAAACTACTCTTACAAAAAGCTTACTACACTATAGATGAATATTTAATGGACAAATTGCAATGACTTGACATATTTTTAATTTATTTCTATTAAACTGATAATTAAGGCATAATAATGGTTTAATAATTTTGCATGCTTGTATGCTGGTCATGGCTGTACTTGAGACTATTGACTTCTGATACTTATCTTAAAACTTTGACATTTATGATTAATTGTGTATTTGATTTAATTTTACTGTTTTAATATATGTGACTAATTGTAATGTTTGTACGCCAAAATGGCGAATCCTAGTAGAGTTCTTTGTTAAGCTCAACCATCTTATGTACCTAGGTTTACAGACAATAAACGAATTATGAATTATGAATTGGACGCTTTTCATAGGGACTGGAAAGATTTGGTACAAGGTCTAAATATCTCCCGTACATATATTACGTGTTTTGTTATGGTATGTACGACCTTAAATGAAGACACGGGTAGGACTAAAATTTAAAATTTTCAAAACCTTAATATCAAGTCCTAAAGTATCAATGCAAGCCTTTATAAAATAGGTAAACAAATATATGCATTCATCATACAAATAGGTAGGTGTTAAACTGACTAAGCGGCATCGTCGCAAAGGCGCCGCCGATCAAGGGGGATCCAGGGGGAGGGTCATCGGGGTCATGACCCCCTGCTGGGCTGGGTCTATGACCTAGGTGGACCACTAATTAAAATTGTTAAACATAATGTTTTTATATATTTTTGTCACAATATAGATTTTATGTAAGTACATTCAATATTTAATTAATTTAATATAATATTTTGATTTGAAAAATTGATTTTGTTATTTAAATATAGGTATTTTTAAGTACAGTACATTAATTTTTACTTGTATCTATGATTATAAAAATTAAATTATAACTTCTTTTGACTTGACTACGGCTATGTGACCCCCCCCCCCTGGCACCAAAGCTGGATCCGCCCTTGCCGCCGATTTATGTGTAAAATAGTTTATTGGAAGTATATCGATTACTGGATAAATATTCATGCTACAGGTATTAAACGCGCCTCTAAAATAAGTTAATACGATTCAGGATGTGTGTTTTAAATTAATGTCGTACATAACAAAACAGGTTGTATTATTTTGTTTCGCAGTTATTCATCTACGGTGGTTTCTCCCGCGTCCGAGAGGGTCGCACGGAGCGCACGCACACGCACACGGATCTGTTCCGGCTCACGTGCAAGGGCGGGGCGTGGGCGTGGCGCGCGCAGGCAGGCGGTGCGCACGCGCCCCCCGCGCGCGCCGGGCAGGCCTCCGCGGTTAATGCACATAGCGGGAGAGGATACGTGTTTGGAGGGATCAGTGTGAGTACGCAAGGTTTCATATGACCGGGCCCCGCTGGCCACGCCGTCGTGGTCGTGACCTTGCAATTAGCACCGCGGTGTCTGGTATCACCACTGCCATGGCGCTACGTGTAACGGGCCTAAAGCATGTCCATTGCAAACGACTGCATTTTATTATCAGTCTCATTTGTTTTTATTATCAGTCTCATATGCAGCGTCTGGCTGTGGCATCGTAGCTCTCAAACAGATAGAACGATTCGGACGAGGTTTGTTTATAACTAAAAGCTTGTTTAACGAAGGTAGTATGTCAGTTTTTAAATCGGGGGTTCATAACAGAAGTCGAGGTTTTTTTAATTTTTTCACAATTACCTTGGCTATCATCTCCTCACAGAGTTAAAGCCTAAATTAATTCAAATCACGATAAACAAAAAGGATTGCTGCCTAGTCAGAATATAAATAAAGTCAAGTCATCTGTTCGTTATCGAACCATTATCATTCGTTAATCAGCTGTTAAGTCCCGTCCACGATTTTTTCCCGCGTACCAGATAAAAAGTACATACGTGCTCTGATTTTTTAGTTCAATTGCTGCTAGCAATCTTAAAGTAAACATTGATTCAGACAAAGTGAAGCAGAATTTTGATAATAGCGCCATCTAGTTACATCTGTTCAGGTATGAAAATCTATCACCACTGGGCATGGAAGTGGTTGCTTCTTTTAAATAATATTCATATGATCATATATTTCTTTTTTCACATGTGTAAAATCACATGCAATGGTTTTTCATTATGATGCCGTAATGTCACACTTGCTATTTCACATCAAAACAAAAATCACGATGAATTCCGAAGAAATGTGAACGACTGTGATTTGTAACAGACCCGAATGACTGCGACCGATATACGATGAAAACACAAAGTGATTTTATTTTAATTTCATATTACATGCTACTCGTGAAACGTTCTATTCCTGTACAATACAGGATGTTGAAGAAACGGAGGAGGAGATCCGCGGTGAGATGTCAGACGATCTCCACCTGTTAGACTTGGAGACAGGCAAATGGCACACGGTCACGTTGAAGTGTGAACAGGCGCCGGCACAGGACAAACCGGAGAGTATGGACATAGAGCAAGAGTTCCAGGAAAAAGTTACAACAGGTCAGTTTTAATGGCATCTGTGTGTCAGTCTAAGAGTTAAGTGCCTTTTCACACGTCCCGGTTGCCGGGTAGCCGGTGCCGTCTGTCCGGTAACACATTTAGCTTTCACACGACCCAATTTTTTATTCAGTAGCGTGCAAACCGTCAACGCGAGTACAGTCGCGTAGTGACTGCATTTTCTCTGAAAATGGAACGTGAAATTGCAATGTGGATTTTGTACCGAAGATACCGCCGCTAGAAAAAGAAGTTAAGAAATTATTGGGTTCATCCGATTATCATGAAAAGAGAACAGTGTGTAGCATTCTATACCTTATTTCCAGACCTACTACAAAATGCAAAATACAATAATTTAATAGGTCTCCATCTCCATTTTGCGACGAATTAAGTAGGTACTATTTACGACACAAGGGTGTCAGATAAAACGAGTCACGCTCTCCGCGGTTGTACCTGCGCGACTGGCTGCCGGTGCGTATGAAAGCTTACAGCGTGATCCATACACCACTGGGAGTCCGGCCGACCGACGGCTAACCTTGCGCCTGCTTGCCTTCCAAATTACGCCAACACCGAGGCGGGACTTTTGAATATTGGTGAGGGACCAAGTTTGTACACCGTATGTGAGAATGGGGAGACATTTAATTTTTTGAAGTGAAAACTTCTTTAGGCGCGTTGAGCATTTTTGAGATGGAAAAACGCGACACTGTTACCGTTACCGACACTGTTCCAGACGATTCAAAAAATATTTCCTGACATATCAAAAAATAAACATTGTTAAGTTTTCACTTCTGTCGGCACTCACAGAGTGCTACTTTTTTATGCTAATCTATCTCGTCCCAACGCTGGGCAAAGGTTCCCCCAAGCAACCCTATCCGTTGATATCTCCCACCAACGTCTTTCGAAGGTGTCGAGATCGTCCCGCCAACGCTTTCTCGGCCGTCGCCTTCCGGTTTCATAAAAACGTTTAAATAAAGAATTTAAATGAAAAATTAACTAAATTGATACTCAATTTTCAGTGGTAACAGACGAAGGCTTCACGCTGAAGCTCGGCGGCGCAGCCCCTACTACAAACTCCAGCTCCGAAGGGACGGGCCCTACTACCAGACGCGCCGGCAACGGGCCGTCTCCGCGCATGTCAGCCATGGCGTGCGTGCTACGGACCACTTTATACGTATACGGAGGTGTATTGGAGAAGGAAGAGAAACAGTTCTACCTCAGCGACTTGTATACTTTAGGTAAATATACGTCAGTGTGTATGAGCCAGGGGTGAGTGCGGCTTTCGGAAAAAACAAAAAAATGGGGTGTAGCTGTCATTTTTTTTTTATTGATGGTCGAGTCGAGCGCTTGCCCACTATCTCACCTGATGGTAAGGGATGCTGTGATCGAAGATAGATCACGCTTGCCTAGAAAGAACCTATTCACTCTGCACTTGAAGACTCTGAGATTATACTGGCCCGGAAAAACATACGCCGGAAGTGAGTTCCACGCCGGAAGTGTTACTTGTCACGGACACGGCCGTGTGTTGTACGTGAATACGTATACGTAACAGCTAATATTTTGTATGCAAAATATAAAATACGCTAGTTTAAATATGCTATAATCATGTTTGAATACTTAGAAGTCCTTCGGGTCATACTAAATGGAATACTCGAAACGCAGCAAAATGACCTCAAAATGGCGGTGCTTCTCCCTCTACCGCGCGCGATGTGTCGCAGTCCTCATTTTTTAATCTGTATAAAAAATCTTTGATTTAAAATTAGTCTAATTATGTAAATAAAAGTCATTATTTAAGCAATGCAATATAAATAAAAAAGGCTTTTTTTATTTTGGTTTATTTATTTTATTTATTTCCAGATCTGCACAAACTGAATGAATGGAAGACGATCCACGAGCAGCCATCACTACCCGCCTGGATCGAGTCCGACTCCGAGGGCTGGGAGAGCGGCTCCGGCTCCGGCTCCGGCTCCGACACCGATTCCGACACCGATTACTCTGACAAGTAATGGAGCAAGCATATGACCCACCTGATGTTATGCGGTAACCATCACCTATATCAAAATATTGCCTCGTAGGTCACGCATAAAAACGTGACCTACGATGCACTGCGTCCATCAACGTGAGGCATACAGGTGTAAAGCGAAACAGCAGTGCTGCTTGGCGGCAGAAATAGGTGGTAGTTCTTCTTCCCTTTAGCCCTTTCACAATAAACTCTACTACTCTAGTTAAGCGGAACCGATTCTTATGTATATATTCTTAGGGTTGTAATTAAACCTTGCTGATAATTTCAGAACCAGTGATCTATGCACCTAATATATTTCTTACAAAACCTATCAATGTTTAGTTTCAGTTAAAGTAGAGTAAGTCCTTTTCATATACTATTTAGTCCATTTTTTGGTTATGCCTAAACTTACAATAATAATAATAATAAATAAATAAATATTGCTGGACATTTCACACAGCGCTATCTAACCCCAAACTAAGCAGAGCTTGTAATATGGGAACCAGATAACTGATAGAATACTTACTCGTATATACTTTTATTTTGTAAATACATACTTATAATAAATTAATACACACATATATATAAACTCACCGCCCTCACATAATACACACATACATTCAGCACACACAACACAAGACACGATCACACTCATACACCCGCAAACTATCACCATCACTCACACTTTAACCGTTTCATACAAAAACACACATTTATATCTAGATGTACCATTGCTGAACGGAAGAGAACTTATCTCCACAACACAGGTATTTACCTAGAGTGGAGGTAAGTGCACTACAAAATTTGCACACATGTGTATATCCACGTATTTTAAGTTTTATACCTTGTTTTGTACACATGTGTTATATATATTTTGAATAAATTAAATTATATAATATATAGAAAAACAACCAGACCCAGAAACAAATATCTGTAGATCATTCAAACATTTGTTCCACGGCGGGAATCGAACCCACTACCTCCTGCGTCTCAGTCGGTTATTCGTCCACTGCGCCACAGAGGTCGTCAGACAAATAACATAACACAATAACATTGAATACATTGATCACAAAAGATCTTCAATATTGACCCTTATAGGTGAAAGTCATTGTCCAATTCGTAATATTATGCCTTTTTTGGATTTAAAATTAGAAAAGAATTTGCCAAATTCGTAAAAGGTATTGTGCAATTTATTTTAAACTAGCTCTTGCCCGCGATTTCGTACGCGTTACACTAGTAAATGTGTAGGTAACCTAGAAATATATAAATAAAATAAATATGTGTTAATCCAGGTTTTAACATACGTGTATATTATACTAAATTACATTAATAAATTACGAAAAATGTCATCTCTGACCCGTGTCAGAGGGGAAACAGGCTGAACAAAAAAAAAAAATTACGACATCGGTTCAGCCGTTACGACGTGACAAACAAATAAATAAACAAACATCCAAACTTTCGCATTTATGATATTAGTGTGATTAGAAGAAATTTAGGGAATTCGTATTATTGCGGAAATTAAGATTTTAATTTAGAAATGATTTTGTGCAATTTTGTAATATTGTGCAATTTTGTAATATTGTGCAATTTTGTACTTTATGCAATTTAATAGGTAGCTTAGCGCCCACCTAACAGAAATTGATGTGTCTGCTGTAAGGTACCTAGTATATAATATATACGAAATGGTTGAATATAATTATTCTAATCTACATTAATATTTTTTATTTATCCTTATAACCAAGTTTCTCGAAGGGTCTTTTTATAGGCTTTTAAAAATAAGAAAGAATTTGATAAATAAACAAACAGACCTACGTAGCGGTGGACTGTTATAGGTTGATGATGATGATGAAACAAACAGATACAACTTCCAGCGAGAAAGACAGTCACTGGTAGCAACTTACAACTTGAACAGATTCGAAGTGGGTATTTTTATGAAATCTTAGCTGACCCTACATCAGATGCAGCTAAGGAATTATTTAGTGCTGTAAGTCGCCACAAGTGACATACATAGATAGGTATTATAATTTACTCGTGTCAAATATCTTATTTTTTTTATGTTATCCCGTCAAGGATCACTCCTATACATTTTTGTATGGTTGTGGTTCCGGACTGATTTAAATAAGTTGTTGTTCGTAATATTTGTTTGTTTTGTACCTTTGATTTAATTAATTCTACATACGATAGGACCGACATGTATCTTTATAAAGGTCCTTATAATACATTGGAATAAAAAAAAACATATAAATAAATAAATAAATATTGCTGGACAATTCACACAACGCTATCTAGCCCCAAACTAAGCAGAGCTTGTATTATGGGAACCAAATAACTGATAGAATACTTATGTATATACTTTTTTTTTATAAATACATACTTATAATATATAGAGAAACAACCAGACCCGGAACAAATATCTGTAGATCATGCAAACATTTGTTCCGCGGCGGGAATCGAACCCGCTACCTCCTGCGTCCCAGCCGGCTATTCGCCCACTGCGCCACGGATACAAGCATACATAAGCATATACAAGCATACATACCTGAATTTTGAAAGGAAAAGCAGATACCACGAATCACCATCTGCTGCTATCCTACCATACTTTTTTTGGCTTCAATCACTCATCACATTTATACAGATTGGGTAAATAAAAAAACAGATACACGTTATGGTTTTATTTATGTACACAATTCGAACATACAAATAATAAATATTGTTATAAAAATCCTTTGCTACACTCTGGCCTCTACTTACCGTTATTCCGAAATTAAACGTCAAACACATCAGCGATCAAACATACCGAATGCATAACGCTAGATGTAATCAATTCCTAGTACAAAACCGTATAAAATCTATAATACATTTGATCGCCGACTCGCTGACGTGCACGTCACACGAATCATTGAGAAAAAGTCGTTTGCTAAACGCACTAACGTGAAAAACCCACAAATCTGACTAGATTTTTTCTCTATTCGTGTGACAAGGGCTTGAATTAATTCCTCGGACAAGTTACCTTTCAAAAGTTTCAATCGAGCTTTAGATAAAATCAAAATGTCTTAAAAGTAAATACTTTTAAGCCGTAGTTTTGCGGTAGCTTTATAAGAACATACAAAGTAGATGCGTACCGTCAAGTAGGCCATCTTTACCATATTTTTTATGAGAAAATACCTATATTGCGTGTTTGTTTTACTAGGGGGGTTTAATATTCAGTTTTTATGTAATTATGCAGTCGTTCCCTTTAGTTCTATTCATAATTTGTGTTCTTAAGTCTCATAGTTACGGCACTTCCACGAAAAATAACAATCAGGTAAAGATGTCACAATTTTGGCAACTTTACCTTCTACTATTTTCTCCTTGGATCCAGCTAGAACTAAGCAAATTAGGTAAAGACCCGACAATAAGACAATTAGTATTCGTTGATGTGTTGCCAACATGGCCTGTTAGATAAATTACCGTTATTTTTCAAACAATCTTCAATATGTTGACAACTATCTATGTTACCAGCTTGAAAAAAGTTTTGGGATACCAGTTATTTATTAGAAAGCTACTAAAATAGTAATAAAAATTCTACCTTATTACCATTTTGTCTAATTTGAGTTTTTAACATGCAAGGAAGACTAAGGTAAAGTTGATCCTTTTGGGTAAAGATGACCCATTTGACCGGTATCGCAAAAATGACTTTACAAAGAGAAAAACATTAGCATTTGGCAGTGGCTGTAGATAAATGCTCAAGTCAGGTTAGTGTTACCAAGTTATTAAGTTAAATAAATTATCTTTATCCAAGGGTTTCATCTACGATTTGATATTTTGAGCTTTCGGAGTGTCATTTTGATAGTTTTTGAAAATGTTACGGTCAAAGTAAGAAAATATTACTTTCTAGAAATGTCTAGTTTTTATTGTAAATGCAAGAACATTACAAGTGAACATAACATACCCTGTTACACTTATTTATCGTGCTGTATAAAAACTACTTCTAACAAAGATTCAACATACAGTTGACACGCAAATATCTATCTTATGTCGTCGCGATACGGCGCAGTTTAACCATTAAATGGCAATCAAGAATATTAACTATTCGTCACGTTAACAGCTAATTTAATACAGTATCAAATATAAAGGTATATAAAAAAGTGCATATAAAAAAACATTTATTTTTTTGTGACAAGTTTGTTACAAAAAGTGACGAATAGTTGCCGACTAATTTGACTTACTACTTAGATCTTTAGTTTACTATCTAAAGATATTATTTACATATACCGTTTGCCGTTGTATAACATTACACTGGGGTCAATTTTGTTGGCACAAACAAAACTAACTTCAGATTTGACAGCACTTAAATGACAACTGTCACTCTTGTCGGTTTGAAATAAAAACCGGCCAAGTGCGAGTCGGATTCGCGCACGAAGGGTTCCGTACCATTATCTATAAAAACTGCAAAAAATCGTTTGTTGTATGGGTGCCCCCCTTAAATATTTGTTTTATTTCAATTTAATAATTTTCACCTGTAGTCGTTATCAATATAGAGCTAAAACGAGCAAAAAAAACCACGTTTGTTGTATGGGAGCCCCCCTTAAATATTTATTTTATTCTGTTTTTAGTATTTGTATACCTATACTATATTTGTATAGTATAGCGGCAACAGAAATACATCACCTGTGAAAATTTCAACTGTCTAACTATCACGGTTCATGAGATAACAGCCAGAGATACGGAAAGACAGACAGCGAAGTCTTAGTAACAGGGTCCCGTTTTACCCTTTCGGTACGGTACCGTAAAAAAGGATGGCAGTAACTTTAGCTCTGTTAAATTGAGTTTAATTTGTGCCAACAGAATTGTCTTCAATGGCTAAGAAACACGACGGATTTTATATATGAGATATTTTGGCATTGTTCAAAGACAGTGCCCCGTATTAAGTATAACATATACCAAGCTTAAGTGGAAATAGTTGAAAGGACCTTTAAATGTGAGCCGCTGACAAAAGAGGGCATAAATATTAATTTATTAAATAAGTTTCCTTATATAGATGGCACATAACGATGATTTATTGGTCCCCGTAACTTTACAATTTGTATTTCAGTTGAAATTTTATTTAATCAATTTAAAAATATCTTTTTTAATTTTATTTTTTATTTAATGTGAATGAGACTGAAGTCTAGAAGAATGTTACGGTCATTGAGAGCTGTAAAAATTTCGAAGATGCTAGTTACAATAACAATAAAAACTGTTATCGTTTTAAATCATAGATCTTAAGTGTGCTTATAGAAACCATTTGAAAAATTATGAATCAATGTTTTATTTTGGCAGTTAAACTGCAAAGAGAAGAATTTCCGCGGTATTTTATTTGTATTTTAGCTATTTATTGTGCGCTTGTTATGCATTTAAAAAAAGTATCATATATTTTACTTCTCCATTTTAGCGTCAGCAGCGTTATCCAGACGAATATTAAGTAGCTTAGACATATTTTATTTACGTATTTCATTAGGATAAATTAACACTTAATATAATATACACTGGTGTTATAACTAACGCGTGTTACAATTCGCAAAGTATTACGCCGGACGTTTAATAAATTGCCTAGTTTTTAACAATGTTCGCGACGTAGCACGATGCGAATTATTATTTTTAATAACTAGCAAAGTAAAGCTGAAGCCAAAATAAATGATAAATACTAATAACAAAGTGTTTTTGTACTCAAAATATAAAACGACCACATTTTGTATGACTCCCAGAGGACTGGGTATCCAGCCATATCAATTGAAAATCAATTGTGTTTCTTTAACAGGTTAAACTGTAAATAATAAAGTAATCTTGTATTGTATTTTGAGTACGTAACCTAAATAAATGTAAAACTAAATAAAATTACCATTATCATCAGTCGGTTAAAAATAATGTCAATAAATGAAAATAAGAATTTATAATGATTTATTTAAAAATAATCCAAATCAATTCAGTCTCTTCCCTTAATTTTAGATTAAAACTATATTATATTATGTACATTTTAAGATATTCCGATTGATAGATTGATTAATAAAAAAAAAATGATTATTTTTGTATTTAGTTAAAAATAAAATGCTCAGCTATTTTTTACGTATTTGACTATAAGAAAATTCATATTGCATCAAATATTAGAATTAGTGATATGATTTTGTTTATGAAGTTAATTAAAAGGCGTAAGGCAACTACCATACATATTCAAACATCCATAAAATTAGAAACATTCACTATCTACCGCAATTTACAATATATTTACAAAAAGACAAGATCATTTTTCAATAAATTCAATAATTTGGCTGAATTTGTTCTAAATAAACTTAATTTGCCGAAAAAAATATAAAAATTTGCCAACTACCCGCTTTTCTAAAAAAAGCCGGTAGGAATGTAACTACGTCGAGACCGAATTATTGTCGTCCACCTCGTACAGTACGCGCAATGGATCTTGACCGCTGTGAAGTTAGTTGATGTTCTCGAAAGTTCCATTTATTGACCAGTACTTCACCTGATGGTAGGTAAGTGTGGTCGTAGACTGTTTTCCCAGAACAAACGTTGTTCAGACCATGGTCTATTAACAGTTTATATCATCAAATTAAAAAACAATACGAAATCGGTCTTTGAAAAACATAAAAAGTTGCGAACTTAAAACGTCTATTTTAACGTTACGCCCTACAGCATAGTCAACGCGCTGACCGGTACCTACTAGGTACCTACCTAACTAAGGAGTAGGTGATACGTGGTAATACGCTACGGCTAGCGTACCCATGAACTTTATGTCACGGTTAGTTTTTGAACAAAAGTAAACTTATTTGAGAAGGTCTAGATTTTTTAGTTATTCTCCTATTTGATGCTTTATATAGTTATTAGACCATGGTCTGAGCAACGTTTGTTCTGGAAAAACAGTGACACCGTGTATACTTGAAAAATATTTTTGGGTTTCTTAGACCATAGTGAATAGTGCGCATTGGTGGTCAAGCACTTATTTCGAAAAACGGACTACACATATTTTTTTTTAACTTTTTGTTTCCGATTTTGACTGAAATCATAAATCATCAAAAATCTGTCATCATTTTCATTCTATTCTCCAAATGTGATAATAGCGAGCCAATACCAAACATCACAACGACCGAGAACCTCTTACATAACTCATAAAAACACCAATAAATTAACTCGCTACACTCCGTAGTAAAATATCAATTTGTTGCTAGTTCGTTCTTTTCCCACACAATATCACAGTAGCCTGTGGCTAACTTCACGTCTGACTAGGTACCTTACCGTCACTTCACATAGTCCTGTACAGTGATACTCAAACTTTCATGCGTCTGATCTAATGTTGTTACTACAATTAAAGGTTAGTTTATAAATCACGGAATACGGATAATTACGGATCCAGTGGTTCAATCCAAAATATTTTTTCAATCCTGTATGTTTGGATCATAAAATAATTTAAGGTATTTTTAGTGCGATAGATCTTAATTTACGAAAAAATATATTTTTTGGTTTTAAAATCCATTAAGTTTGGATCCGAAATGTTTTAACAATAATTAAAGGTCTTTTGAATACTCTAAATCTTGTTTTAAAGACCTATCAAATCATTGAATTGATCAAAACATTTTTACAATGGAGTAAGTATGAAATCAAAGTATGTAACTCGATTTTAAAGTATCTTTCGCTATGTGACTGGAGGTGATATTAGTTTCCAGAAGGTCCAAGATTTTTCCCTTTAGTCGCTATATTCACATGGCGATAAAACAACGTAGCTAACTGCACTTTACCCTACGGCCACTTTATCGGACTACGGCGAATATTCGGGATTATTAGTTTTTTCATGTGACGAATGATACAATGCAAACCTTCGCCGATTGTTGCCGCAGGGTTAATATCTAAGAGTCTAGACGCATAAAAGTTTGGCGCGAACTGTAACCTATCCCAAAACCGTCACTCACACTAGCTGTCAAATTAGAACAAGTCTGTAACGATGGTACCGAACCAAGCGCAGACAACCGGCAACGCGTACGTGAACAAGGCCTTCTGTAGCGAAGGTCTTTCCGCCGACGCCGCAACCGGGGCCTCTGTAGCCGCGTCTCCGGTCGGCAGGTCCGGCTGGACCGTGTCCGGGACGTCGCCGGAGCGGGGCCGGCCTGGCGGGAACGCGTTGTTGGTTTTGGGAGTGTCGACAACGCTGGGTCCGAAGGGAGACTCCGTGTTTAGGGTTGGGATGGGCGTGTCGGTTGGTGGTTCCAAACGGTCGCCTGAGCCCGCTGGAAAATTAATGTTTAATTAGTTATTTGTATCGAAAATAATAAACGCTCTGTTCTTCATTAGACTGTTACGAGTGGATCTGTATTCTAGAATTGTGCTAAAGCGTGCAGTGTAGATTTTTAGGGCAATGACTACGCTCAATATCTCTCTATCTCTGTGATGTATGTTGCATTGAAATATATAAATACTAATTACCTACTAGAAGTTTCGATTTTTAAATTAAGAAACTTCTCACACGGCTACACATCAAGCTATACTTTTCCAGTATACGCTGACCTCGCATTGTGTAGGCTTTTCGTAGAATAAGAGGTCTGCTTATACTGGAAATGTATAGATTGATGTGTAGCCGTGTGTACATGTCACTTTCTATTGCTCCAATAATATTTTGATAAAAGGCCATTGAAAGGAGAAAAAGTGAGGTTCTTTGATTTTGGTTGTACTTACGTTCAGTATCGTCGGAGTCCTCGTCATCATCAGGTGGGCCGTCGTCGCCGCTGTTGTAGTCACCAGATCCGGAGCCGGAGTCCAGCTCGTCGCCGTAGTCGTCCATCGAACCGCTGCGGGACACGTGCATGTCTGCAAACAAAACATACATGATTTTTGTTTTAGAACGGTTATTTTAATACAAGTTTTTCTTACTTTAATGAGAACCCATTTAGGGAGGGGGGGGGGGGTTGGATTGACAGATATGACGACCTCCGTGGCGCAGTGGGCGAACAGCCGGCTGAGACGCAGGAGGTAGCGGGTTCGATTCCCGCCGCGGAACAAATGTTTTCATAATCTACAGATATTTGTTCCGGGTCTGGTTGTTTTTATATATATTATAAGTAAATATTTACAAAAAAAAAAGTAGGTATATAAGTATTCTATCTGTTATCTGGTTCCCATAGCACAAGGTCTGCTTAGTTTGGGGCTAGATAGCGCTGTTGTGAAATGTTCAGCAATATTGTTACAATTACCCCGATTGGCAGGGTTACTTGTTAAATGCGTAGTGGCTTAGGTACGACAACAGGTACCTACGGTAAATTACTTAGCATTTTTTTATTTCTCCATACAAAACATAATATAAGTATTAGAAATGTTTCTAGCTTCCTAGGCTACTCTGTATTATACGACGTTGCCAATCTGCTATGAAAATAATGAATGTCAAGGAGACGCGTGGGTGGCGCGCGACGTTGCCGAACCGCACCGCACGTCAGCAATGTTTGTTTACGTTCTGTTCGTTCTCTAGAAAAAACCTTAAACAAATGGATAATCTTGTAAAAACAACCTTGTATTTGACAAAAAACAACCATAATAGTTAAAAATGAGTGTTACCTCTATCAGTCGCATCAGTCCATTGAACCTCCTGTCCATTATAAGCGTCCTTTAGTTTAGCGGTGAGCATTCTCAACGTGTCGCTCTGAGTCTGCGCGGCTACCACGGCTTCGGGGTTGACGGCACCTCGCACTTCCGAGTTCGATGCCTGGCCCGCGACACCTTCGCCGGCCGCGCTTAGAGTGTAGCTGAGGAATAATAAGGATTATTATCAAATTGACGATTTAATAAACGTAAAATTTAAAGAAAGTAAGAATAAGAAGTTATTGGACGTACACAAGGTTTATAATACAAAGTTAATCTGTCCGAGGTGTATTCGGCTCGAAGGACCTAAAAAAATTATTTAAGTATATTCAAAGTACCGATGATTGGGTTTCAATGTCTTTGCTGATTGCTCGAATGGGTGCATAATGTTATATTAGGGGCATTTAAAATTTTGGTACTATTCCGATGAACCTCAAAGATGACCCACCTGAAACAGAACATTCTCCAATGTTCGTGTGATGAGCAAATAGTGTAACAGTTGTAACTATTTGTTACCTTCCAACATCAGATCCGTTGAAGCAGGGCGATGTCGGCACACTGGTCGCGGTGCACAGCAGCGCCGGCAGGTGGTTCCAGTACCGCTTCGAGTTGCGCATGCGCGTGCGAGTCTCTTTCACCAACTTCTCTAGAGCCGGACCGCCCCATTCTGAACCTAGAAATAAAGAATTTATTTTGAAAAGATGATACAACTCTGAACTTTGTGGCGTACGGGATGCGATTGTAAAATAAATTTAGTTCACGACTGTATACCCATGATGGAAATCTTAAGATTTCTTGAATCGCAGACCTTTGAAGATATCCCGCAAGGCGTAGTCAGAGGCGATGTTTGGAACATTACCTACATTTGGTACATGCCCATGCCCTTTTTGCATAGTGTTAGCATCCACGTTACAGGTTGCAAGCCAATCCCCCACCGCTTATTAGAATACTAACCCGATCGATGCCTTGAGTTGAATGCCGGTTTCCTCACGATGTTTTACGTCACCATTTTCAGCACGTGCTCAAAATCGTGTAGAAAAAATCATTTGTACATCAATAAAACGTTTCAATTAAAATCAATCAAAACAGTACTCACCATGACCTTCATCATTCTTAGCTGCAGGCTTCTTCTTCCTCGGCCCCTTCTTCCCGTCAAACTCGTAGCTCTTAAAATCTATATCCATTCCAGGATCAGGGTCTGCCTCTCTCCTCCTCCTCTCGTGTGCCTCATACTCCTCTAGAGGTATATTTCCTTTCATGTATTGAAGGAATCGGTCGCGTAGTTTAGCTTGCTCCGCCATTTCTGCGGTGGTTTTCCGGATGCCTTCGGGGGTTCTCAAGTCTGAGAGCATAGGGTCGTCGTTTATAAGACTTTCAAATGACGCTTCGATCTCGAAGTCGTCCACGTCGTTTGTTTTCTGGTTCCAATCGAAGTCTGGTATCGATCGGACGGATCGTCTCGTTTTATCGGATGGTGTGAAAGGGCCGGCGCCACCGACGCCGCCTAACACCGGCTTACCGCAACCAGAGAATATCTTCTGCGATATCTCCTGGTTGTGCTCCTGGAAGCTCATTATAGCTTCTGATATTTTGATGTCTATGGGTTCTACCACCATGGCAATATTGAAAGGACCGAGCAATCTGTCCGCTACTTTGTCTACGGCCTCTGTAAATAATGGAAAGTTGCGGAAATTAATTTATTGAGTTCTTTTGTAGCATTTTATTTTTACTACCTTGAGATGGAACAAGCATATGGCCCATCAGTACACAAGTGGCAACCATCGCCTATAAAAAGTATTGCCTCTTAGGATTTGTAGGTCACGCACCTCAGAAACCTGCTGCACGTTGCCTGGCAATACTGCCTGGTGGCAGAAATAGGTATGGGAGAAGTTCTTTCCCGGACGAGCCCGAGCGAACTCTACTAGGTACCTACTCTTACAGATGCTAGATCTGTTTCGTGGTAAAGTTGATGGTTGGCGTGCTGCATACGTTTTAAGTGTGCATTGTATAATATTTAGAACATATATTTACATGTATTGATCATGCAATAGGTAATCTGGCAATTAGTTATGCATGGTTATGTTTATGCTCCATTAAATAAGGCGTAGAAAACTTTGTATTACGTAAAACTGCACGCATCTGTTATTGAGAGATACACGTGATAATGTGTTTACGCATAACTATACACGTCAAATAATTTTGCGTCTGAGAAAATTACAAAACGTTAACTGTATTCAGGACATTACATTAGATTCCGCTGTTCGACATAAGGTTTCCCCATAGATTTCTTCGAAGAAATGTAGAAGCAGCATTTTTATCGATTTTTACGATAACAAAATAAAATTCCGGTCAGGGTTAGAAGCTATGATTAGAAGCAAAATTTTCTTACCAACATATGCGTCCCAAGATTCCCCAATATCAGCATGGGCCGGTAGACACCCTCGGATAACATTGTGGCAGTAGCGGGAACACGCTGGAGGGTTCATCTCTCCACACAGCCCGCAGTACTGCAGCCGCGTCCATGACGACACGCATTCTGATGTTACACCAACCTGCGAATAATAAATAGAAATAGACATTGTTAGACATAGACAATCATTTGCTACATAGGACACATATTAAATTTACAACAGATGAGACATGATGACATGAGACAAGATGATCAAAATGATTTAACATAAAAAAACAGAAACGATTAATAGATTGAACAGAAGAACAAAATAAAAATGCATTAGGTACCTACGTAGGTACTACACCTGCCATCAGAGAGCACCCAATACAGCAACAGCAACCAACAACAGATAGGGTGCTGTAAAAGTCGTGAAGGTAAACGAAGGCAACTAAGGAGCGTTCCTCAAGCATGACACTGACCAAACATACCGATATGTCTGGTGTAAATTCTGATCCCTGTTATTGAAAAGAGATACAGTGTATAACAAAGGTATAAACGGCTTTTTGTATAACGAGACAAAGTTTCTGGTCTGTTTACAAACGAGAATTAGGAACCATTAAACAAAAAATGACTATGAATTTCGACAACTTGACAATTGGTTGAACACAACACCACCGTGATTTAAATTCTACCTAGTGAAGTTAGTTATGTAAAACAGCTTAGTATAAAGATACCGGGACCGCCAGCAGTTGCCTGAAAATACACACTCTGGCTAATGGTCCGTGAAAGATACGACCACATTGAATTTTCAGTGACCCAAATTCACCCGCACTTAGCGCAGCTCCCAAGCATATTGCTGCTAAAATAAAGCCTGTAGATTACTACTTTCCTTATAAATAGTCTATGACTCTGCATTAATGTATTTTGCACCTCAGCCAGCACCTGAGAGTGAATTACTAAATGATGAGATTACTTAGCACTTGTACTCGCAGTGCAGCGAAATTCCCCGAACTTCATTTGCAATGCAAAAACTCGACTGTGAGCTGAAGAAATGGTAATTGAGTTGCATCCGTATAATGGGTGGTAGGATAAGTAAATAGTCAGACGAATTGAATTATTAATCTAACGACAACAATGCAATTCAGAGTCGAAAGAAGTGGTAGCTTTTGAGCTAGCTTTTCCAAACAAGAATGAACCTCATTTGCAGTTCAAAAAGTTTAAGGTTATACCTATAATTGATAAGCTCTCTACTGAAATCATATACAATTCCTTTACAAATATCGAGAAGTAAGATTAAATAAAGCGTTCACAGCATTGAGAATACTTTATGGTAGAAAAGCAGAGGTATTTATTATATATCCATAAAGTTCTTTATTGCCGATTCAGAAGCTTTACAATTCTATAGCCAGTGGCTACGAGCGAGTGCCAACTCGATTTAATTTTAGATAAGTAATAAATCCTCAATAAATCCTCGCGATCTCGTGTCACTTGTTGGCTTGTTGGCGCCAGAGAGATCAACGAACTTGGTGACGATTTTAATGAGTCATTTGCTAAACCCGTAAGTAAGTTGAAGGTCAAACGATATGGATTTGCATTGATTAGCGTATTTGCATTCTAATAGACATGCGTGCTCAGCTCAGTAACTAGCTCATGGCACTTACAACTTTAGTACAATGCCATTTGGTTTAGTTTTGATTACGATAAATTCCAACGCGTAGGTCTGAAGATTACTCAGTCAAAATTCAACTTATTTGAGTTCTAGGTTTGGTTACATTGTGTTCATAAATGGAGGATCAAAGGCCATTTTCAGATTCCGTATGGCACAGACGGATATATGGACGATTTGCATGAATTATCCATAACTGGCCATGCTTGGCTAGGTTTTGTCTTTACTGGTTACGTCATACTAGTCTACCTAAGCAAAAAAAGTCCATATTGTCATTGTACGGTGAAGTCCACATGGTTCTACTAGAAGGTGATTTTAAGTACTTACCTATCGATATCCGTTTCGAAGTTCTGATACCTATTTGTGTTTAGTACCTTCCGGCTCGTTTGCGTGATATACCAGCTGAGTGGAAAAACATTCTGCGGTGCGTGAATATCACAGGTCTTAACCAGGCCTTTTGTTATAAGGAAGCTCACCTGTATCATATTCCGTACAACATCAGCTCCGGCTCGAAGGGCCTTGTGGAAGGTGCGGGTGGCGACCACGGCCCGCTTTAGCTGCATCGTCAGCTTGTTCGGTACATCCTCGAACGGCTGGATGTCGCGCATGTTCTCGTTCAGACATTTTAAGTACCTGAAAATTAAATAAATTATTAGAAAGATCAAACAATGGATCGTCAATGGATGAGACTAGCACAGGATCGTGGTGGATGGTGCTAACTTGGGGAGGCTTATACCCAACAGTGGGTTGAAGTCAGGCTGTAGATGATGATCATGATTGGAGAGACCTTGGTAAGGCAAGACAGTGGATGCGGTTGGCAAAACACCGGAGAGAGTGACGTGATAACGACGTAGTCCAGCAGTGGCTGGATGTGGGCTGAGCACTTAGGTAGATAGATTAGAGAGATGAAGAGCGTCCAATATACCTACCGATACGTTATACCTATGATACATAAATATAACCTAAACTAGTCTTATGATAGTTTGAGGATCTGAACGGTTTCCAAGGCCTTTTAACCTGGTACCTGGCACCGTGAGAACAACAGGGTGCCAAATGGTCAGTTAAGTCTGGTTTGCGAAGACAATAGCTGTCGGACTGACTGACCAACTGATCGGTTAAATATTGGGCCTTTGGAAGCCAGGTTTTACACCCGTACTCATCATAGCAGTCAGAGCACGTCCATTGCTTTCCAGCGCGATTGATCTAGAGCTGCCCCTAGAGATGATGACTAAGCCAATGTTCTTTTCAGGACATACAAATGTCAAAACAAGCATTATCGAGAGCGACAGAGACAGCACTTAACGACATTTTATCACCTCGAATTCGTTGGATTAATGACTCAACAAACAATTTGTCTCTTGTTTAGATGTTAAGAGATAAAACATGATTTTCTTTAGTAAAATAAAGGTGAGGTAGGAAATAGCGCACTCTGTCACGACACATCAAACTTAATTGTTTCCTGGTGCTAGCAGTTTTCCTCTAACATGATTTAAACCACATTATCCTTTTAGCACCTTGTTTGAACCTATTGGACTTTAAAGTTAAGCTTTTCTCAAAGACTTAACTTTGACGCTCGCTAATAAAGTTGGTACAAATACAGAGCACAGAACTAGATATCTAGAGGCAAAATGCTTAGGTACTTTCACGTTATCATAAGCAATTGGTTAGAGGTTACTGGTTATAAGAGAGTCGAAGAGTTGTTGTTTTATTCTGCCCGCTGATTGGTCACGGGGAACTAAATAAATGGACTACTTTACCTATTTAAAATCAGTAATTCAATCAATACTATTAGTGCAGCAGGAAAGCGCAGCGTGGGATGACAATGAAAGACGACCTAACGAAGGTCGCGCAAGATCGGTCGCTCTGGAAATCTATATGGCTGATGTGAGTCCTGTATTTACTAGGCGACATATGGCCCGGAACTGCACGGAAGTCAGAACATGACATGTCGTGCGACATCGCCGGACAGAGTGCGACATCGCCAAACATATTGTGACGCGATTCTTTCAGTTACTTTTGAAAAGAGAGAAAAAAAGTCTCGATGTCCGGGCACATCACAAGACATGTCCTCCGACACGTGTCCTGCCTGGGAATTTTTTGTCCCTTAGTAAATACGGTTTTATTGTAGATTTTTTTACGTTGAATTCTATCAAACTGCTGACGTCATCGTCAGATTCCAAACAAAAATGATTTAAATTTAGTTAAATTATCGTTTTGTATTGAGGACCAGCCAAGTCTAGAGCGAGTTTACAGTACAAGTTAAGTTTCTTCCCTGCTCTATCGAGGCCATAACCAGCCAGTAAAGAGGTTAACTCTATTGTTTATAGACTCCTTTAAACACTTGTACGAGTTCTTATGACACGTAAACAAGCTATTATATCAGCGGAATAGTCGATAGTTACTATGAGATTATAGCACAGAATAGTTGGTTGTTACAGAGTGATTAGCTTGCGGCAACGGTTAAGCTCTGTGAAATGTTATGATGACGGTTGACGACCTTTGTGGTTAGATTTTATGATCTAAACAGGATTACATTTGATGTACAAGTGTTACAAAGTAATATGGAACCTACAGAGTTATAATACTATTAAAATCGAACGAGCCGATTTTTTATCATCAATGCTATAAAAGTTTATCATTCATTACATACCTACGGATAGAGTAAAATAATACTTCAGCGCAGAGTTGCAGGATTTCACGTAGAAATATTTCTAGATTCTGCGTAATACATATTGCGTACATTAAGTATAAAATGGTAGATACATATCTATTGCTCAGTCTCGCGTAGAAATGTTTCTACATTATTCGCTAAAATTTCATTTATTGTATTTTTCCGTAGAGATATATTTTTCTAGCGCGGTCAGTCTAGCCTGGCTGGAACGTACAACGTTTTCTGATGAATCAGGATTTTACTTTGATCAGAAAGGATTCACCGGCAATGTGGCAGTTTTTGAAGTAAAACTTGACGCACGCTTGACTTGGGAAGTAAGCTGGTGAATGCGTGACGAGAGCGTTAAGAAAAATGTGATCGAGCGAGTCGAACGAAAGTTGAGAGAGAGATATAAGTTAGTGAAGATAGAAAGACAGAGAGTTACATTTCGTATATTAATGTAGGGGCAAGCAAGAGAGAGAGGTGCGAGCACACATTTTCTTTCTCTCTTTCTCTCATAGCCAGTTACGTTTCGTATATCTAAGACACAGTGCAGGCCTATTGTCTGTATCACATTGTAGGAGGAAGAGAAAGCAGTGCGCGCGCACATTTTCTTTCTCTCTTCCTCTAGTAGCCAGTGCATGAAATATATATATCTCAGTCAGTAGTTCGTTTGCGAGTTTGCTAGCGTTACGCGAACGGTGATTTCTTAATTATTTTTCGTATGTTCATTTCGTTCTTGAACAATTTTATAAATTGTCCTCCACTCGAGAACCTTCCTGCCCAAATTAGATTCCAGATACTGTTCTTCGAACTATGTGCCCCGCCCACTGATATTGTCTATTTACTGATATAAGTAGCACTTATGGTATGTGGTCGTTAAAAGAGTGCCGACTAC
The DNA here is from genome assembly GCA_918857605.2 of Philereme vetulata. NCBI lineage: Eukaryota > Metazoa > Arthropoda > Insecta > Lepidoptera > Geometridae > Philereme > Philereme vetulata. The sequence continues at coordinate 7,305,371 of OU975443.1, forward strand.
CGATGCAATTCCTCGGAGGATTAATCGTGAGCAACATAACATTTCTAAAAACTACAACGGCCAAAATATAATGCGGAGTCAGAATACCGGAAAAAAGCTAAAAGAAAAATCGCTTTGGAGAAAAGTTAATGGTGTTTATCGTGATGTGTGGTATAAATAACTTCTGATGTCTACTAGAACTCGTCTCGTTACAATCAGGGTTATTGATCGAGCGAAGCGAGATCTCCAAATCAACTTGTGCAAATCTGCGTTGTATTTATGTACGTTTGTTTGACCGAGGATAACTTTCGAAGCGTCGATCCGTTCATCGTAAAATTTGATACATAGATAGGAGGTGATGGCACAATTTTGGTGTAACTAAATGAGCTAAAAATGTTGGGGTTCTCATTTTAATTTTTTCAAAAATGAAAATGAGACTATTAGGTCAAATGGGACGTTAGAACATTAAGTAAGTAGTAATAAGTTAAGTAGTAGGTACATTAGTACATTTCGGGTCCATTTTTATTTTTAGCAAAGTCTTTGTAGTATTTAGCCATAATAAAAACTGAAGTTTGACGAAATACACAGGGTACACCAGTGACCACACAGTGCTATAATTCGGTATGCGTGTAGCTTAAGTGACACAAATATAGGCAAAAGTCTGAAATCGAGAATAACTGCAATTTGTACTTCAAAAAAAAATAACCAATTAACATGAACTCCCGTTACCTGTAATTTAAACGAAACTGTAGCTCAAGTTATTTCGTGGCACTATTTTTATAGTCGAAGATTACAAATAATTTTATTTTTTATTTAGGGAGACTCGCGAGATCTCAGTTCGTGCGAACCACGAGTTTTAATACAGAGTGAATTACTTCGTCGAAAATATTTGAGAAACATCTCTGCTCTTAATCATTTGCATTTGCAACCTTTCCCAGTTTGTAAACCGACTGCAATAATGGAGTAGGAGTTACTTGCATGATTCTTTTTTGATTTTTTACCTATGTTATATGTATATATATTATATGCTCGAAATATTACGGTCCCATTTAAGTTTCATTTAAGTATAATACCTACAGTGTGTGTGGTATTGTTGGAAATCTCTCTAATAAAACTGGCCAAGTACGAGTCGGACTCGCGCACAAAGGGTTCCGTACCATTATCTTTAAAAACGGCAAAATAATTCATGTTTGTTGTATGGGTGCCCCACTTAGGTAAATATTTATTTTATTCAATAGCACAATTTTATTTATTTACCTTATTTGAGGTTGGTGCCGATTAAAGATAGTCCTCTAAATTGTATGAGCGCCCATACAACTCAGAGGACTATCTTAATTGGCAATTGGTTGCTCAAAAATTGCTCAAAGGTTGCCTGGAAGAGATCGCTTTTAGCGATAAGGCCGCCCATTGTACCTTTGATTTAATTTTGTATTCTCTTTTGTTTGTTTTATTTTTAATGGTGTGCAATAAAGAAATTATCTATCTATCTATCTATCTTAATTAGCGTCAACTATGTATGTGTGGGGACACCCATTAATTTTTAACTTTTTTTTGGAGTTTTTCCTTTATTTTTGCTTTTACCTTGCTTTTTTCCAAATTTCGTGATTCTAGGTCAACGGGAACTACCTAACTTATAGGTTTTGACCCAAAACCTTCCGGTTGACATAGAATTGCCAATTTTGGTAAAAGCAAGGTCTTACAGCACAAGTAAAGGGAAAATTCCGAAAAATAAAAAAAGTTGAAAATTAAGGTAAATTTTAGTAAGTTTACAAGTTTTCGCGAAAATCTAAATTTGCATCCATATGCAAAATCCATGCAAAATCCATATCTTTTTATCGTGTTGACTCAGGACCTTTATTTCTTGACACCTAATAGGGACTATAGACCTCAGTATCTGTTATAAATTTCAACTTGCTAGTCCACCCGTTCCCGAGAAAATCGGTGGTGACACACGCACAGACGAAGGACAAGAGAGTGATCTTATAAGGGTTCCTTTTTTTACCTTTTGAGGTACGGAACCCTAAAAATTAAGTACTTCTGGGTTTCATTAACCAGTTTTCATTTAACAGTTCCGTTTTCTGTGTTCTGTAGTCAGTTATATATAGTTACCTAAGTACTTGTGTTATTTTACGTTCGATTATACATTCTACTCACTTCTCATCGAACTGGTACTGGGAATTGAGCACCGTGAACATCTTCTCGTACAGAATCCCAAAGAACCCATCCATCATCACGCTGAAGTTGGTATCGCCACGCGCGTAGTACCTGGAACACACTCAGATTACTAAACAGTTAGGCACTAGGCTTCAAGTGGCCAATCTGTGCTTGAGGGTACCTGGAGTCACAATTCTCAGTAAATGTGTCAAGTGGTTATATCCTGAAGAATGTTTTTCAAGGTCTTACATGGTATGGAAGCGAAGTTTTGAAGGCCAAATGCCTAGCTTGTTAGTCATAAAAACAAAGTCAAAGTCAAAATCTTTTATTGATTAAAACCACAAGGATCACTTTGAAACGTCAATTTTACTGCCTGTTCCTTCGCGACCAAGCCAGGAAAGCAAGGCAAGAAATAAGGCTGGTTGTTGGGGTTGGAACAAGCATCCTATAACAAAGTATTGGCCTCGTAGGACATGGACCTTAGAAACGTGCACTGACCTGCGTCTATGAACTTGAGACACACAGGCGTACAGCCTCATGTGTCTGTAATTCACCGACAACCATACACTTCAAACAGAAACACAGCAATGCTGTTTAGCGGCAGAAATTATGTATGATGGTAGTATTTCTACCATAGGTATGGTAATTGAAATGGTGGTAGTATTTGGTTTGACGATCTCCGTGGTGCAGTGGGCAAATATCCGGCTGAGACGCAGAAGGTGGCGGGTTCGATTCCGCGGAACAAATGTTTGCATGATCTACAGATATTTGTTCCGGGTCTGGTTGTTTCTCTATATATTATAAGTATGTATTTACAAAACAAAAATGTAGATATATAAGTATTCAATCAGTTATCTGGTTCCAATAAGTTCTGCTTAGTTTGGGGCTAGATAGCGCTGTGTGAAATGTCCAGCAATATTTATTTATTATTATATTTATATTCTCCACAAGGAACTCTACTACTCTTTAGATTCACCTTCTTTGAAGGTTCCAGAGCAGGCTTTATCTTAGATAGGTACTTAGGTACCTACTTTAATTATGAACTGAAGTATTCCAGAGCCCCTGTATTGTATGTAAATATATTTAGAACACCCGTAAACATAAAATAATCTTAATAAGGTATTCGACCTTGCGCAGGTAATTGAAATGTTTTGAGATTTTTGAATTACAATCAAACAAAGCTGTCATCATCATCATCAGCTGGTAGACGTCCACTGCTGAACCCTTAGATCGCCACAACGAGCGGTTGGTAGCCGTTTGCGCCCAACGGCTCCCCGCGATTCTTACTAGATCGTCGTTCCACCTTGTGAGGGGCCGGCCTACGCTGCGTTTTCCAGTCCGTGGTCTCCACTCAAGAACCTTTCTTCCCCAACGGTTATCGGTTCTACGAGCGATGTGGCCTGCCCATTGCCACTTCAACTTGTTAATTTTGAGAGCTATGTAGGCAACTTTAGTTCTTCTGCGGATTTCCTCATTGCGGATTTTGTCACGCAAAGAAACCCCGAGCATAGCCCTCTCCATAGCTCGTTGAGCGACCTTGAGCTTGGTCATGAGGCCATGAGTAAAGGACCACGTTTCAGTGCCATAGGTCATCACTGGCAACACACACTGGTTGAAAACTTTAGTCTTCAGGCTCTGGGGAATTTCGGAAAAGAGGATATCGCGAACCTGCGAGCGAGACGGTTCGTAATCATTCTCGAAAACAGCTTGTAAACGTGGCTCAAGAGCGAGATTGGCCTATAGTTCTTTAATAAGGTTTTATCACCTTTTTAAAAGAAAAGCACCACCACGCTCTTATCCCACGCTTTTGGGGTGGTTCCTTCAAGGACGACGGAGTTAAATAACTTCTGGAGGACTTGAAGTACCGGTTTTCCTCTCGCTCTCAGAAGTTCTGTCGTTACTCCATCCTCACCTGGTGCCTTGTTGTTTTTAAGCTGTTTCAGAGCGATTCTAATCTCGTACAGGCTGATGTCCGGGATGTCTTTGGTATAGTGTCGGGTTAGTTTGGCTCTGGTGTCCTGAGCCAACTGACCAACGGGGTTTTGTGTTGAGGTGTACATCTGTCCATAGAACTTTTCGACCTCTCTCAGAATCTCCGGTTTCGACGAAATGATAGTGCCGCCGTCGGTTTTCAGCTTAGTCATTTGGCTTTGCCCTATAGACGAATGCTTTGCAAAAACTTTTGAACCTATGCTCCTTTCTATTGCGACCTTAATACGAGATGTATTAAAGGTACGCAGATCGTGTCGCATAGATTTCGAGATTCGTCTATTAAGCACGCCGTAGGCCGACATATCAGCTGAAGACTGCAATCTCATTTCATCCCGGTCCTCCATTAGCTTAATGGTTTCATCTGAGAGTTTCTGGTGCTTAGTTCGGCGGGGGGCCTTAAAGAACTTAGGTCCCACCGCTTGGACAGTTTCCACCAACCCGTTGTTTATCTCGTCAATATCATTGCAGCTGGCTAGGCACTGGAAGCGATTGTGCAGTTCTAGCTGAAAGCTCTCGGGGTTTTGGATTTGGGCAGGATTTGGACGGAACGCAGACTTCATCAGACGTGCCCTTTCAAGCCTAACATCGATATTCAATGTGCCTCTAACAATGCGGTGATCGCTCCCGGTTTTCACCCTGCTGATCACGGAGACATCATCAAAGATATAGGCTATAATATATAGACTAAATAACAAAGCTATATAGGTAAGTATTGTTCATATATCTATCCTTTGTGCCCAAGTAATAACTGTTTTCTGTTTTCGTTAGCTGTGGTTGCCTTCACAGAGTGAGCACTCATGTGAGTGTATTACTCATTGGAAATCCATAATAAATGAATTGAATTGAGTTTTGCCCGCGTAAAGGTAGCGGTTCGCGTCGCGACAGAGACAAATGACCGAGACAGGAGACCGCGACCGTTACTTGACTTTAGACAATGTCTAGGCATCAGTTCGCGAGCGAGACAGAGATAGAGACAGGAGACAGAAACGCGAGACCGGATACTGCACGACGGCTGCTGCCCCTGGTAATGTCTACTTTTTCTGACGAAGACTGAAAAGCTGATTGAACTGATCAGATAACACCCTCCGATATACGATGCACAACTAGACTCCTTCAGAGACGAATATTTCCATAGACAGCCACTCCGGTACTGAATGAATTGTCGCTTTGGTTGCGGTCTCAGTCTCGTCTCGACCCACAGTACATGCAGAAGAGACCGAGACACTTGTCGCGGTCTCCCGTCTCGGTCTCCAGTCTCGGTCGCTTGTCTCTGTCGCGATGCGAACCGCCACCTTGAGAGCAATTCCAGAGATCTTACCTTTCTAGTTGCTCAAAGAGTTGCTCGAAGACGTAGGAGTGTTGCTCGTAGATCATTCCATAAGTTCGCTTGAACATCGAGTGGAACTCCTCACGAGAAAGTTTTAGAAGTTTTATGAAGAACTCTGGAACAAGGAAATAATTTCATTAGCTTTTTATACGACTTCTGAGCGTGATTGCTCTGAGCACAATGGGCGTTTTTGGTAATCAGAGGAGTTTGAACTTAATCCTTGTTACCACAAAAACGTTAAACAAAAAAAATAATTATTTGTTATCCCGACGTTTCGGCTGTGTTGCAACATTCGTGGTCACGGGTTGACTGGAATACTTGGAGCTTCCGTCGAAAAGTTAATCGATAATTATGTACAGTGATCGCGAATGTTTGAAAAATACTAAAAAAACTCCAGCAATTTTGTATAGAAAATTTTATCAGCACGCACTAAACAGTGTTTAGTGTTTTTTTTGTGGTATGTCCCGATGTGTCTATTAAGTTTTATGGATGGGTATTACGTTACCTACTAGCCTAATAGAACATTTTCAATGATAGCTATCACCGAAAAACAATTTTCTTGGTTAGTTTAAATAGACCTTATAACCATTTGGGAGCCAAGTGTTAATTTGAGAAAGTATATTGTTCTATTACAAGTCCAGTCGAATTAGTTTAAATAAATAAAATAAAATATTTTAACCCAAATCAAAACATTTCTTTAAAAACTTTAGCTGAAAGATTTCGTAAGTATGTAGGTATATTTACAAATAAAATTCTGCGTAGAGTTACAGAATAAAAGCCAGTCGGTACGTGATTCGTCTTCTCGGAAGCGAACTGGCCCAACGGCCAGTGTCACAGCCAGAAATAGTTTACCTACTGTACCCTGTAATGTGTTTGCCACATGCTTGCAATCAATTCAAAGACCAAATGTTAATCGAGTGACATAATCTTTATAGTAAACGCTTGAGATTGTAATAATGATTTGAGTTTATCACGTTTATGACCACTCTGGTTCTTTTTAATATTTTGCGTGCGATAAAACTCTTATTCACTTAGCAATAGGTGGTTTACAAAAGTACCTAATCTAGAGCATCCAAAGCTTAGTATATAGTCTAACTTTTTATTAGCTGCAGTAAAATGACGTTCCTAAATGTCATTCTGTAAAATAATGTTGCCAGCCTAATCTCAATAGGGATGTGATTCAGTTCACAAAAATTAATTAAATAACATTATTATGACGTTTTTGTTTCATTTTGAATGTACCTCCCTATACTTCCACTAAAAAAGATCAATCCTCTAGTATAGTAATAATAATAGGTTAAAAAAATACATTACAACTTAATATTAAATCTCAAAAAAAAAACAAACTGATTATTCATTTATGATTCACTCATTTAGCCACATCCCTATTTATTTTTCTTCAAAAACCGGCAACCCACAAAACGTCATTTTACTGCAGCTAATAAAAAGTTAGACTTTAGGTATAATCTACCATGAATCTACTAATCGATATTTTCTACTAATCGTTTTGACATACGGTGCGCAGAACTGGTCACTGACTAACATTTTAAAGTCCACGCTCAAAGTTTGTCAGCGTGCGATGGAACGCAGCATTTCGGGTGTCAAGCGAACGGACAGTCCGCAACACTGAACTGCGCTCAAAGACTAAAATTGTTGAGGTAGCCACCAAAGCCGCTCAGCTGAAGTGGAACTGGGCTGGACATGTCTGTCGCATGCCAAGTGAGCTGTGGGCAAGGATAGCCACCGAGTGGCGCCTTGATCCAGCGAGAAGGCGACGCGGCAGACCGAAACGTAGATGGCGGAACGAGCTGGATGAATTCCTAACGGATTGGCCACAATCCGCTCAGGACCGCGAAGTCTAGAAGGAATGGGGCCTCCCCCCATTCCTTCCTTTGCCCAGCAGTGGGACACGAATGGTTGATAATAATAAAAATAAATAATAATGAGAATGTCTAATTATTCTTGTCCACATTGTCTAGTCTACTCTATAACTAGTGGTTTGCTCACACAAAAACAAAAAAATATTCTGGCGACTCGCGCAACGATGCCTAAACGTATTTAGTGGCTAAATATGATTTAAGAAGTGGTCAAATCATACAAATACGTAAAATTGAAACATGTTTAGTCGTTAAATACGTTTAGGGATCGTTGAGCAAGCCGGCCTTAATCTTTGGCTGATAAAATAGTGCCACGAAAGGAATAACTAACTAACTTGATCTACAGTTTCATTCAAATTACAGGTAACGGGATTTTTGGGCCACATATTGCAGTTATTCTGGATTTAAGACTTTTGCCTATATTTGTGTCACTTAAATAAAATAATAAAAATAAGACGGGGTCGAAATCTACTCACAAATACCTTTTATTAGACGTGCCATTTTACCGGATAGTCCTATTTTTTTACCTCTCTTGTACTTCAATATCTCATCAACCCCTCCACATTTTTAGCTCATTTAGTCACACCAAAATTATACCATCACTACCTACCTATATACGAAATTTCACGATGATCGGATAAACGCTTCGAAAGTTATCCTCGGACAAACAAACATACATACATACATACAACGCCAATTTTCCTAAGTTGATTTAGAAATCTCGCTTCGTTCGATCAATAAATATCTTTGCTTGCGTCACGACGTCATGTGCGTCTGACATAGACAGTCCGATACAAATAACACTACCTGCCGCCACGAGCGTTGACGGCGAACTGACAGAGCGCAGCAGCCGATTCTCCCCCCCGTCTCGCCGCGCGCATACCTCAGGGAGTGCACAGCACTAATGGTCACACTATAGCAAGAAAACTTGCAGAAGTCAGATTTTGGCAAGCACTGTGTAAACTCGCAAAAAGTCAACTTGCACAAATTTTAGTTGCAAGGAAGTCATTGCAAGCCGCGAATGTATTTTTTAGCTTGCTGGATAAATTTGTTTCTTGATTGTGCTTGCAAATAAAGTTGTTGCAAGTTTTTATTAAATATTCATTTGAACGTTGTAGTTTATTTTCGATATTCATTATCATGAGTGAGGAAAAGTTGTGGTCCCGTGAAGACACAGTCAAACTCATGTTCTTAACCTTTATGAATTCAATCCTCAATTATAGGACGTAAGCAAAGATAGACGCACATGACATAGACAGTCCGATACAAATAACACTACCTGCCGCCACGAGCGTTGACGGCGAACTGACAGAGCGCAGCAGCCGATTCTCCCCCCCCCCCCGTCTCGCCGCGCGCATACCTCAGGGAGTGCACAGCACTAATGGTCACACTATAGTGGACACTTAGCATAATGTTTCAAGTAAGTAGGTAGTTTTTTTTATTGTAGTAATGTGTGTGGTTGTATGCATTGTTCCTTTGAATTGTTCTTGAGAATTTCTTGTTTCAGTTGTTTTACCCTTTTAGTATCTAACATAATTTGAGAAAACTTAAATCACAATTTTATTATGTAACCTTACTTATTGTAATGTAAGTGTGCTGCTAAGATTTATGTACCTTACTTACTATCACCTGTCAGGTCCTGTCAAAGTTGTCAAATTGGTATAAATTGGCGCGCGCGGGAAAGAAAGCGCGGAAGCAGGAAAACGTTTAGCCGATGGATGAAAATGTGGCATATAAATCGATTAGGTTACAAATACACGTTGCGCTTTCAACGCTTCAAAGAGCACAGTTTTTAATATTCCGCATTACATTGAAGAACACCTTGTTAGTCGATAGTCCGGAAGGAAACATTTTTTTACAGTTACATCCATATTTTAAACATCTTCATGTTGTTTTTGTTCATTGTTTTTCTTTTTTAAATCGATAAATAGGTCTGATTCTAGGTCGGTGTTGTCTATGAATAAGGAAATGTTGCTAATGGTGCTACTACACTAATCAAAATAAAAACTTTCTGTATATGTATATTAAACAGGTCTCTTCAACTTATAGAGGTAGGTACCTACGTTATTCCTTATTTATCCTTAGACTACACAAAGATAAACAAAGCCGCCTCAAAAACTATATTTTCAAACTAAGTAGATACATAGGGTGATCCGCAAATAAATGATCGGCGACTATATTATTCATTTGCATTCAATATGAGCTTGTTCCGCTAATAAAGACTAATATTATAAAGAGGAAAGATTTGTTTGTTTGTATTGAATAGGCTACGAAACTACAAGACCGATTTAAAAAAATCTTTCACTGTTGGGCAGCTACACTATCCCCGGGTGACATAGGCTACTTTTTACCCAACTGCGCAGAAGGAGGGTAATGTTTTTATTGAAAAACTACGCGTGCGAAGCTGTGTATTTGTCAGTTAGTCCTACTAATATTATAAACACGAAAGTCTGTATGTATGGATGTTTGTTACTCTTTCACGCCGGAACGGCTGAACTGATTGCGATTAAATTTGGTATGTACGTAGATCATAACCAGGATTAACACATAGGCTACTTTTTATTTGCAAACCACGCGTACGAAGCCGCGGATTGGTCAGCTAGTTTAGTAGTATGGTAGTAGTAGTTTAGTAGTAGTTAGTAGTATGGTAAGGGAAGGGTGAACTTTTCTAAGAAAGTTATTTTGCTGTAAACATAATTTGCTAACAAAGAAAGGAAAAGACGTTCATTAGATTTATTTATACCGGTAAATATATTTCTTTAGCAATATTTTGTATAAGTCACAGATGCAATTAAGAAATGTTCTCTTTCTTTTATTTGACATTCTCTGAGCTTCTTGACAACTTCTTAGGTAGCTACGCGTAGGTAATATATGTACCTAAGAAGTTATGTGAAAAGTACTGAAACACCCATAGCTAGTGTACCGGTTTATTTCTTAACTGTGTCTACATATACCAATATATTTTAACTACACCTCTCATTCATCTTTATTAACCAAACTGTTCATGTGTTCCTCCGAATCCACGGTCACAACCTTGTCAAACTAACTCGAGGTTATTAACTCTTTACGTGTGAAAAACTGTCGGCCATAAATAAATTAGTTTCAGTGTTCAGTGTCGGCTTACCGTCAGCATATGTGTTGCCGCGCCTCTTAAATCATAGATTATTATAAAAAAATCATATGAAAAGTGAAAAGTTCGAATGTAGTTTCAAGTTTACTTCTATAAACGACCTCCGTGGTGCAGTGGGCGAATAGCCGGCTGAGACGCAGGAGGTGCGGGTTCGATTCCCGCCGCGGAACAAATGTTTGCATGATCTACAGATATTTGTTCCGGGTCTGGTTGTTTCTCTATATATTATAAGTATGTATTTACAAAAAAAAATGTATATAAGTATTCTATCAGTTATCTGGTTCCCATAGTACAAGCTCTGCTTAGTTTGGGACTAGATAGCGCTGTGTGAAATGTCCAGCAATATTTATTTTATAAACGTTTTCGCGTAATGAAATTAACTTGTATCTATTATGGGCGTATAATAATTATAGGTATCTTTAGCTCTCAAATGGATGGACCTGGGATGGACCGATTCCAATTCTTTTTTTTTATTAGAAGTTTAGAACTAGTGTTTTGAAATTTTATACAGAAAAGAGATAAAACCAGGTGTCCAAGAAATAAAAAATAAAATAAATAAATAAATATTGCTGGACATTTCACACAGCGCTGTCTAGCCCAAAATTAAGCAGAGCTTGTACTATATGAACCAGCTTACTGATATAATACTTACATATATACTATTTTTTTTGCAAATACATACTTATATTATATAGAAAAACACCTAGACCCAAAACAGTTATCTGCAGATCACGCAAACATTTGTTCCGTGGCGGGAATCGAACCCGCTACCTCCTGAGTCTCAGCCGGCTATTCGCCCACTGCGCCACGGAGGTCGTCAAATATATTCAAAGTCTTGTGTAAATATTTTTTTATTTATTTATTTAGAGAAACCAATAGCGATACAAATTGTTTGGTTAAATAGCTTAAAACTAAACGTAAGGCTAATGACAGGTTTCTACGTTTGAACACTGTAAAGAAAAGATGTCGGGAGCAAAAACAAAACAATAAAAAAAAATTGTTTTTAACGCACAACAAGTAGGTTTTAAGTACCGGCCTGTGTTTAAATCTCATCAAGTTCAAACATTTTTAGATTCTCATACTATTGAATATTTTCATATCATATTGAAAATTTAAAATACATACACACTAAAATAGTATATTATTTAAATATTTTTTCATCACTACGCAAATGTTAACTGTAAGAGAATGCTTGCTAGCATTAAGTTCGCCTATGTACAGATTTATGTATTTTGTGCAATAAAGAACTTTCAATCAATCAATTATTATAATATGATTCTGTGTATGGGTTTACCTTACCTACCTCTATAACAAAATAAGTTTTGTATGATAAAAGTTTGGCTCGATTACAAAAAAAAAAAATAATGGCCGCCGTTAAAATTATTTTATCACAATCACAGCTCGTTAGCAAACTCTATCCACTAATGGATATAATAATTAAAAGCTACAGAAAATAATCCTGTCAGACGCGAAGAGGTCACTGTCTCCAAAACAGGCGCGAACAGGCTACTTAATAATAATATGCAGAGAGAACCACCCATAAATATAATTGACAACTTTTACCTTCGATTTCACAGGCGGTACTTTTAAGACTAAGATTACTTATGACAGTTGACAACAAAGGAAAGGAGTTTGGAGCGTACTCGTAAGTATTCTGACCTAGAAATTATGAAACGATTTGTATGTGTTGTCACTGTCAACTGGGAATAGCCGTACAAATTGGATAATGACAAGATAATAAAATGTAAAAAGACAGGGATAGTACCAAGGAATTTGTACAAACACACTTATAACTCTGATCTAACTGTCAAATAATGCATACACTAAAGGAAATTTATTGGGTCTCATTTGACGTTTATCATTTTACATACCGTGATTACTTTACAGGTACTTATAGTTTTTTGACACCTGTCAAATCCAGCCTATTAGATTTCCACCAGTATAGTCTGTTCGAAAAGTCTTAAAACATTTGAGAGGAGTAATGCCATTTGCCTGCCCACTATCTTTGAAAAGTTTGAAATGAAAATATTTTAGGGAGCGTCCATTAGTTACGTGAGACGTATTTGACGGGTTTTTGTCCCCCACTTCCCCCTGGTGAGATGTCGCGAGATTTGTTTCGACACCCTCCCGCCCTCCCTTTACCTACCTCACGTGAGATGTTTCAAAATTCGTAATCATAAGGTAGGTAAATGCATTGGACTTGTTTAAAAAACACAATGGCTTCTTATTTCAAGATTGCTTCTCTCGTAATCTAGATTTACAGTGATAACATAAAAAAAAATACTTGAGATCAGCCGAGCAATCTCGGGGGGGGGGGGGGGGGGGGCGAGATTTGGATAGACCCCCTCCCCTGGACGACCCCAAAGTGTTAGCCAACCAGCCTGAAGTTCAGGTATATTGTGTCAAGTAAGGTTCCTCAATACGAACAGAAAAAGCTTCTTCTCTGTAGGTATACTAAAGTTTTATTGTTTTAATTATTAGGTATGTATGTATACCTAATAGTTCTTTCTCATATACTTCTTCCTTTCTTATGTGCGTTTCGTAATTTACTAGCGATAGGTAGTTGTTGCTCTGATTTATCAACCATATTCGCAAACCAAGGCCTTGTGTAATTGCCTGCCAAAAAAAGTCTGAACACGCTTTTCAGTGTTTATATAATAAGCATGTATTTTTTGTCTGTATGCAATTATTAGTGTATTTACCCGGCTCTTGCTTACACGGCTGTCATCACGAACATTACATTTCACGGTATATCGGCTGGCGCGTCTTGCCTCATCAAACATCAGTTCATAGCTCATACATAGTTTATTTTTGACAATATTTATTGATACAAAAAATATAAGCTTTCGATGCAAATCATAGTTATATTTATTTTCTTATATTTGATTGCGCGCGGGCTCTGAATGATATAGTCGGATATCTATTGCTATTATTTTAATGCGGACACAGTGACTAGCTGGATTGAGATAATGGTGGGATTAACTCAGGACCAACCTTAGTTTCCAGAAACTTGGTCAAATATCGTCAATCCTTTACTAATAGTTCAGTTTCATCACCTCGCGAGGTACAAAACACTACACTTTTCTGTTTTTATTTTCACAGCAGTTTCTTTAATCACTTATTTTGTCGCGGAGCACTTTTCGACACAGGTATCGTTTTAAACATCCATTTATGACTGTCTTTTGTAATTAGGGGGAGGGAGATATCAGGTAGGGAAAGAAAAGGACAGAAAGTCACTGTGGTCCTACCCACATATTATTATTTAATTATGGCCTTAACAATATTGTAAATAATATTTTGTTTTTAAAATCAAATAAAAAAAATGCATATCTTTATTTCATGTATGTTTCACAATATTTTTTGTGTTAGGTAGGTGGTAGGTATTATGTATTTTAATATCATGAATATTTTGTTTTATTTTATTGTATAAATCATGCACAACATAAACATTTAAACATACATTAGATGATAAAAACAATATATAGGTATATAATGATGATTGTTAATGATGGATGATACGGACAAGTAAAAAGTTTTTTTTAAATTGTTCCTGTATTTATTTAGGTGCCTCGGTAGGCCAATAGCTTTGTTATGTACAACAAAATATAACATAGGCCTCGAAATTAGACTTACAATAAATTTTCTCGAAAAGAGTTCATAAAAGACGTGAATGATATCATCACGAGCATTCGGCATTCTGCCGACGGAGGTACCTATATCCCAATTTTCAGAATACCTTATTAGCCTAGTGAACAAATAGCTATAAATGGCTAATATTCAAACAAGTTCAGTTCAGATTTCGTAACCAACGAAAAACAAGAAGTTTTATTATTGACTTCTATAATATTCTATTTTTTCTATTCATCGTAAAGATATTTTTTGAACTCTTTGTTGTATGAAGGTAATGTAAGTGTATATATTTAATCTCCGAGCATCTCTATGAGGTTCTATGTATTAATAATAATTATACTGTGGTTCTATACGTAAGGGCAGGAGATTGAGATTGTTCACTGGAGAGTTTCCCGGCCTGTAATTGCTACAACGGGCTCGCGGCCGCTTCCAAACATGGGCACTACCGACTGTCGCCACTTCAGTACCACACACATCAATATATCAGACGCGACAGTACACTGCAGTCACAAATTGTAAACAGTAACTCAGCTTCAATGTAAGCGAGGGATTTATTCTTTAAGCGTCTGTTCAGACTGACCACAACCACACCACACTGCACAGCGACAAAAGTGTGGCCGGGCAGTAGAAGTGCGTGAAGTTGCGTTGTGTATGCGATGTGGCCGCGATGTTATAATGTATTGGCCACAACCACACCACAGAGACAAAAGTGTGGCCGGGCAGTAGAAGTGCCTGAAGTTGCGTTGAGAATTGTGACCGCGTTGTGGATGCGATGTGGCCGCGATGTTATTATGTATTGGCCACAACCACACCACAGAGACAAAAGTGTGACTGGGCAGTAGAAGTGCCTGAAGTTGCGTTGAGAATTGTGACCGCGTTGTGGATGCGATGTGGCCGCGATGTTATTATGTATTGGCCACAACCACACCACAGAGACAAAAGTGTGACTGGGCAGTAGAAGTGCCTGAAGTTGCGTTGAGAATTGTGACCGCGTTGTGGATGCGATGTGGCCGCGATGTTATTATGTATTGGCCACAACCACACCACAGAGACAAAAGTGTGACTGGGCAGCAGAAGTGCCTGAAGTTGCGTTGAGAATTTGTGACCGCGTTGTGTATGCGATGTGGCCGCGATGTTATTATGTATTGGCCACAACCACACCACAGAGACAAAAGTGTGACTGGGCAGTAGAAGTGCCTGAAGTTGCGTTGAGAATTTGTGACCGCGTTGTGGATGCGATGTGGCCGCGATGTTATTATGTATTGGCCACAACCACACCACAGAGACAAAAGTGTGACTGGGCAGTAGAAGTGCCTGAAGTTGCGTTGAGAATTTGTGACCGCGTTGTGGATGCGATGTGGCCGCGATGTTATTATGTATTGGCCACAACCACACCACAGAGACAAAAGTGTGACTGGGCAGTAGAAGTGCCTGAAGTTGCGTTGAGAATTGTGACCGCGTTGTGGATGCGATGTGGCCGCGATGTTATTATGTATTGGCCACAACCACACCACAGAGACAAAAGTGTGACTGGGCAGCAGAAGTGCCTGAAGTTGCGTTGAGAATTTGTGACCGCGTTGTGTATGCGATGTGGCCGCGATGTTATTATGTATTGGCCACAACCACACCACAGAGACAAAAGTGTGACTGGGCAGTAGAAGTGCCTGAAGTTGCGTTGAGAATTTGTGACCGCGTTGTGGATGCGATGTGGCCGCGATGTTATTATGTATTGGCCACAACCACACCACAGAGACAAAAGTGTGACTGGGCAGTAGAAGTGCCTGAAGTTGCGTTGAGAATTTGTGACCGCGTTGTGGATGCGATGTGGCCGCGATGTTATTATGTATTGGCCACAACCACACCACAGAGACAAAAGTGTGACTGAGCAGTAGAAGTGCGTCAAGTTGCGTTGTGAATTGTGACCGCGTTGTGGATGCGATGTGGCCGCGATGTTATTATGTATTGGCCACATCCACACCACAGAGACAAAAGTGTGACTGGGCAGTAGAAGTGCCTGAAGTTGCGTTGAGAATTTGTGACCGCGTTGTGGATGCGATGTGGCCGCGATGTAATTATGTATTGGCCACAACCACACCACAGATACAAAAGTGTGGCCGGGCAGTAGAAGTGCCTGAAGTTGCGTTGAGAATTGTGACCGCGTTGTGGATGCGATGTGTCCGCGATGTTATTACGTATTGGTCATAACCACGCCACAGAGACAAAAGTGTGGCCAGGCAGTAGAAGTGCCTTAAGTTGCGTTGAGAATTGTGACCGCGTTGTGGATGCGATGTGGCCGCGATGTTATTATGTATTGGCCACAACCACACCACAGAGACAAAAGTGTGACTGGGCAGTAGAAGTGCCTGAAGTTGCGTTGAGAATTTGTGACCGCGTTGTGTATGCGATGTGGCCGCGATGTTATTATGTATTGGCCACAACCACACCACAGAGACAAAAGTGTGGCCGGGCAGTAGAAGTGCCTGAAGTTGCGTTGAGAATTGTGACCGCGTTGTGGATGCGATGTGGCCGCGATGTTATTACGTATTGGCCATAACCACACCACAGAGACAAAAGTGTGGCCGGGCAGTAGAAGTGCCTTAAGTTGCGTTGAGAATTTGTGACCGCGTTGTGGATGCGATGTGGCCGCGATGTTATTATGTATTGGCCACAACCACACCACAGAGACAAAAGTGTGACTGGGCAGTAGAAGTGCCTGAAGTTGCGTTGAGAATTTGTGACCGCGTTGTGGATGCGATGTGGCCGCGATGTTATTATGTATTGACCACAACCACACCACAGAGACAAAAGTATGGCCGCGATGTTATTATGTTTTGGCCACAACCACACCACAGAGACAAAAGTGTGGCCGGGCAGTAGAAGTGCGTGAAGTTGCGTTGTGAATTGTGACCGCGTTGTGGATGCGATGTGGCCGCGATGTTATTATGTATTGGCCACAACCACACCACAGAGACAAAAGTGTGGCCGGGCAGTAGAAGTGCGTGAAGTTGCGTTGTGAATTGTGACCGCGTTGTGGATGCAATGTGGCCGCGATGTTATTATGTATTGGCCACAACCACACCACAGAGACAAAAGTGTGGCCGGGCAGTAGAAGTGCGTGAAGTTGCGTTGTGAATTGTGACCGCGTTGTGGATGCGATGTGGCCGCGATGTTATTATGTATTGGCCACAACTACACCACAGAGACAAAAGTGTGGCCGGACAGTAGAAGTGCGTCAAGTTGCGTTGTGAATTGTGACCGCGTTGTGGATGCGATGTGGCCGCGATGTTATTATGTATTGGCCACAACCACACCACAGAGACAAAAGTGTGGCCGGGCAGTAGAAGTGCCTGAAGTTGCGTTGTGAATTGTGACCGCGTTGTGGATGCAATGTGGCCGCGATGTTATTATGTATTGGCCACAACCACACCACAGAGACAAAAGTGTGGCCGGGCAGTAGAAGTGCGTGAAGTTGCGTTGTGAATTGTGACCGCGTTGTGGATGCGATGTGGCCGCGATGTTATTATGTATTGGCCACAACCACACCACAGAGACAAAAGTGTGGCCGGGCAGTAGAAGTGCGTCAAGTTGCGTTGTGACCGCGTTGTGGCAGCGATGTAGCTGCGATGTGGCCGCGATGTTATTATGTATTGACCGCACGTTCGCGACACAGTTGAACGTGACTGCAAAATGTAGTACGTGTGTGAATATAACTCTACGTTTCCATACGATTTTGTGGCTGGCCACATTTTTGTTGCTGGGGTGTGGTTAACGCCGTCTGTCTGAATAGACGCTACGAGCTAACTCTGGCCAACTTTGGCTCTTTCTGATTTCGAAGTTTTTAGGCCGCGCCTCTGAAACGGCTTGGTTTTACCAACATCATTCTTAGTTCCTACACTACTGCTAACGGCATGACTGCCGTAGAAAAGTCTCTCCGTTATCTCTACGGAAAAGCGTACAGTAGAAA
Source organism: Philereme vetulata (assembly GCA_918857605.2). Classification (NCBI taxonomy): domain Eukaryota; kingdom Metazoa; phylum Arthropoda; class Insecta; order Lepidoptera; family Geometridae; genus Philereme; species Philereme vetulata. The sequence continues at coordinate 7,323,424 of OU975443.1, forward strand.
CACTACCGTAAAATTGTTTTTACTGTCTACTCACGCTAAAATGTAATTTTACTATATTCTTACATAGAGGTAAACTTTTCTGGGGTAGTCATGCTAGCCCGGCTGGGACGACCTAAGATTTTTAAAACCATCTCAAAAATTGTCAAGCCAGACGGGACTTGAACACGCTTATTTATTTTATTGGTGGTAGTCAAGGGCTTAACCACTACCTCACCTGATGGTAATTGATGGTATGGTTGAATATGGAGCACGCTTGCCTAGAAAGAACCCTGTTCACTCTGGACTTGGAAACATACTTTAAAATGTACGTCTTGAATTCTGTTTGAAGGGAATTGATAAAAAAATATATAGATACTTTGATGGTGCCTGTAATTGATGTTATGTACTATAAAGTGTTTATCTATCATCTATATATCAATCTACTGTGGAAAAAAATGAATTAAATTCTTACTTGCTTTGTTTTGGGGTAAGATAAAGTAATTTATTTAATACATAATAGTTTATAAATCTAGTAATAAAAAATTACCATTAACTAACACGATATCCAATAACGCCAAGTAACTAAGAATAACTTTTAACAAAGAGTGACAGGAGTGATATTTAACGAATGATTCAGATTCAGATTCATTTATTCCATTTCGATACAACTGTAGGTACTCGTACACTTGGAAAAGTCAATAAACATTACAATTTTTCAATAACATACGTAACAAGTAAAAATAATAATATAACATCTGACGACCTCCGTGGCGCAGTGGGCGAATAGCCGGCTCAGACGCAGGAGGTAGCGGGTTCGATTCCCGTTGCGGAACAAATGTTTGCATAATCTACAGATATTTGTTCCGGGTCTGGTTGTTTCTCTATGTATTATAAGTATGTATTTACAGAAAAAAAAGTATATAAGTATTCTATCAGTTATCTGGTTCCCATAGTACAAGCTATGCTTAGTTTGGGGCTAGATAGCGCTGTTTGAAATGTCCAGCAATATAAAAAAAACAGTTTTAAATTAAAACAAACACATACAAAAAAGAAACATAGTACAAATAAACAATTTACGTAAAAAAATACATTATCAGTTATGTATTTAGGTCATCAGCGAGTGCATTGTCAAGGGTATAATAAGATTTTGTCATTAATAATCGTCTTATCTTTAAACTAAAATGAATAGGATCGCAGTTCCGCAGTTCTGTAGGCAGTTTGTTGTACAACCGTATGCTCATACAAACAAAACTTTTTCCAAGTTTGGCCAGTCTATGTTTTGGAAGGCAAATGTTATTTTTATTTCTTGTATTGTAATTATGAATGTCACATTTCAACTCAAATTAGTTTATGTTTAATTTAACAAACATTAGATTGTGATAGATGTATTCCCCAATTTTCGTCATATTTGAGATGAGATGAGATGAGATTGGCCACGCAAGGGCCAACATAGGCCAATAATCCAACACGTGTCAAATGTTCTGAGCAAAGTGATGATACTGTTTCACGTCGGTATTGCTATAGGAGAAATCGGACGCCGTTATTAATTCCCGAGAACAGACAGATATTGACTTATTATGATGATGCCTGCAGTTTTCTTTATTAAGAATGTTGTAGACCCGACCGACTAGGGACGTAGATAAACCTTATTTTTTATTGAGGACTAGATTCCGCCTGCTTTGCCCGGGTGATTTGTCAATAAAAATATTACCCTCCTTCTGCGCAGTCGGGTAGTAGCCTATGTCTCAATCCCGGTCATAGTCTATATATACTAGCTATACAAAATTTCATCAAAATCGGTACAGCGGTTTAGTCGTGAAGACACAACAAACAGACAGACAAGCAGACATACTTTCGAATTTATATTATTAGTGGTTCACCCTGAACTGAGATCTCGCGAGTCTCCCACGAAATACATAACCAACTAACTTGACCTACTGTTTCATTCAAATTACAGGTATTGGAGGTTCTGTCATCATCGGGAACACTGTGGAGTCACTGGTGTACCCTGTGAAATTTGTCAAAGATCAGTTTTTATTATGGCCAATAAGTTAAAAACTACTTTTAAACTAAAAATTAAAACGGAGTCCAAATGTACTTATGAACCTTGCATTAGACGTGCCACTTGACCGGGTAGTCCCATTTTGTTTTTTTACCACTCTTGAACGCTAATATCTCAACAACCCCCCCCCAAATCTATAGCTCATTTAGTCATGTCATGACATAGAAATGACAGAATGCGTGCTACAAATATCGTCTAAAGAGGATGTAAAAAATAATCACAACATAAGTTTAACAAAATGTTTGTTTTTACATGCCAAAATAAATTTCACATTTCAATGGTAAATATATCACAAATTTATTTATTCTGCTCATCAAATTAACCCCTTAAACGCAGGCAGAAACGCGTCTTTAATAATTCTTAAAAGCAATGTCTTTTCTGCCAAGTTTCATACTAATTACAATAATTATGAATGTTATGTAAAATAGTTTTAAGAGGGAAAACCGCGATGTTTATAACCGCAATTCTTTTAATTACCTACAGTATTTTCATGCGGTTTTAGCGTTTATAAAAATAACACAAAAATATGCCAAGAAAATAATGTTCGGAACCATAATGATTGTACATAACGTGTATTAGTTTTGTTTTGAACCATTCCTAGAGATCCGTTTGCAAAGGGTGCTAACGGAACCCACGCCTGTCTGCCTGTCTGACGAAGGGTTACGAGTAACTCGGTAACATATCACGGTTACAGTATGGCTCACACTGCGATTAAACGCAAGCAGTTTTGGAATAGATGTACTCGTAGTAAATCGTTTAAAGGGCAAAATGTATGATTTTATAACAAATTCCCAGCACTATACAAAAATTGCCAATTTGTAAATTAAAAAAAACCGGCCAAGTGCGAGTTGGACTTGCGCCCAAAGGGTTCCGTACCATTATCTATAAAAACGGCAATAAATCACGTTTGTTGTATGGGAGCTCCCCTTAAATATTTATTTTATTCTGTTTTTAGTATTTGTTGTTATAGCGGCAACAGAAATACATCATCTGTAAAAAAATTCAACTGTCTAACTATCACGGTTCATGAGATACAGCCTGGTGACAGACGGACAGACAGACAGACAGCGGAGCCTCAGTAATAGGGTGCCGTTTTACCCTTTGGGTACGGAACCCTAAAAAATACTATAAAGTCTACTATATAATATATTGTATTCGTTATTATATATATTATGTTATATATTTATATTTAGAAGATAAAGAAGCTTAGGACTAATATTGTTTTAACTTAAACAAATAATAAACGAATTGTAACAATGTAGGCATAACATTTTAAAAATGATATAAAATTATGAGTGAAAATCTTTAAGATTACATTGAATAATCGAAATTTTGACATTGATTTTTTGCTGTAAACGCCAAAACGCGTGCTAACACGCACTTGACTGATTTTCGTAGAACAAAATAGATTTCTTGAGAGTAGTCTCTTCAAAAAGTACCTATCTGATTAAAGTGTTCTACCTACTAGCCAGAATCTCATTAAAAATAAATCATTCTGTGAACGAAATATTAATAATCATAACTACATAATTCAAATACACAGTATAATACATAAATTAAAAAAGATAAGGAACACTGTTTGCGCGAATATAACTCTCGCACTTGACCGCGTATTATTTTAATAATAATTCTAAAAGGCGATGAATCGACTTCTTAAACTTGAAAGATGAAAAACAAAAAAATCGTACGTTCTAGTATACAATAAAATAGTTTCATTATACATGAACCAACGTGCTTTGGCGTGCTCAATAACTTCAAAGAAATAGGGCCAAGTCCGGGTATTATCGTAAAAGATTTAGCTCTACCGATAATACCTACTGCTAGTGCTTTTAATGTAGGGCAATGACCACAGTATAAGTAAAGAATGCAGATTTACAGAGCTAAGAAATCCTTAACATATAGTGCAACAATTTTTGTTCTACGACAAAAATTTACGAAGTTATGACCAAATTATTAGCGAAGTTCACTGAACGGCCGCCGCGGTAGATGTGACGTCACTGGGACGTTCGCCGCCAGTTAGCCGTTGGCAGCGTTAGAGCGCGCAGTGTATTGTTTGGTTAGTTGTGACTTTAAAGAAACTAAAGGTCTGATTTGTGTCTGATTCACCTTTTTAACTATGTATAAATATTGTATAGTGCCGAAATATACAAACACTTCTATTAAAACACCAGAAAAACTATTTTTTAACGTGCCAAAAGACCCAAAACTTCGTAAAAAATGGTAGGTATTCTGTTGTAAAAAGAGATGATAAAAAAACAACACAGTTTAGACATTCCACGTTCAAAACCGTCTCCTCTTTTTCATCACATGTAAATGTGCTGCAATAGGCCTTACTTTTTATTCTATGTTCAGGCGTTATTTTTGCTTTTACTGTACAAACATGTCCCGACCTCTGGACTTGGACAAATCCTACAGCATCATCTCCATAGGTTTCACGAGCAGATCTGTAATAAGTAAATAAAACGGAATAAAAATATATATATAAGTAAAAACATATGATAGTGAAATAAAAAACAAACTATTGATCGAGCGAAGCGAGATCTCCAAATCAACTTGGGCAAATCGGCGTTGTATGTATGTATGTATGTTTGTTTGTCCGAGGATAACTTTCAGCTTGCACAAAACCAGGTTCTATTTTATTAGTACTCATATTATGTACGTTTTTTACACACTCACTTATACTCTAACAACTCTATAAGTAAACAAATTGACAAATGTAGTGAACAAACGCGTGGCCTCTACGCCCTAAGAGTGCCGCTTGCGCTCGGTTCCGTCGTAGTGACGTCACACGCACCCGCGCACATTGACGTTTAGCGGGAGGAACGGCACAAGTTTACTACCTAATATCTTCGTAAATAATGGTCCGATTTTGATAATTCAAAAAGATATATCATTTATATGTCTTAAAGAATAACGTAGATACTAGTTCTATTGAATTTTCTATAGCATTACTGATCCTCATTATCTGAATTCGTAAGTCCAAATGGACAAATTTTTCAGCAACATGAAAAAAAAAAGGTCGTCAAAAGGTTGTCTGGAAGAAATCGCTTCTAAGTGATAAGACCGCCCATTGTACTTGTTGCTTTGTGTTTTTTTTATTTTTAAGTCTGTTTATTTTGAAGTGTACAATAAAGTATTTTCATTCATTCATTCATTCATCGTCAAAAACGTTTCACGTAATTAATGGATGCCCCCTTTCTGGTTAGTCCTGTAAAATTTGCCTATATGGACTTACGAATTCTGGTATTTAGTCCGACGAAATGCTAATTAGATTAAATAATTTCTATTTTGCACACCATTAAAAATAAAACAAACAAAAGAGAATCAAAGGTACAATGGGCGGCCTTATCGCTAAAAGCCTACACTCATCAACGGGTTCTTTGCGCAAACCTCTGTAATATTCTGTATATTCTAATTTCTAAGGTTCCTGTCTGTCTGTCCGTCTGTCACCAGGCTGTATCTCATGAACCGTGATAGTTAGACAGTTGAAATTTTCACATATTTTTGTTGCCGCTATAACAACAAACACTACAAACGGAATAAAATAAATATTTAAGGGGGGCTTCCATACAACAAACGTGATTTTTTTGCTGCTTTTTGCTCGATATTGTTAACGGCAACAGGTAGACGCTTGAAATATTTACAGAATATTTAGTTATACTTGAAAAATAAATAATTAAATTAATATACAAGAAATATTTAAGGGAAGCTTCCATACAAGAGACATGATTTTTTTGGCGTTTTTATAGATACCTAATGGTACGGAACCCTTCGTGCGCGAGCGCGACTTGCACTTAGCCAATTTTGTTATCTAATATTCTAATTGCGCAAGCTTTCTGTTGGAAGAATAACTTCAAATTTCTAGACTTGTGCAAGGCATGCACAAAGAAATAGTTGCCGTATGTGGTCAACACGAAAAATCTGAGTAAGTACTTCTTACATTCCTTTATTGGCATACTCGTACAACTGTCAATATTGACGAGATGTGAACCAACCTTAGATTCACATTCACATGTTGAAATAAGTAGCAATAATACCAACCAGCTTTAGCTTTCAAACACAACTTTCATACATTTGAAAGACATGTTTTACGATCGTAAGGCACTATGCTTGCCTTTACCTACAAATTATCAATATTAAACACCGTGGGAGCGTTTGTTTCTATAGTTAGATTAAGAGTTAAGGGTAATTCTCTTACGTGATTGTGTACCTTTAAATGTGGAGTTTGGAAGTAGATTCTTTTGGAAAACTGACGAAACAGGAAATAGTGTAGATACCTTCCTGTGATTGTGCTTATGTCAATACACATTTTGTACGGGTATGTAAGCAGTAGGTATCACTAGGTTTTAATAATTTAAGACCCAAAAGATACCCATGAAAAGGACCCTATTACTAAGCATACGCTGTCTGTCTGTCTGTAATAAAACATTACATAAACCAAATTTAAAGTCACTTCATGCAAAATTCCAAAAATTGGTTAGTTTTTAACATTTTCTTCTGGCTGTATTTAAAAAATGTTACTCAATTATTACTCCCAAATTTTTCTAGAATAAAGTTAACCCTCTACAGTTAAACACTTGAACTAAAACTTGTATACACTGATAATTGTAACATGGATAATTATAGCTTGCGTCATTAAAGTTAGTACCTAAGCGATAAAATCATTGTGTCTTTAAGTAGGCACTTAATTAGTTATTGGAAGGTTTTTTTTCAAACAACGTTACCAGTCGATAACCCTTATGCCTAATGTTAGCACTGACCCAAAATTATGTTCAGTAATATCAAGAATCCAATACCTTATTCCACCTAAAAAAGTATTTGTTTCTTGGTTATTCCTTTTATTTAATTAGTACACAGAATATTTTTTTTAAATATCATGTTACAGTTTAGAAAATGAGTCAAAAAGCAACAAATACTTAAAAAAAGTAGTCTTACAGAAAGCTTACTACACTATAGATGAATATTTAATGGAAAAATTCCTATGACTTGACATATTTTCAATTTATTTATATTGAACTGATAATTAATGTAAAATATTTGCTAAATAATTTTGCATGCTTGTATGCTGGTCATGGCTGTACCTAGATTATTTTATTACCAACCGATGTAACCCATATATCGCAAATAAATGAATCTTTATCTGTTATATGAAAGTCGTTGAAATAAAAAAGACTAGGACGTAATAAGAAACCATTCACTAGCTCTCATACTCTCTACCATTGAGACTGAAGGTGGAAAGTGTCAATATTGACTGTCAGAATATCGAAAAGCATTCTGTGTCGGGCGAGCGGTAATTTGTCTCTGTGTTCATGTGATGAAGTAGACACGAATTTGGATGTCTTCATTTGTAACTTGTGTGAGAATCATTATGTACTTACGTACAAGTGAGGCGTGTACTAAAATTTCGTAATGTTGACTTCATTTAACTCTCAGTCGCACTGCGATCAATAGAGGCAGTATCGCCTATTATTAAGAAGGCTCAAAGACACTTACCGTGCTATGGAGAGCTATGCTTGATGTTTCTCTACGAGATCGAATCACAATTGAGAAGATTTGTGGACAAACCAAGATTACTGCCTATTTTCAGTGGTGGACATCTTATGCTTGATATGATGAAGATGATAAAATTTTGCATTGACTGGTAGGTCATGGTTTTGTATCAGAACTAATTAAAAAAAATATTACTGGAATTGACCAAGCTACAGTAATACAAACAACATTGTTTAACATTTATTCTATTTTATCAATGTCAATGACATAAAAATGGCATAGAAATGACATAAAAATGGCATAGAAATGACATAAAAATGCCATAATAATTACATAAAAATGACAGAAACACAACATAAATATGAAAATTATGTAGTCGAAATGCCATATTAGCTATATTTATGTGAGTTACCTACTCATTTAAGCAATAAACAATTTTTTACAAGCTTTTATTTAACATGCATTGTGTGTTAGTTTTCTTAGCTCAAATCTTGCAACTGCATTTAAACCAGTTCCTCCTAACTGATCCAGTTCAAATTTGGAATAATAATATGTAACTTCGGCGGTTCCGATTATTTATTTTATTTATTTATTTCCGTAATCCAACAGCGTAATACAAAATACAGTACACATTTTTTTTTATGTCTTATAGTACTTAAGGCCAAAAATAGGATTACTTAATTTAACACATTTTAAATAACAATAAACAACAGTGCCAAGTTGAAAGATCCCTAAAAACAACAATAACCAATGATGAATTATATTCTTAACTATGAAATGGGCCTATGGTCCACACCAACATGATCATTCACTATGCAGGCACATATGCCTACGTAATAAATAACATATTGATGTGGTTGTGTGTGTATTTGTGTGTGTGTGTGTGAGACTGTGCGTATGTTTGTGTAAGAAGGTGTGTGAGTGGATTATGAACTTAATAAAAACTTCTTTTGAATAAGTAATCTTTCTTCAAATAAATTTTATTATTTAAAATATGAAAATGCCTTTAATAACTAATAGAAATTATTTACAAGACAGGAGACACAGTTGAATGATCTAAAGACCGTTGTAAACGATCTATAGATAGCTAAACTGCTTCAGATCACTACCAGGTGGAAGTGTCCCCAAGACACTGCATTGCCCCGCTGAATTTCAATGCTTATGCGTTGACCCAGATAAGCGCCAGCTCTGGGATCACACGTCGCTTGGGCCAGACGCTCAGAAAGAATTTAGAAAACGCGATGGACCCATGGAACCAGGGTCTCGACCCCAAATGGCTATTTGTTGTTTTTTTCTGTCAAAATTAATATAATGACCGACTGGCAGGGTTTTTTACCATTATTTTGTATATCCTTCGTCATAGCAGTACTCGATATGAAAGGGTAATCTGCAGTAGTCACTTAATCTATAAACTTTACAAACTGTAACTTAAAAATGCCTGCCTAGTGTCGAGAACGGCATACCAACAGTCTCAAGAATCCAGGACTATAAAAATGCTTTAAAAAGTCCACGTAAAAATTACTGAATTTAATGGCCTAGCTAGGCAGTAGAACTGTTGAAATATGCATTAACGTAGGCCGAGATAAACAGTCTTTTATGAATACCTGAATGACTTTTTTTAATTTAAACTACTTGGAGATGGAGCAAGCTCATGACCCACCTGCTGTTAAGCGGTAAGGTTGGTCCATCGCGATTGACTATAGAAAAGTAGTACAACGGATCCGTTTAAAAATAAAATTTTTCAACGTTGTGCCCTGTGTGCCTTAGTCTATACTTAAATTACCATTAAAGGCATTAAAAATGCACAGCTCGACTCCGAAAGTAATGGCAGTAAAAATATATAACAAAATAACAGAATAAATTAAAGCGCAAGAAAAAGACAACATCTTATATATGAGTTACTACACACTAGACGACTCTTTTAACGACAAGATATGTAAATAATTTTTCATCCTCGGAAAGAGTATGTTTGATCTTCGATATCTGAGTGCAAAAGCCATTTTTATCCGCTACACGGCTACAGGATAAAGTAAATTCAATTTAGAACATCCTGTGCACTAAGTTTGTGAATTAAAAACATCATTAAACCTATTTACTTCTACTTCCACGGTGCCGAATTTATCATACAACCTTTTTTAATTTGTTAAAAACTCTAGACTCGGAACCTTCTTGGTGTATTACTTTTTTTTTGCATTTAGTCATTTCCTCGCTGAGGTGGGATGAAAAGTTACGTGTTGCACTCGAGTGCAAAGATTTTTCACCGTGTTTTTTTTATTCCCTCGCTAACGCTCAGGATTCTAATTTTTGAATCATTCGCTGCGCTCGTGATTTAATTTTAGCATCCTTCGCTTGCTCGGTCGTCAAAATTGAGCACGCGGTTTAATTAAAAGCAACTTTGTATTCATTCGATCGGGATTGCATTCTACAATAATGATTTAACTAACCAATAAAAATGTAAAATCGCTCAACTTCGATTCCACTAGACCTGCCTAGTTAGCTTTAATATTGCTAGGTACACCTTACTTACAGGGTATGTACATAGGACGTGCTGGACACTTGACTAGTCAATAAGATCTGATATGTAACACTTTAATCCACTTTGTATGAACTAGGGAATGCAATCCCGACTCGAGATTGCAAATTCGAGATCCCGCGGGATTAGAAATATCAATCCCGCGGGATCCCGGCATTTTCGGGATCCCGTCTAGTTTAAAAAAAAAGTTAAATTCGGATGACTGAAAAAGCTAATAACTGCTTGTTTGTGATAGTGAGGTTAACTAAAATAACATATTAGTCGAAAGAAAATAAAATCTTTATTCTTACCAACTAAATAATTATCGTCACCTGTCGCTAATATTCGGAAATAGTCGGAATAGTTTTCTAACGCTGTTTGGCGTTCCTGCCGCTCGCGGCCGTCAGTCAGCGCGCCGCTTGCGCCCCGAGTGGACGTGTGTAGCGTCGCTGACCACTGCCGCCTAATCCCGTCAATCTCGAACGGGATCTCGTCATATGATGCGTCGGGATTGATCTCGAAAAAATACACGAGATCGGGATTGCATTCCCTAGATGAACGCAATAAAATAAGTAATGAATACAGAATATTTCATTTTGATAATACATGTGCGAATACGGGGCGGGTCAGCTAGTATTATTAAGAAGAGGTAAAGTTTGTTAATTTGTATTTTAAGGGGTAATCTTCGAAATTACAAACCCGATTCTGAAAATACTCTCACAGATACAAATAAACACTATCTATAAGTGCTCAGGCTTTAATTGATCGAGCGAAGCGAGATCTCTTAATCAACTTGGGCAAATCGGCGTTGTATGTTAAAAGAGTAACCAATTAACATGAACTCCCGCTACTTGTAACTTAAATGAAACTGTAGGTGAAGTTAGATGGATGTGCAATTCGTGGCACTATTTTATTAGTCACAGATTATGAACAATATATTGTGGTTTTTTTGAGATTCTCGAGATCTCAGTTCGGGGCGAACCACTAGTTATTATATTTACGGGATTTATCATGTCCGTTTTATCGGTGTTTCGTCCGATGTTTCGGTTCAATTTGTGAACCTTCGTCAGGTTGAGTTCGATCCGAATTACTTACTAGAGGCGCTAAAGTAAGAACAGTAGACTGGAATATCGAATGGTAGGATACTATAGAAGATCCCTCCCTAGTCCCTATATAACGTCTACCTACATACTTGAATGTATAGAAACATTCCCTAGACAAGGCACAAAGGGCAGTACTTATTGTACTCTGACTGATGCCTATATTGAGTTTCCTATTGAGTAGGTAGGTACCCATGCTTTATATTAGTTTTAAATAACGAAGGAAGGAGAAACACGACAATGCAGTTACTCGAAGTTATAGCAAATGTTTGTTTGTTTAATTCTAAAGAATTGCACAAACAGCAAAATTTACAAATGGAGGACTTAATGCTAAAAGTGTTTTCTATCTGTCAACCGTGACAGGTAAAAAACTTAGGTTGCGATTTACTAGAAAATTCCATCCATCCATACTAATATTATAAATTAAAAGTAACTATTTTTTATGCCACTAAGGTAGCAAACAAGCATACGGCTCACCTGGTAAGCGGTTACCGTAGCCTATGGACGTTTGTAACACCAAAGGCATCACACGCACGTTACCAACCTTTTAAAATTTTCAAAACGCCCTTTTTGAAGAACTTCATACTGTAGTCCCTCGGCAGGAAAACTATTTCACAAGCGAAGTGTTCGTGGGAGGAAATTCCTCTGGAACCTCACGGTACGCGACCGATCGTCTCCAAGGTGTGTAGATGGATTCCCTGCCGATGGCTGGCGAGCGGTGCGATGTTAAAAGGAACCTGCAGGCACCATATCAAACAACTTCTCAGAACACAACCTATTATACAGTGTGTTTTTTTAAACTGGGACAGTATGGCAGCACCCATAACTAGAGGAGATACAGGTGCAGTTTCTTTTAAAACATCAGCTCGTTTTCGAAGAAAAACATTTTGGCATTAAAATTTTTTTTGGTCAAGTGTGAGTAGTGCCTTAAAATTAATCAAGTTGGTAAAATTTTTTTTTGATTCCGATCGATGCAGTCCTTTGTAAGGATCATTTTATTGTATCAAATGAAAAAAAATCTGAGCAGCGGAAGTTAGTCAAATTTGATAAGATGTATTCTCATACAACAGGACAAAGCAAATTTCATCCAACAAACATTTTATTCGATTCTATAGCTTATTTTTAGCTTCCGCCCATCTCCTTCAACAAATGCTAAATCTCATAATGGAGTACAAAGCTTTCTCTTATTTAGGTATAGATAATTTTATGTGTTATTCAGCAGTAACTTTAATTAGGTCGGTAACCAACGAAGTCAATGAATTACCGGCGAACTCAGATAATAGGTTGTTCTGTCGGTAAGGTAAGCAACATTCCTAACTCGGTGCTAAATGCAAATGCAACACCAAAATAGGTATATTTTACGACCTAAGTATAAGTACCTAGTAACCTACCTACTGTACTTAAACTCTCAGGCATATTTACTAATGCATGCCATTTTAAAAGCTTATCTAAGGATTGACAACGGAATAAGTGCTTAGTTTGGGGATATATGTAAGTATGGCATCGTACCACACGTACAATGTAGTCCAGATCCACAAAGAACAACGTTTTATGATATCATTTCTGAAGCAGGGAAGCGCATCGGAGAGCACGTTAAATGCCAGCATGGACAAACAAAAATGAGAGCCACAAACTTAATAATGAACTGCGAAATGTACGGTTACCATTAAGACGAATATAGTAGCTGATTGGTCTTATTTGGAGGCTTTCTCCTCAGGGAGGAATCGGTTTTATGTGCTCAAAAAAATATATATCATTCATTGACCTTTTATCTGCAAAGTGAACATACAAAAAAGTTCTATATGTTTATTTACTATGAGAAAAAAATAACCAAATTACAGCTGTTTTCGACTTTCAATTTGATTCAACCTCTAAACGACGCAAAATTTTGTAATTTTTCTTTCACCTAAATGTGGACAAAGACTACACCTTCAAGTTAAACAAATGCCGCTGTGCTGCAATAGTCTTTCACGTGGCAATTAATTCTTTTAAATTTTTCCGAACAATTAGCGGGCGTACCCTTAGAAGGTGGTTGCGCGGGCGACGGGCGGCGTACCGCTGACTGTCGTACGGGAGGGTTGTGCTCGTCTGCCTCGCGCTCACCTTTTTGCTGGTCGGTTAGATGCGTGTGGCGGAAGGTGCGGGGCCGAAACAATAGCTACGCCTATTCGCTCAAGGTTATCGGCTACGGTTAGCGCCTTAACTGCAAGATGTCACTCTTGCAGTTAATGATTGCCGTACATTCTTACTATTATCGACACTCCACACTAATAACAAAAATTCAATCTAAGTATCATGTGTACCTTTAGCTTGGAATATCTGTCGCTACTAACTATCATCATCATCATGTCAGCTATAGGACGTCTACTGCTGAACATAGGCCTCCCCCATAGACTTCCCGATCTTGTGCGGTCTCGTCAGCCCCGGATCTAGAACTTTTCCTAACCGGGGCAGACACTTGATGTGGCGCCCCCTCTCCTCCAGCGTTTGTCCCCACATAAAAGTGGGGGGGTTAAAGTTTGAAGTGTTCCAAATCAAATGAACAGCCAGGTAAACTATGTAGGTGGACCACGGGCAGGGAGTGGAATAATCGACGTCGTGCGCTGGATGCCAATTTTGAAACAAGTTTTTGAAGTAAAACTTCTTTACGCACGCCCGACTTGCGGAATAAGCTGGTGAATGCCCCACGAAAAGTGTGAACGGAAGTTGAAAGGGAGATATAAGTTACTGAATATATAAAGAGAGAGAGTTACGTTTCGTATATTTATAAACGTTAATGTGCGAGTGCGAGTTGTGTGTGTCTGCCCAGAATGAACCTAGACTGATCGACCTACAGACGTGTGGACAATTTTATAAATTAATATTTTGAAAAAGAAATTTTACTTCAGTCGTGTGGTCTATATGACCATATGTTTATTGAAGAATTTGGCGCACCCTAAAATTGCCGCCCCGGTTTGCCCCCTCCCCCCTCCCCTAGATCCGGGCTGGTACAAACTATACTTACATTAATTAATCAAGGAAAGTGACAAGTTTTGTACAAAGGAGCGACAGTCCTAAATAAATGGATCACGGTCGAATTTCCCTTTCATGTCAGATGTCGTACGTAACTTAGATGAAGTTCAGGATTACTAAGCTAACTTTAATTGCCTCGGGACTTGTAAGGAGTTTATCCTACTTCCCTATTGCATAACTAGTTAAAGCAACCCTTCACTACAAACAGAAGTAAACTAAAGACCCATAAACCTGGTCCCCGACAGTCGAAAACGATCAACTTATCTGTTTAGAGACATCAAATTTAAAATGCCTTGGAAAACTTGGACAATGAGCTGAGTTGGCTAAGGCATTGCCAATTAGGAGAGAAGATGCGGATTCAAGTTCCGCTGGATTAAAAATGTTGAGTTACATTTTTTTATAAATCACAACACTAACAAACTTAGTTTGGACTAGGGTTACCAACCGTCCTGTTTTCCCAGGACATGTCCTGGTTTTTGGGGTGTCCTGGGCTGTTCTGGACAGTTTCTAAATAGCATTCTGGGTTTTTAACGGGTCCTGCCTGTGTAATACAGGTGCCACTACTGACTCCAATCGTTTTGGTCACTACGCCCGCGCCTCGCGTGTTAAGGTCGCATACACTTTTTAAAACAAAGAAGCAATGTTGAAAGCTTTGTATACCTTTTTAACCGACTTCAGAAAAAGGAGGAGGTTCTCAATTCGTTGGAATGTTTTTTTTTATGTTCCCCGATTACTCGGAGGCGCCTTGAACGATTCGAGAAATTCTTTTTTGTTTAACCAAGTCAGGATCTGATGATGGGATCTCAAAAAATCGAGTGCAACCCTAAAATTTTATAGGGACGCAATTCGGTTTTATTTTTGTTATTGATAAAAAGTTACTTGTCTATAAAAAAAAACTATTCAAGTATTTGCGTCTGATACTGATCATCTGATGTTGCTGAGCTGATGATGGAAAATATAACTTCTTAACTATTAGGAGTTCTTTAAATATTATAGGCTCCTATAGACCGCTACTTATGTTCCTTTAAGTTATTCAGCTGGGCTGATGTTAGGGAATGCAATCCCGACTCGAGATTGCAAATTCGAGATCCTGGAATTTTCGGGATCCCGTCTAGTTTAAAAAAAATGTTAAATTCGGATGACTGAAAAAGCTAATAACAGCTTGTTTGTGATAGTGAGGTTAACTAAAATAACATATTACTCGAAAGAAAATAAAAATCTTTATTTTTACCAACTAAATAATTATCGTCGCCTGTCGCTAATATTCGGAAATAGTCGGAATAGTTTTCTAACGCTGTTTGGCGTTCCTGCCGCTCGCGGCCTTCAGTCAGCGCGACGCTTGCGCCCAGAGTGGACGTGTGTAACGTCGCTGACCACTGCCGCCCAATCCCGTCAATGTCGAACGGGATCTCGTCATATGATGCGTCGGGATTGATCCCAAAAAATTACACGAGATCGGGATCCCGCGGGATCAGGATTGCATTCCCTAGCTGATGTTGGAAGGTACAACTCCTTGTTTATTTGAAAGGATATACTTTCAGATTGGTATAATAGAAATTTCATCAATTTCAATTTAAAAATTGGGAAATGGCAACCCTAGTTTGGACTCTCGATCGAATTTGAAACAGACTGTCAATGATGTCAATGATTTAGATACTACTGCAAAGATACAGCGAGTTTATTAACAACGCGATAAGGTCACTTTAAAAAATCGAATAAAAAAGTCTGTGTTAATAATTATCAAAAATAAAACTATAAACGACAGGTACGGGATATACCTAAACCCGTGTCCACACTTCATTAGATACTAATAAATAACACTGCCCTTTTTGAACAGTGCTTCCAACACTAAAGTTTTTTCAATGTCATCTCTATTTTTTGTTTTAGTGCGTAAATCTACTGTTTTCTTTAATTTTCACGAAAAGTAGAAGCCAAACTGTAAATATACATACACACATCATGAAAAATTTAATAAATTGGAATTATTTAATAAATATAATGTCATTGGTTTGGTTATGTCCATGTAAGAAAACACATTTTGTGGAAAGGAAGACCGTAGAATAAGCTTTTTTGTCCACCAATTTACTTTTTTCTACTATTTTTTATGCGCAATTTGCTGTTTTTCATTCTGGTAGGGTTGGCAACACTGTAAGTTAAAAGCTATATAAATTCGTTTACGTTTTCTGTGTTAGGTTGTGATATAGTTGTGGTGAATATGCTGGTTCTACTAAAGGTCAAATTGTTTATAGAACAGCTTATAGGGCTCTATACAGGTTGTTTGGTAATATACTGACGATATTCAAGTGACGGTTTCTCAAAACATAAAAAAATTATCTCGAAAAAAATAACTACTAGTTATATTATCAAATTTTAAAGAAAATTGATTAGGTTTAGAAGATTAACTAATTTGATATAAAACTTACTGCCTACTCTTGCAATCGCCTTCAAAAAAAAAGGCCGACTTGATATCTCTTTCGGAAATGGCTGCAGGTTTTGGGTTAGAAAGGGACAACAAGAGATACCTCGAGACGTCACCAATACAGTATCTGTGGTTAGATGGCAAGCATTATGCAATAGCACAACAAAGTTTAATAAAATGTTTGTTTTTACATGCAAAAATAAATAACCCCTTTCATTTTTGTGAGTGTATTATCAAACACCATATAAATGCTTAAAAAATTCTTATAATTTTATAATATTTACACTCAATTACAAATTAATTATTCGTTATGAATCAGCAACAATAACCTTACAACGGTGACTAAAGTATTACTCACAGGTCAAACTTACCATCTATTTTTACATCATTTTTTCTTCCAGAACAAAAGGCGTAATGAAATAACCATAAGTGCTTATCGCCATAACAACTGGAAAGACTAAACACGGCCCCTACAATAGGTGATTAATCTCGATTCCAAATTGTGAGATTCAGGCGGAATAACGCTAAACTGAGCTCTACCTTTATGTAATTAGAAGCCAAACTGGTTTTGACTTTGCTATAATTCTAGACGTGTATTCGATGCTATTTTGTTCTCTAAGGGTATTGGATTAGAGGGGTTATTTCATTGTCTGTGTAAACGTGTTCTTAATAGTCTGACTGCGGGATATCCCACACACTCAATTAATACAAATCTGCGAATCGAATTGTATGGAATTAAACATCATTTTGTCTATAGATGATAATGACTAGTACTGCTAGTACGGAGATATAATAAACAGACACTGTTGTTTAATGATTCGTCGACAAAACAAGCGTAGAAATTTAATGCCTCCGATCTAAGAGACATTTTTTCTATCTTCATCAGTTCTATTTAAAAAATCTGGATTTAAATCATTCGGTCCTCCAAGTCAGTTTACTAATTCTATGACAAAACTGAGCACACACATTCCGTTTGAATTGTACAATTTTTCCGTTCGGATGTACCTAATTAATTCTAACTTTATCAGTGGTCATCTCAACTGGTTAACAGTTTTTATTTTAAATTGTCATATTTATTTATTAGAAGAATATTTTTTTGCAAATTAACAATATCCAATATATCGCATTAAACAGAGGTTATAACCGTCTCGCAGTTTTAACTTCACAGAGGATTTTTATGAGCAGTTCAAACTGAAGGCTCCTAAGCTACCTAAATAATAAAGCTGCTAATCTATATACATAGATAGATAATTTCTTTATTGCACACCATTAAATATAAACATATAAAAGAAAATACACTTTTAAATCATTACCTATTATTAAAAAGTGTATTTTCACTATAAGTGTGTAATGGGAGGTCTTATCGCTAAAAGTGATCTCTTCCAATCAACCTTTGGATGGACATGATCTATATGAACAAATAAGGATGGCAGCGTAAGATATTATTAGAATTTTTAGAACAAGTATATATTACAATTTAAAAAAAATATAGATAATATAAAATAAAATGCATAATTATATTATATAATATAATCATAACATTACATTAATATTAATATTAAGATACAGTGTAAACTCCATATAACGTCACTCGTTTTAACGACAAACTCTCTAAAGCGTCGAAATCACTCGGCTTTGGTTGGTTTAGCTTGTCTTGCATACAATGTACACTCTGTATAGCATTACACCCACTCTCAATAACGACAACAATTTGTAATAAAAAGTTCTTTTTAAGTTGCCAAATTAGTAAAAACTGCGCAGCTGTGTATATCCTTTTGTCGTTTTATTATCCTAGACCATAATAAACTCGACTGTCGGCATCATACACACCAAACTTTCTAAGAAATCCGTTCTTTTGTTTACAAAATGGGATTGCTTGCACGTGTAGCTGCAGACTGTTGTTAGTAGAAGTGATGGATTTTATCTATACGTTGTCATATTCTTAGTAGCTCACAAACTTTCAAATTGTAAACATAAACTGTAAAACGCAATAGCGTTCAAATTAAAACAGATTTTTATTGTAGGTACTATTTAACAAGACAAATCAGAAATAAACGTTTTCTTTTACTAATACAGATTTTACTTCTCTCCATTTAACGACAACTCTCTATAACGTCAAAATATGCTCAGTCCCTTGAGTGTCGTTATATAGAGTTTACACTGTACATAAAATATATATTGTCATACCTACATACTTATATTATAAAAATGTATAAATAAATAAATGGCCTAGTGAGATGGATGACAGAAAGTGTTGTCTGACCATGATTTTAAAGATAGAAATATATATTGTTTTCAAATACTGAAGAACGAATGAAATGTGTGTTGTAAGTACTGGTCAGTACTTCAGTAGTAGGGGCTCCGATAACCCGCGACTGTACACCGACTATAAATATCTCTGACTACGTCTGTTAAAGATCTTCGCACTTCGCTGTTACGAAATACTCGGCCATGTGGCGAGGACTTGAACCCACTGATACCTAGTACAATTACTAAGTTTAGTAAGTTTGTACAGCCACCAACCATGGAGTCAGACTTTAAAGGCATCTCAAATACTTTCACACATCTAAGATTAGAAGATAAAGTTACCTAAGTTAAATATTGCTTATCTACTTTCTGGCTCTACCATTTCATTAATTACCATTTTTAGAGTTGCTTATTAAAATTAAATTTGTGTTATTACTGGTAATTTAGGTTTATAGTATGTAGATATGTTTTTAAATTTATATAGATGCACCGCCGTCATGTGTTACATTTTGATCCTGTCCATACAAAGATTGTCTGGAAGAGATCGCTTTTAGCGATAAGACCTCCCATTGTACTAAATATATTTGTAAGAATTATGTTCTGTATTTTGCTTTGGTGTACAATAAAGAGTTATCTTATCTTAATCTACACTACACATAGGTTAGCTGGAAGAAAATGCTAATTAGCATTAGGTTCACCTTTGTATAATTTATTAGTGCAATGAAGAATTTTCTAATCTAATCTTATCTAAGATTGACTGAGGCGCGCGACGAGTGCTTTCCTTTTCAAATCACTTGATTGAGCTAGATTTTATGTGACATTTTGACATCGATCACCGAATAACTTATTTTTAAACAGCTTTGGTAGGAAGTTAATCTCATCGCACTGAATGGCAGTAATAATTGCCAGTTGCCACCAGCGCTTATTTAGCAACACCTGCTCTCCTAAAGGCAGCAATCTACGCCTGCCAAACTTATCGTAATGGAAGCAACGCCATGGACTTGCCACTAGTTTATCTTCGAGTGTCTCTTCTAGCAGAGTCCTGTTTAGATTTTAAGGGTACTCACCATCAAACCGCGATGCTCTGTTGGCCAGCATATCGCTTAGCTTGGTGAGCTCGCTTCTTAGCGCTCCTTCAAGCTGCGCGCGCGCTTGCTGCGACAGCCGAGACCGTGCGCCGGCGCCGCAGCAGCCTCTGTTGATGCAGATACCGTCTATATCTGGAACAAGATAAGGTTCTTTTTAGTATATATGATAACTATTCCGAATTGTACTTAGTTGCTTTCCTTATTCCCACTAGAGCAAAAAGAAATGAAGAACCAGTGTTTATACTTTTACATGATTATTGTTGTCGCATTGGTGGGTATATCTCCACTCCAAAAGATCATGTGTTCTCTATCTCCAGCTTTCCGTTAGATCATGAAATAATTCATACCTAGCTGATTCATGTAAAGGTTCAAAAGTTACTTGTCAGAAATGAGACAGTGTCTAAAGATCTCGCAGGTAATCAGTAAGCCCCAATCGGTCTCTTTTGGAGTACCACAAGGGAGTATACTGGGACCTACGCTTTTTAATATGTACATAAATGATATCCATGATCTCACCATTGATAATGCCCAAGTTATATTAAGTACCTATGCCACGTTATTCCCAAGATCGTTGGTTGACTGGCTTTTGCTTTAATTACCGCCTGCGATAATCTTTAGCTATCATGGACTGCGATTTCAGTGACTAAAACATGGCTAGTATTTTCCTATACTTAGTAGCGTTTAAAGAACATCTCCATGAATCACGAAATCCCTGTAGGAACAGCTAATTCCTCAATTACAACGGTTCTCAGAAAACAGGATATTTCTCAGCGAAACAGTCATCTGCTATGAATCATCGCTATCCTGACAGACTCCTTCGCACTTTGCACTGAGATAGCGACCTGTTTTCTTTGTTTTATTGTAGTAATTTGCAGAATTTGCTTATAAATATACATCAGTGGGTACAATGTAGAGCAGGGAGAGCAGAGATACCTAATATTTGGTCCACTTTTTTTTCTAGATAACTGTTACAATTAGGTATTATTAGGCCTTTGGCAGTTACAGACTTACGAGTATTTGCCTTTATAAATATCGCGAATTTGCGTGTGCCGTTATGAGTAAATACAGTTCATTTTAAACGTATGCAAAATACTCAGAAACCAGTTCGCAAGGACTAGACAAGTCAGATACAATTTGATGCTCGAATTGACATCAAACCTATTGGCCATAAATACTGGAATGATACCTAGCTATATAACGATCTGTACAGCAACAACACTTACTAAGAATTACGTGAATACAACATTTGCCCTTTTGCGAAAAACTTTCTCGGTTATATCTTAAATTGTTCTATCTCAGCAATACCTATTCTCAGAAACATAGTCGTTTCCAATATCCCTTTCATCAACGAAACCAATCGATTTTTATAATGCAATGGCTCCCCAGCCTGTCAGTAATGCAATAAAGCCGGGGGCTAGACGCTTGTTTAAACTTATTTGTCCTCCCCAGGATTCTACCCTTCAAACTCATCGCCTTCTCCGCCGTATGACCACTTAGGCCTGAATTCATCCTGCGATGAGTTTGGATGCCGTACCACTAAGGGTATGCTTTGAGGATTTGCAGCACTGTAGCAATAGTGCGACCAGAATGCAAGACTGCTCCAATTCTCGAGCTCAAATAGATTTTTTTACGTTTTCTGTTATTTTGTAAAGAAATTATATGAACGAATACAGAAATGTATATGATACTAGCGGACCAATCCGCAGCTTCGCACGCGTAGTTTGATATTGATATGTTCTTTATTATTGTAGAACATACTTTTGTTCTATCATCAATAGTTTCCGCAGCGCATGCGACGAAAGATGTTTTAGGGCACTTGTCACCTTGGGTCACGTTACTTAAGTTTTAGTAAGGATCCCTAATCTTTTCTAGCAATATAGCCTATGTCACTCAGGGTGTATGTAGCTTTCCAATGGTGAAAGAATTTTTGAAATCGGCATAGTAGTTTTTGAGTTTATTCATTACAAACACACACACACAAAAATACAAATCTTTCCTCTTTATATAATATTACTATAGAAGTATAGATGACTTTAAAAGTATCCCTTTGTCCCTAGCCTTAGCACATTGGTGTTTCTGCTCTCTTTCAGTGTAACGACGCTATTTTGTAGCTGATCTAAACTAATTTTGATTTTGATTTATCTATTGAACAATATCTTACATAATTTATAGTAATGAAACACTTTAAAAATCCCCTATGGATTATTTAGAAGGGTCATTCGGAGCTGAATACGATAACACTTTTCTTTGATATGTCTGACAGTTCCAAGGGCATTGGGTACACGGCATGAGTAAATAAATACACGGTGATGAGAGAGTAACAGTTGACACATATGGTAACGTTGAAAGGTGTGCAGTACTTATAGTAGTCAAGCTTCTGACGTCCGTGACGACACTATCTGGGGTCAGCAGAATACCAGCGTTAGGTAGCTAGGTTCTAGCCTACCTACTTGGCGCATGCTGAGCTGACGCCATTTTGGCACAACTTGACCTTGTAATTTATGATGGAAGTTGCGTGAGATATTCCTGTATTTTTTTATTAACATGTAATCTTTGACTTTTGACATTCTTGTCCTTTTGTGTCTTCATATCCTTCTATTAACACCCATCTACTTCTTAGAGCCTGAAGTCAAGATTATACATTTCAACTTTGTCACCATCTTCTTTTGTGTTTTTATTTTGTACATAAAAATAAATGACAAATAAATTATTTCATTTTTTTTCATATTTAGTTATAGAAACCTCAACCGTTTTGTCGGTTGTTTTGTTTAACCGTGTGTTAAGTCCTAATTATATTTTTCCCTAATTTCGACGGTAGCGACCTTCCTTATAAAATCTTCTATAATATAAAAATGAATCGCAAAATGTGTTGGTAAGCGCATAGCTCAACAACGCCTGGACCAATTTAGCCAATTCTTTTTTTGTTGTATTTCTTATTGTCAGGAGAAGGTTCCTATGAAAGAAAAAATAAAGAAAATTGCGCGCAAAATTAGAAAATTTTAGAATACTTAACCACCATATAAAATTATTTATAATCTAACCTTAGCGCTTTTATAATGTAACCTTATGACGTTTGACATATAATTGACAGAATGCGTGCTGCAAATATCATCAAAGAGGATGTAAAAAAATGAATAACGTTTGAAACAGATGCTTCGGTAGTAGTTAGCCTGAGATATATTGTCTATATATATAAAAATTAATTGATGTTCGTTAGTCTCGCTAAAACTCGAGCGATTTGGCTAATTGGTATTGAATTATTTGTGGAAGTCATTCATTTTCTCATACATAATGATGGCCGGGGACAACAATTGACAATTCTACCAGGGTGACTTATATTGACAGCCCGCGTTATACCTATGCATGTCAAGCCGATACGAAGTTCGGGGGGCCACTAGTAATAAATAAAAAAATAATAAAATAAACCTTTATTCATTTTTTCATATTGCTTAGATTAACATTAGGGATTAATATCTACTTATAGGTTAGATTTTATACATTGTCTGAACTAGGAAAACCGGTATCTCAGGCGAAAAAGGCTGGACTGGCGTAACTTATGAATACTCAAATTAACAAAACTTAGAACCTATTTATGCCCACTACCTCAAACAATCTCCGGTGCCTCTGACAAGCGCAGAAGCATTTTTGCTCGTACGCTAGCAGCAAAAATGCTTCTGCAGAAAATGCTGAGTGGTAGCCAATTTACGATCAAAATAATTAAATATATTTTCTTGACATTTTTTTACCCAAAGGGTAAAACGGCACACTTACTAAGGCTCCTCTGTTTGTCAGTCTGTCACCAGGCTGTATCTCATGAACCGTGATAGTTAGACATTTGAAATTTTCACAGATGATGTATTTCTGTTGCCGCTATAACAACAAATACTAAAATGAGAATAAAATAAATATTTAAGGGAGGCTCCCATACAACAAACGTGATTATTTTGCTCGTTTTAGCTCAATATTGATAACGGCATCAGGTAGACGCTTCAAATATTCACACAAAATTTAGTTATATCACTTTAAAAATAAACAATTTAATTTAAATAAAACAAATATTCAAGGGGGGCTCCCATACAACAAACTTTTTTTGCCATTTTTATAGATAATGGTACGGAACCCTTCGTGCGCGAGTCCGACTCGCATTTTCATTTTCTACTTGCGTGTGTCGTAAATAAAGATGTTCGGCTCAGCTGAGGGGCACTTCCTAAACCTACCCAAATGCTTAAAAAAAACTCATCTTGATTCATAAAATCAGTTTTAAACGTCTTACTGTGATGTAGTAGAGTATACATCAAGTAGACGGCACGAAGAGGCTCGAAATAAACTTGGAATAGGTATCTTTAGGAAAATCTGTCTTTTCGTGGGCCAAAACAGCTTTCGCACTGTTATATCATCATCATCATATCAGCCGTAGGACGTCCACTGCTGGACAAAGGCCTCCCTCATTGATCTCCAGGAACTGCGGTTGGAAGCGGCCTGCATCCAACGCCGACCTGCGGTTCTTACCAAGTCGTCTGCCCATCTTGTGGGTGGACGTCCTACGCTGCGCTTGCCGGTCCGTGGCTTCCACTCGAGAACCTTTCGGCCCCATCGGCCATCTGTTCTGCGCGCTATATGGCCTGCCCATTGCCACTTCAACGTGCATATAACATATAACTTTAACTGTTATATAACATATTATATTGACCCATTTAAACTTAATACAATACACAAACAACAATAATAACTTAATTCACACAAATCCATTGAAATCCCGAATATTAAGCTTTGCATCCGGTGCGTGCTTTGTATCATCGAGAGGGGATGAACAGAATACAATATTTGCTAGAGCATTTTAAGCTTTATTGCTATGAATATAAACTATTAGTTCAGTGAGTATTCAAATTAAAGGCTTTGGTTTAAGATATAGACTGTTGATGATAAAGTTATCATGAAACTGAAGCCTACTTGCTGATTTGATTATTGGCAAATTATCATACATATTGTACTAATTGCAGAGATTTCAAACCTTTACCAAGTGACAAAGCAATGTTACATTACCGAACATTCAGTAGTTAAAAAATAGTACCACAGTACTGCTGTATATAGTTGTATATGCCAACTACTTATACATGTATTTATTTTATATATGATATTTATTTATTTACAATTATTTACGTACCTAATATGTATTTATATGACTATATATAAGGAAAATAATTTTTCTTTTTCTTCCATTAAGAGGACACCGGAGGGACAATCACCCATACAACACGTACTACCAAGATCGTTTCTAATTGGAGCATATTTCTATCTTAATAAGGTATTATTTTAATTTGAATAGTATTTATCTAGGTTCCCAACCATATATTAGATCAATACACTTACCTAAAATGAAATAGAATCGTATCGCATTCTGCATGTTTTTACGTCATAAAATACCTGTTTTCAACCTAATTGTTTCGTATTAAAAACAACAACATCTTACGTATCTTACGTATCATCTTACGTCATGGGAACATAGATTATATCGTCTAGTTACAGAATAACTACACAATGAGAAAAATACAACAAGTTTTCAGTCATCATTTTTGGTATTACGGAGTACGGTCAAAATCTAATCAAATTTAGAATCATTCTTTTGCTATCACTGTCGCTCTGCGTGGCTAAACTTCGTCACTAAACAGGGATAGCGATATTCAGGGCGAAGTATTTGACGCGGCCGAATTGAAGTTGCGCTCAGGGTTCGCCGGCGCGTTAAGCAATGATCCTCTCCATCCAAAGGTTGTCTGGAAGAGATCGCTTTGTTAAGCGATAAGACCGTCCATTATGCTTACATTTATTTGTTTTCATGAAAATAATTTTCATTCATTCATTCTTGTCAAATTTCAGCTCTATATGTGAATGTGTGAAATATTTTAGCTTTTGGATCAGACATAGACCTTTTCAACAGATGGACGCACCTCGCATTGTGTAGGCTTTTCGTAGAATGAGAGGTGTACGAAACGCTAATATGACAATTATGTTTTTTTTTTTTAATTTCTAATTCTTACACCCTATACCGCAGTCAATGAAGCCCTTAATCGTGGGGGCTCGCTCCATGCTAGGGGAAGTGTCTATCGCCAGTGATAATATGAGTCACCACATTTATATTTAATGTTTGAAAGAGGGAAGTGCCGAGACGTATCTGACAGCGACAAAATAGTTAGGGCGTCTTGCGCAAAGATGCCTGGCTACATTTAAGGAATTGTCAAATCTTACAAATACGTCAAGAGTAGTTGAACTCGTTTAGGGATTGTTATGCAAGCCTCAGACCTATTAGACAGTAATTTTATTCGAATTTGGACAACACTGGAGAGAAAAAAGTGAGGACTGGCCAAGTATAGCACAAAATAGCGACTTATCAAGACAAAACCACTTCTCTACTTTATTACGTCAAAGACAAACAATATATGTATAGCCAATACGATGAAGATGCTAAAAGATAAAATATCGCTATCCATGCAATCTAATGAAACATCACACACAGCGAAGATAATATGTATTCACAGATAATATGGAATAGACTTTCACCTTACATTGGATACTATGGCGAGCGATATTTATATTAACTTAAAAGCATCTTCATAGTTTGTGACGCACTTTATGAAAACAGATAATTTTGAAATGTGCTACTATCGTAAGTTAACTTCTGTTAGAAGCGTTGGGAGGGCGCAATTTATGACTGGAACATCTTTGTTCGATCATCGCCGTCATGTGTTACATTTTGATCCTGTCCATACAAAGGTTGTCTGGAAGAGATCGCTTTTAGCGATAAGACCGCCCATTGTACTAAATCTATTTGTAAGAATTATGTTCTGTATTTTACTTTGGTGTACAATAAAGAGTTATCTTATCTTATCTTTGTGTCTTACTACAATATCATTATATGTATAGGTACTATGGTATAAGATAGTTACTGTAAAGTCAATTTCAGTGTTTTGGCAACGCTAAGCATAGAGATACGACGCACAGGATAACAGGCTGGCAGAAAACAGGGATGCCTATAGCAGTGGGTGATTCTGGGCTGAGATGATGATATTAAAATCATCCAGCCTAGCGCGGGATTCCGGTAGATGGCACAAATTTAGAGAGAACTATAAACTATAGTGGTTGATGTCGGTCGGGTTGTAGATGAAAATCAACGAAATTTTGTTAATAAAAATATACAAAATTTTAGGTGTTTGTAATTTTTATCAATACTATTATTATAACACCCGCTGTGAATTAAATATCACATTGTTTATTGATAACAATTGGTTCTTTCCCGAACCACCACAAAAACGCGAGAGAACGACAGCTGACCTGTTAATAAAGACGATAAAACGACCCTAAACGCATTGTCGCACTAACAGTAATTTATAGCGATCAGATATTTTAAACTGTAATCTAAACAACTCAATTGTAAGTCGTTTGAGGAGGCGTTGTTATTAATAAATTCATTAGAAACGACATCGTGGAATAACGATCTGTCGGCCTGTTTGTATGCCTTTTTGAAGCCAATTTGCGCAGCTGGAGTGTAGATGAAGTTATTTGTTTTACTAATAGCGTGCACCATCAGCAATTCTCGTGTGGTTTTTAAATAAAAAGAAGGAACAATCTTTCATACTGTTTCTTTTGTATTTTCTAAGAAGATATGTTAATCATAAGTTCTCGAATGGAGGCCACGGACCGGCAAGCGCAGCTTAGGATGTCCACCTACAAGATGGGCAGACGACTTGGTAAGAACCGCAGGTCGGCGTTGGATGCAAGCCGCTTCCAACCGCAGTTCCTGGAGATCAATGAGGGAGGCCTTTGTCCAGCAGTGGACGTCCAATGGCTGTTATGATGATGATGATGATGTAAATCATTGTATACTTTCTTAATGTTTATTCTATTAATTAATGTATGTATCTATACGAAAAAATCTTGTGTAGGTACTGAATGTGCTGATAAAATCAAGTCGTTTGTCTTTAAAAACTAAATCTTTGTTATTTTCTTTGTTTCTAATATAGTTTTAGCCCATCTGTACCTATTGCCGAGTTTGAACTACTCATTATTTTCCTTCCTCGCTAGTCTCATATATTGATTCCCAGTCAATATTATTCGACAATCCATCAGGCGCTCTGCTTCTTAGACCAAGAAGAGCATCCGTTGTCCACTATTTTGTGAATGCTTTCGTCTAACGCTGACCCTTCTACCTAAGTGTTTCGTCTACACTTCGGCATTGCCTTGCGATCAGCTTTTCTTCATATAAAAGGAAAATACTTAAGTTGGTACTCAAAAACATAACTTCAAACTAAATCGAGACTCAAGTTTTATGACAGATTTTCATTAAAATCTACGCTCGATTCACATAAGGTGGGCCACCATCCAGTTCCATCAACGTTATAACTTTTGAAAGGATAATATTTAGAGAACTCTTTAAATATTTCTGCAGTTAAGTCTATATGAAGCTAATATTTATAATTTATGGCGATTTAATACCTAGCTCATATCGTAAATCAAATTTAAAGATAAAGCTTACGCAATGCTCCCATTTTAAAACTATTTGGGTCAGATATAAAACATATGATTAAACAGGTTGTTTATGCTACAAACGATCACCCAACCTAATGATGACCGCGCTGAACTGCAACTAGTGAGATAAGAAGCAAGATAGCTATTAGAAGAAACTCGAAGGCCAACTCTAGTAAAGATTGTGTTGTAGAATTTGTTAGTAGAAACATTCATTTGTAGAATGAATAACTACATATATATCTTTAGTAAATACAAAAGACCGTTGCAAACAATCTATAGATAGCTTAACTGCTCCAGATCATTACAAGGCGGAAGTGTCCCTAAGACACTGGCTGCATTGCCCCGCTGAATTGCAATGCTTATGCATTGACTGACTCAGATAAGCACCAGCTCGGATCAGACGTCGTATCGACCAGATGCCTAGAAATAAATTGAAAAGACGCGAAGGGCCTCGGTACCCCATGGACCCAGGGTCTCGACCCCAATGGCTCAAATACGTAAGCTCTGTCGAGATTTCAATATTTGCGTCGATTGACCATCGTCTGAATTTGCCGCCGCACCGGCCATAACCGCTGTCCCAGACAGATTCTCGTAAATCTATTCAAATTTAAGTTTTGATCTAATCTCGAATGTCTATCAATGAAATACTTGACGTACGTTTAAAACGGAAGAGTGATACTGCATGTACATAGATTATAAATATACTCGTAGAAATATTAGCTTACTCGCCCCGGCTTTAGACAGGTTTTAAAATAAATTGAGTTCTTACAAAAATCCCTGAGAAAAAGCACTAAGTTTTTCCAGAATTTTCCGGGAACTTAATTGACCGAGCGAAGCGAGATCACTAAATCAACTTGGGCAAATCGGCGTATGTTTGTCGGAGGATGACTTTCGAAGTGTTGATCCGATCATCGTTAAATTTAAAACATAGGTAGGTAGTGATGGCACAATTTTGGTGCGACTAAATGAGCTAAAAATGTTGGGGGATTGTTGAGATACTGGGGTTCAAGAGGGGTAAAAAAAATGAAAATGAGGCTATTAGGTCAAATAGGACGTCAAATGAAAGGTACACATTTAGACTCCGTTTTTATTTTTTGTAAACTCTTTATAGTTTTTGAGTTATTAGCCATAATAAAAACTAAACTTCGCATTTCACACAAAAAAAAACTCACAGGGTACACCAGTGTCCTCACAGTGCTGTAATTTGGTATGCGCGTAGTAACACAAATATAGGCAAAAGTCTGAAATCCAGAATAACTGCAATTTGTATCCCAAAAAAGTAACACCACATTACATGAACTCCCGTGCCTGTAATTTGAATGAAACTGTAGGTCGAGTAGGTGGTTATATATTTCGTGGCACTATTTTGATAGTCAAAGATTACAAATAATATTTTTTTGTTTTAATTGGAGACTCGCAATATCTCAGTTCGGGGCGAACCACTAGTATATGTATATATATTTTTTATTTTAATCGGACTACTAACTACAAACATTACAAACATGTCCAGCCGTTCTCAAGTGATGCTCTTACCAACGAACACCATTTCATTTTTGTTCACTTTGTACCGAAAGTGAAGTTACTATTGCGAGTATTGTGGTGTCTGATGTTGGTTCAGTAGTTCAATACTAATAGTGAATGTGGGAGTGCTGATGGAAATGAATCGCAAATAGCACGTCATAAAGTCTTTGATTACTTGGAACTTTATGAACTCAACCTAATTACTATGATATTTAAGTACATTTTAAATTAGAGCGTACATCTGTGTCAGTAGATACATTTCATTACGTTTAATGTGTCCCCAATGGCGGGTTCCTATATCCGTCGGTAACCAGCTATGACTCGTTTCTCCTTGAAAACGTGTCTAAAGTTTGACACTAGTTTGACACTTTTTCAAGAAGATACGAGGCGTAGTTGGTTACCGGCGGATATAAGAACCCGCCATAATATAATTTTGTTTTGGTTTGAACTGAATAATGTCGGTACCGTAATGTGTAAGCAGCCAATTTATTATAATAAGTCTTGTTGTGATTGTCTTATCAAGTAGGTACATTTATTACCGGAATATTTTAAAATATACAAAAGAAACAGTGAGTTATCTAAATACCGCTGCAAATGATCTATAGATAGCTCAATTGATCCAGATCATAAAAATAAAACATTAAAAAGATTATTTGCAGCCAACAACTTATAGTAGAGTTACTTTGAAGACAATTTTTGTAATTAACTTAAGATGCCTGGTTATTAAAAGAATAAACATGATTAAACAATGTTTGAGGCACAGATATACACAGATGAACTAAAATATATCAAAGATAACTATTTTTTTGACACCCCATTCATCAGAACTCTCCCAGTCGTTTGGGTACTACGAGGTAATAATGAGTACCTAAGTAAGGCTTGAGCCTAGGGCGGTAAATTTAAGGAGTTTTGGATGTTTTGCAGAAAGAAGTCTACAAGCCATCTTCATGATGATTTTTCTCTCTTCCCTTTCATTGTACATTCAAGCAACACGGTATAATGCGCGCAGCCAAAGATGAGACCTGTCATACCTGTCACCCACCTTAACTTGGGACCACAGCGGCGTGTGCGCGGGCTGACGCACGATTGAATACGCATGCGTGACGCCCATACCTCGCCGTCCCTCCCCTCTTGCCTCGCATACCGCCAAAACCGCCAAGAACTATCTACTGCGCAGGTATGACCACGTGACCCGTCAAGTCTCATCTTTGGCTGCGCGCATTATACCACAAATTTCTATATTCTACAATGGTAAAACACCCGGCTCGCGGCCAGTAGCATACCCTAGTTATCGTAGAGGATTGAGCTTTGATTAGCTCAGAAATATACTCAAAAACCATTTCGTGTACTATTTCAACTAAATTGTTGGATTAAAGGGCGGCATTATTTTAACAGCCACCTATACTTGGGAAGAGTGTAAATCCGCCACAGAACAGGCAAAAACTCAAAACACGTAGAGAAATATAAAAAATCCTTGCATTCATTTCAAAATATGTATTTCTGGAAGACATTGACCTTTTCCATTTATAGTCAAATGTATTCATAAGCTGGAATCCCTTGGTATGGGGCACGTCTGTTCAAACAAGCCAGCTCTGACCAGGCGTGTTTCACTCGAAGTCAACTTGCATTGTAAAATGAACTTTTATGATGTACTTCGGTTATGTCCAATATTTTGTATTTTGAAATCAGCTCTGGCGGCTGCATGCTATATCGTAGGGGTTGATTTTATTTGACAAATATATTGAAGCAAATATATGCTAGCTAAAGTCAGCAAAAGACTAAAGTGCTTCAAGGTTGTATGCCGTGTGCATAAAGTTGTCTCCTTTCAGGATTCTACCTTCAGAGATTTTGTAACCTGACCCGTCTAAATATACCTTCCAAGACTCCAATAAATCTCAAAATATTACTAGAGTAAAATATTTGCAATAATAAAGTGATTTTTTTGTACGAATAGTGTTATCTTGTCTGTGGCCGCGCCAAGGGGACTCTGTTTATTTGGCTTACATCGCTGGATATTAAAGGGAAAGCATTTCGCACTCGAGTGGACTTAGATCGTTTTATTACTTGTTATGGCAACGCTAAGGATCAGTATTCTGACACGTGATTTGCAGATTTGTATAGATTGACATTGGCATAGATTACTTGGACCGTCAACTTGCCAAGTATTATACCAATTAATTCAAAAAAGCATTTGTGTTTTGATTTGTGGATTGCTAAAAAAAAAGAAAGAGAGAGAGAAATTAATTTATTTATAGATCAATGTTGCTTAATATTTAATTAAAAATGGAAAAACGATCTAATAATGGTACTGGGAGTCCAAAATCGGTCGCTTTCGAAAAACTATGAGGCAGCAGTGATAGTATTATATCAAATCTCACGGTTCTTTCTTGGCCTGGTTAGAAATGACCCAGTGCTGTGAAAGGACACTTCTTTGATATTTGTGTTTTAAACTTTAAATATAGCTAAGAAAAAAATGAAAGAAAAATAATATATACTACGTGTTTTGTTATGTACGACATTAAATGAAAACACGGGTAGGGCTAAGGGCAAGTACTGTATTAAAATATTTTTTTTAAACTCATTATCATAGAACATTTTAAATTTTTAAACCAACATTTATCAAACCCTAAAATATCAATGAAACATTCTGTATAAAATAGGTAAACAAATCTCATTCATTCATCATGTAAGTAGGTACCTGTTAAACCGACTAAGCGGCATCTTCGCAAAGTCGCCGCCGATTTACGTTTAAAATTGTTTATTGGAAATGTATCGATTACTGGATAAATACTGAAGCTACCGGTATTAAACCCACCTCTAAAATCAGTTAATACGATTCCGGATGTGTGTTTTAAATTAATGTCGTGCATAACAGAACAGGTTGTATAGGACACACAGGGATTTACACAAATAACATGACAAGCCATATACGCGACTCTGGTGTAGGTGAGCTACTGAGGGCAGAGGAGCAAAGTGCAGCCTGTTCTAATACGAAAACCAATCAACGAAATCGTCATGTCCGCTTTGATAAAGTTAATGTAGCGTATAATGATAATATACTAGTTAAGAGTTCCGTCCGACCATGAAATGATATGACACGGTCTATTAATTGGCCACTTAATGTATGATTTGATTGCCATCATTATAACACACAATGACAAATGATCATTGGCCCGATTCATAGAAGCACTCGACATTTGTCTCTTTCTGACATGTTTGTCAGTTGGAAGGCCTAGTGTGAGATATAACTTGTGAACTTCCAAAGAACTTTTCAAGAGTTTTCTTTGTAATGGAGTCAAACTATTTAAGAAATAAGATAAAGATTTGCGTGAAATCGACTATGTCATATCGTCGCTGTTCTGACTAAGTGACGAAACCGACATTTTAGAAAATATTACTAAAAGTCGTAAGTGTACTTAGAACACTTCGAATGATTTATAATTTTAAGATATGTAGATACGTCAAACATACATCTAGACATAGATAGAAGATACAGATACGCCGATTAGACAGATCGGTTCGTCTTCAAAAGTAGATAAAAGTAACATTACAAATGTCAGTTACGCCAAAATGTCGGTTACGTCACTTAGTCAGAACAGCGACGATATACAGAAGCTTTCAAGGATGACTCCATTTCACAGAAAATTAATTGACATGGTATGTAATATATATCGAGTTATGGAGCTCAAATGGTCTTGGGCGGGACACTTGGCAAGACGTGGTGATGACAGGTGGAGCAGGGTAGCAACTGAATAGTGGTCGAGGAATGGCTGTAGAAGGGTTGGACGTCCGGCGGCGAGATGGGTGGACGACATCGTTAGAGTCGCGGGCCGGCAATGGGTGAGACTAGCGCAGGATCGTGGCGGATGCCACAAACTTGGGGAGGCCTATACCCAGCAGTGGGTGAGGTCGGGCTGTGGATGATGATGATGATGATGATGTAATATTTATTTTGAATGGTTTTTTTCTGTGATATTAGTATTAGACCGTATACTTATACATTTTTTTTATTCAAAATGTAGGTAAGCTGACATTCCGTAAAATATGATCAATGACTTACTGACATATGCAGCAATTTAGAATTCAAATTGTTTAATCAATTCTTTGCATAAATGTATACGAAATGCTTGTCTGTTTCTGGCACCTCCAAAATTATGGTGCGATGAGCTACTTAGATAAAGACATGTAATTAATTATGTACTATTATTGACGTAACCAAGTGTTCTATTGTGTCTCTACGGTTTGAATAAATAAGTATGAATACAAACCAAAGTCACTGATAGCACAGAGGATACGCAAACCGAAGTGGCAGTGGTCAAGGCACATAGCTCGAAGAACTGACGGTCGTTGACGCAGAGGTTCTTCGAGTGAAGACCACGCAACGGAAAGAGCAGTGTAGAACCGCCCCCGTGATGGAAATATGACCAGGTAAGGTAGCAGGGAACTGATTGGTGATACCCAGCAGTGGGTGAAGTCAGAATTTATAATACAGCAGATTATGACACCTCCAGTCGATCAACTTATTTGGCTCAGAGAACAAAATTGGAACAAAATTGGAACTAAGTTTGATAACTTTATTTTACTTGTTTATATCAAAATTTTACGATTTTGCGTTAGTTTTTAAGAATTATGTAATCTATAGATGTATTTTGAATTGAATAAATTAATAATAATATCTACAAAACTGGATAGAAACATCTAGGCCAGAGATTCCCAATTTTATTTCGCCATGGAACCTTAATTGATCATACTTTTTTTGGCGGAACCCTAGCTGGCTATTTTGATAACTAAAGTGTTTACCTTGTAGTTTGAATATATTCATATTAGACTCGAAGAATGAACAAATTATAAATGAAAATAATTATTATAAGTATTGCAAATAATTTATTGTAACAAAGAAATACAATGTGCCTAGGTAATAATTTATTGTGAAGAATGAAATTTTTTCACATTATTTCTTATAACAGCCGTAAAATTAGACTTTATGTCTGACAATTGAACGCAAACCAATCTCGCATCGGTCCCTAAGTCTTCACAAACTTAATCAGAACCAGGTCAGCTACTCAACGGTTGCCGGTTATTCATCTTTAAGTATAATTCAACTTTAACTCTCGGACAGACTGCGGAACCCATGTGACCCATCCTTTTAGGACCACCTTTTAGGAATCAGTGATCTAGGCACTAGTGACGTCATCACTCAGCAGTGAACTAGATAAGTTAGACACTCAACAAAAACAGATCTATTGTCATGAGTTAGTAGTTAGACTGAGAAGAATACACGTATCCGCACATGCTAATGCTCAGCATACCCTTGTCACTGCCTAGCCCCTACCACTCGTGTTCTTATACAACCTGTTTTGTTATATACGACATTAGTTTAAAACTCACTTCCGGAATCGTATATATTTATCCAGTTATCGATAAATTTACAATAATTTTTTTTTTTTACGTAAATCGGCATCGCCTTTGCGACGATGCCGCTAAGTCAGTTTAACAAGTACATACCTAGTACCTACTTACATGATGAATGAATATGATTTGTTTACCTATTTTATACAGGCTTTTTATGTTATTTGTGGGGAAACAGGCTTACGGCCCACCTGATGGTAAGCGGTCACCGTCGCCTATTGACACCGGCAACACTCGGGGTATTGTCGATGCGTTCCCTACACTGTAGAAATCTCTTTATTTCTCTTGAAGCGTGCCATGTCGTAGCCTAATGGGAAAACTTCAGATGGTAGCTCATTCCACATCTTGCAAGTATAGCGCTGTTTCATTGATATTTTAGGACTTGATATTAAGGTGTGAAAATTTAAAATTTTATTTATTAATGAATTTGGAAAAACCTATACCATACCTATACCTAGACCAGCCATGGTCTACGGTGCGGAATGTTGGCCACTTAAAAAGCATGTCCGAAAAACTACACGTCGCCGAAATGGGAATGCTGAGGTGGTCTGCCGGAGTCACCCTTTTAGACAAAGTGCCGAACTATTATATCAGAGGAACCTTCAAAGTAAGACCCATACCAGACAAATTAGTAGAGACACGACTACGATGGTACGGCCATGTCATGAGGCCGGTAGACCATATGACTCGGAAAGTTCTGGACTTGAAGATCGGACAGAGAAAGCGCGGAAGACCCCGACTAACATGGATGACTGTAGTAAAGAAAGACCTGGACATTGACAATATAGACACAATGACGATCCAGAAGAGACATATCTGGAGACAAGTGATTAGGAGAGCCGATTCCAAATAAAAATGGAAGAAGGCCTGAAAAAGAAGAAGAATTTGGAAAAACCTACTTTACAACAAAACTAACCAATTAGCTCTACCTGTGTTTTCATTTAATGTGGTACTTGTCAAAACGCGAAGTATATGTGTGACCGTAACAGAGTCTTCTTCTCAGTCGTTACACTCTTGGCAGAGTGGTCGTGGTCGTCACATCGGGGGTAGTGGCGCGCTTGACCATCCTTCGCCACTCCTCTCGTATTGCTGCTTTTCAGCACTTTGATTTGATCCGTCTATCTCATTGGCGATCTACCGCGTGGTCGCGTACCCTCAACCATCCCCTGCACCACAAGGCGCTCAATGGACACCTCTCCACGCCGCGACACGAAAAACGTGAGGATGCGAGATTGCACAGTAGAAGAAAGACGCTGCTTGATGCCGAGTTCTTGGTGTATGAACTGGTTGGTACGGAATTCTGTCCATGATAGCCCAAGCATTCTTCTCCAGCACCACATATCGAGAACATCTATTCTCTTCTCGCTCTCTCGAAGGATGGTGATAGAGTGTACCACGGCGTTTACGTGGTGAGCGCGGAGCTAAATGCACGCTAGTAATAAAGTCTATTTATCTCAGCTTATGAAGTTATGATTCAGTCAAGTCGATGTTTGAAAGGTTAATGTGCATTCACACACGTATTGTGCCTTTTAAAGTTGCGATGTGGTGATGATAAACATTAAGATGGTGATCGTGCTATAAACTAACTTTATTGGCGCAAGCAGCAATCTAGATGGAAATGCACTTTGGATTCAGACAATTTTTATACAAACCAATAAAAGTGAAACGTCTCTCTGTGAGTGGTTTTTGTTTGGCGAACTAAAACGATTGTTATGTACATATTAATGTTATTTATTTAAATTTTATTACAGTGTAATAGCTACAATAAAAACTTTTATATTAAGTACTTATTTTGGAATATCATTTATGCATTATAATCACAATGATCATTTTGAAATGTCAATTTTATAATTTTCCTGTTCGAGCGCGACCAAGCCAGGAAGGAATCAGGCAAGAAACGGTTTTAAGTTTTGAATTCATGAATTACCATCATGAGTTCAAAACTTAAAACCGTAGTAAGATGTGATCCCTAATTAGATCTTTTTTTGAACCTGGATCATGTGAATTGGCGTTGAAGATGTATTTTTCTTTTGTCAATAAATATATAAAGAAATATAGGTGGAAATTGCACACAACACTATCTAGCCCTGAACTAAGCAAAGCTTGTACAAAGTGAACCATATAACTAATAGAATACTCATATAATTTTTTTGTACATATATACTAATTATATAGAAAAATACCTAAACCCGTAACAAATATCTGTAGACTATAGAAACACTTAGTATTTTTATTTATAGTGTTATCCGATTACATGCGGAAAATTCCAAGATTTTTAAAATCATCTCAAAAATTTCAAGCCTAGACGGGACTTGAACCCGCGACCTTCCTCTTGATACGAGGACGCACTACCATCTGTGCAACCAGGCAATTCACGTCTAGGTCGACTCACTAATTTCGACCTAGACGTGAATTGCCTGGTTGCACAGATGGTAGTGCGTCCTCGTATCAAGAGTAAGGTCGTGGGTTCAAGTCCCGCCTAGGCTTGAATTTTTAAGATGATTTTAAAAATCTATGGAAACACTTGTCCCGCAGCGGAAATCGAACCCGCTACCTCCTGGGTCACAGCCGGCTATTCGCCAATTGCGCCACAGAGGTCGTCCTATTTATTAAATAATAGCTAAGAAATCAGCAGATTTGCACGCGTAGTTTTTTAATAAAAACATTACCCTCCTGCGCAGTTGAGTAAAAAGTAGCCTATGTCACCCGGAGTAGTGTAGCTTCCCAACAGTGAAATAATTTTTGAAATCGGTCCAGTAGTTTCGGAGCCTATTCAATACAAACGTTCCTATTTATAATATTAGTTAAGATTTTAATTTTATCTTTATCTTATCTCTATTATATCAAGTTTGTGTAAAATATGTGAGTTGCCGGTGCTGTCGGTCAGGTTTTGAAAAGTCCCTTCAAAATGTCTGTCCCAAAACTTCATCGAAATATCAATATGAAAAAAAACCGGCCAAGTGCGAGTCTGACTTGCGCACGAAGGGTTCCGTACCATTATCAATAAAAATGGCAAAAAATCCCGTTTGTTGTATGAGAGCCCCCCTTGAATATTTGTTTTATTTTAATTTAATTATTTATTTTTCAAGTGAATATATAACTAAATATTCTGTGAATATTTCAAACGTCTACATGTTGCCGTTATCAATATCGAGCTAAAACAAGCAAAAAACACGTTTGTTGTATGAGAGCCCCCCTTAAATATTTATTTTATTCGGTTTTTAGTAATTGTTGTTATAGCGGCAACATAAATACATCATCTGTAAAAATTTCACTATCACGGTTCATGAGATACAGCCTGGTGACAGACGGACAGACAGACAGCGGAGCCTCAGTAATAGGGTGTCGTTTTACTCTTTGGTCACGGAACCCTAAAAAATTTGCCTAGTAGATACATGAGTTTACAAATGATGTCCAACATAGCCCATCTCCGTGTCAAGTGTGGAACGCTCCATCAGTCCACTCCCGTATGCCCGTCACGTACACACACGAATTCCCTCCTGCCTGTTATTATTCCATTATTATGCATCGTCGGTAGCGTACCAGGGGTTCTAAAGATGGGTTCTCACTGCGTGTGTTAACCCGCGCTGCGCCGCACCCGCACGCGCCCCGCGCAGTGTGAAGAGCTTGGCGCGGCGCGGCGCGACCTTTCCGTTAAAAGTCGCTAACTTCAAAGGCGCGACGCGGCGCGGCGCGGGCTCGCGCGTGTCGGCGCGGGCGCGCGTGGCGCGGCGTGTGCCTACACGATTGAACTCGTTCTTTTCGTCTTATTGAACGTTGTCATCCACCAGCGCCTCTTCTTCTTCTTTTTGTTAATTTTTTTTATGTAAACGATATCTACAAAATAAGACAAAAGCGGCAACAGCGATGCCTTCTTCTTCAGTGGCATTGCTCCATGGCTGGAGGTGGCAATTTGACTCACAAGACATAGTGCGCTGCGCTAAACAGACTGAATCGGTATACGGACTGAGGTAGTGGTTCGGAGTTTTGAGAAAGCACGCGTCGCGCCGCGCCAGTGAGAACGGGTGGCGCGGTGTGTCGCGTGGCGCGACCTTGCGCGTACCGAATCAACTCGGAATGGCGCGGCGCGTAGTAGCACGCGCAGTGAGAAGCCACCTTAAGAGACGAAGATTTTTTTCCGTCGGGAAAGCCATAAAATCAATTGTCACTGCCACTACAAGGTCCTGAGATGATGCTTTGAGATTAGCTTTTAAACTATTCACTTTTTGAGTGACTTGGAAATACGAGATAGATTGAGAGTTTATCTTTTATTTTCAGTACAACTTAGTAAAAGCGGAAGAAGACTTTACCCAAAAAGGGTTAGGGTCATTTTGTCTGGATTAACTTTGGTGTAAGCACATTTCTGAATGGAAAAGTCTATTTAAATACAACGTCTTGTAAAAAGGTATTATTTTCAAAATGTCATGATTGTAACAGATCTTCAATTGTTACAAATGGGTCTTGCAGGAAAAACGTCTTGGTTGTTAATAGTCTTCTTTGTAAAAAGTATGTTGTGAAAGTATTCACCTTCATCATCAGCCTTGTCAGCCTTTCTCATCCCACTGCCGGGCATAGGCCTCTGTTCGTTGTCGCCATTCGCCTCTGTCCTGCGCTGTTCTAACACACATACGACCTGCGATTTTTATAATGTCGTCGACCCATCTTGTCGGTGGACGAGCTGCGTTCCTGGTTCCATCTCGGGGCCACCACTCAGTCAGCACCCTGCTCCACCTGGCATCACCGCACCTGGCCATATTCACAACATACTTTTTACAAATTCTGTTTTATCTAATAAGCAACTGTTAAGTTATATTTTAATGAAATATTACATTACTTAATCTTATCATTTATTTTTATATCGCGTGGTTTAAGCCCTACCTTCCGAATACTATCATAAAATACATGGAGTGAAACAGAGGGTCTAGTCTAGACTTGTCTAGACATTAGGGTAACTTACGATACTTTATTTATCAGAAACCACTTTAAGTAATCCCGGAATCTTCATGTCCAGAGTGAACAGTTTTTTTCTTGGCAAGCTAGCTCCATCTACACTATCACCATCAGGTATGTGGTCAATAGATTCTCAAATAAACAAAACTATTTTTCATAGACAGATTTTCAATAATTTTGTTATCAAAATCGTGCAATCGCAAAATTTTGGCCTGTCTCCGGTAGATTTTGTCTTAACTGGTCAAAATCAATATTAAAAAGCCTGTTGTTTCGTCTGATGACTTTACTAATAACTAAGAAATAACCCGTTAAATCCGGCACACGGCAAAACGAACAGGATTCTGTATACAGAACAAAACAAGAATTCCGATCCTGTAATTAAGGCCAGCATCAATCTTCGTTTGCGAATATACCACTATCTGCCAACCCTTTTCTCGGTCGGCTATTAGATGGTAGACCGTCGTAAGTGCCAAAGTGAAATAAAGCACGCGTGTGAATGGCTAGTGCTGGTGTCAAAGCTTATAGACTCTTACAATGAAAGCAAATACCTACAGTGCCTTACTGCTAAAATATTCTATTTAGATTTATTTTGCTTCCATTTAGGTTTATCAATCACCTAATAACTGAAAAAAATATTCTACTGGCTTTTATTTGATTGGGCAAAAAAAAAATGAAAAGTAAAATACTAAAAACGGAAAGGCTTTCTATTTTTAAATTTTATTTATTGAAAAGACCAACAGTTACAATTATATTACAAAGTGCCTTAAATAACTAGTTTATAAGATTATGTACAGCCAATTACAGGTCTCTCTCGATAGACCTAAACTCTCACAAAAAATCCTATTCGATAACCATAAAATTAGATTTTATTTTTATTTATTTTATTTGTAGAGTTTTATGAAAACTTACAGCTAGGTTACAGAAGAGGTATTTGAGTAGAAAATAAACAACAATAAATGCTACTTGTAATAAGAAGGCCAATTAAAAGTTTCCGCAGATAAGGTAAGAGATGAATAGTACTAAATAAACAGGTAAGGTAGACGACACATAAAATGAGAAAAGAGATAGAGATACGAGAGAGAGAGAGAGAGAGATATAAGTGTAATGAATTAATCAGTGTCAAATAGTTTACATGACTTTATTTACTGAGAAAGTTTATGTAAGTTTACTCAAAATTCAAATATATAAGTTAAAAACATTATTTGTTAATTTAAGTTTCATGTACAAGCTTTATATAACTGTATATCCATGATAAAAGCAATTTAACGATAAGGAAATTCAAAAGTATAAAGATATAATAAGACTAATGGAATACGATAGAAAAACTATAGAACCAACCAACACCATGTTCCGCAAACAAGGAGAAAAAGTGTGGGTATTTAATTATTATTATGGACATCACACCCAACCAGACACTTTTTTTTTTTTTTTTTGGAATGGACTTATCTCGCTGTTGGTCTCTGAGGCCGTTGCAGCTTAACCGAGCTTTTGGCGAGCGCAGAAGGCGCTCAGCCCTATAATTTTATTTTTGATGAGGCAACTAGCGCAAGGGCACCACTTAGGTACGAACCTCGGCTTGGGCTGTTGCCGGGACGGGGATAGGAGAGAAACGCCCGGGTACGTGCTTGTACCTCGTGTAGGCGGCGACTAATGGGACTCGTCGACCTCGCCGGCGAGGTCGGTGTATTTGTGGAGTGTTTGCTCTGTCTAATGTGGATGACTCACCCGCATTAGCGGAAGTGATTTCGTCATCCGGGTCTCCGAGAACGTGTCTCGGGCGACGGAGGGTTTTCCTGTGCTCGGACGGTTCAATCGAATAGTACCAACCAGACACTAAACCTTGTCTTATGGTTTTTATGTAAAAACTTGCGTATGATAGGTATTATCTGGGAACGGTTTAGGAAGCAGGTAGTAGGGTTGCGCTGCACGTGTCTGTACCTACATATATTAAAGCATCATACATTCTACTAACCTAGAAACTGTCAAACACTGTACTACTTCGTCTCATACACGCTGACGAAGTCGGCAGAACGGCTAGTTACCATGTTTTTAATATAAATTATAGGCTACCGTTTTACCACGATCTCGCCTGATGGTAAGCGAAACCTATTCTTATTTTAAAAGACGTAAACGTACGTTTTAAGGTTGTAGTTATTAGGAAACCAATTATTTTGGACTTACTACCTTTTACTGTTAAAGGTACGTTAAGGGCAATTCCGCCGAATTCCAAGGGAGTGTGTTTTCTTGAGGATTGTCTAATTATAAAAGAATCCACTGATGCGTCATCCTTTATTTATCCACCAGGAATCTTCGAGAAAAACGAACAAAACTGCCTGGGAAGAACTGCGTACTCGATAGAAGATTGTACTGTAGAAAT
Organism: Philereme vetulata; assembly: GCA_918857605.2. Lineage (NCBI taxonomy): Eukaryota > Metazoa > Arthropoda > Insecta > Lepidoptera > Geometridae > Philereme > Philereme vetulata. The sequence continues at coordinate 7,366,110 of OU975443.1, forward strand.
GTATCGAAAGGCGTCTTTTATTTAATCTGCCATTCGTATTTTTATTTACTTATAAGATACTAGCTGTTGCCCGCGACTTCGTACGCGTTACACTACTAAATGTGTAGGTAACCTAGAAACAAAGCTGTACTCGCTGTTGCAACTTGACTTGACACCTATTTTTATCCCATGGAAACTGATTTATGGGATAAAAGGTAGCCTATGTGGTAATCCAGGTTATAATCTACATATATACCAAATTTCATCGAGATCGGTTCAGCCGTTATGACGTGATTCAGTAACAAACAAACAAACATCCAAACTTTCGCATTTTTAATATTAGTGTGATTCAAACAAATGAAAAGTCATCACCATCATTATCATCTTAGGTGAGAAGTTTGCTATAGATTTATTGCTATAGCTCTACGTAAAAAGCTTTGGTATCATCCGCCGAGGAAAACACTACTTTCCGCTGGTATTCTGCCGCAAGCAGATACTAAAATAAGTGGTCACAGCTTTACAGTTATTATTTATATGAGCTTGCGCTCTGCGTCATTGCAAATAGGCCATGGGTTTATGGCTTCGGCGCGAATAAGGAAACTCTCAGAGCTTCTCTTTCCCAGCTTCAGCACATAGGAAATGTAGGTTTATCATATCGCTTATGGACTCTAGTAAATAAATATTGTAATCTCACTAATTGATCGAGCGAAGCGAGATCTCTAAATCAACTTGGACAAATTGGCGTTGTATGTATGTATTACTCGTGCGCGATAACTTGGGACCTGCTAGGAATGCGACTCCCCGACCGCTTCCCCTGCACTTCCCCGATGGCGCCCGTATTGTACCGTTCGCATCACTATTTTTTACTAGGGTTTTTAGTCTAGTCTCGTACTGGCCTACGTCACGTAACGACGCGCTCTGGAATTCTTTTAGTTTTCGTTTGTGTTATTGTTTTGTTGTTGTAGTTTTTGTTGTTATAGTTCTTGTTAAGTGTTTTTGTTATCATTATGAAGTAAACCTTTGCATAGCGGAGAAAGAAACCTCGTGCTAAAAGTTTTAGAGTTTTTTGAAAACGAAAAACGGAACAAACAGTTTTGTTTAAACTTAAACATTGTATTTTTATTTTATTCAAATAGTGTAAAAAAGATTAGATAAAAAGCAGCGTCCTCCCTGAGTAACATAATAAATTAGGTTAAAAAAACAAAGACGAAGCCGCGGGCGGCTGCTTGTTATGTTCGCTTTTTTGCGGGCGGTACAAACACGCCAATATGACGTCATCGCGCTCAGGTCCCAACTTATCGCGCACGGGTAATATGTTTGTTTGTCCGAGGATAACTTTCGAAGCGTTGATCTGACCATCGTGAAATTTAATACATAGGTAGGTAGTGATGGCACAATTTTGGAGTGACTAAATGAGCTAAAAATGTTGGGGGGGTTGTTAGGATATTCGGGTTCAAGAGGGCTAAAAAAAATTAAAATGAGGCTATTAGGTCAAGTGGGACGTCAAATGAAAGGTATTCATTAGTACATTTAGACTCCGTTTTTATTTTTCATAAACTTTTTATAGTTATTGAGTTATTAGCCATAAAAACTAAACTTTGACAAAATTCACATGGCAAAATTCAGCATGTAGCTTAAGTGACACAAATATAGATAAAAGTCTGAAATCAAGAATAACTGCATTTTGTACTACAAAAAATAGTAACCAAATGACATGAACTCCCGTTACCTGTAATTTGAATGAAATTGTAGGTCAAGTGGTTATTCATTTCGTGGTACTATTCTGATAGTCAAATATTACAAATAATATATATATTGTTTTGGGAGACTCGCGAGATCTCAGTTCGGGGCGAACCACTAATATTAAAAATTCGAAAGTAACTCGTTACTGTCTGTCTGGTTGTTACGTTTTCACGACTAAACGGCTAGACCGATTTCGATGAAAATTGGTATATAGATAAATTATGACCAGAATCAAAATAACAATAAACGATGAAATAAACAAATAACATAAAATAGGTACCTACACATAAAATAACCGACAGACAAAATATTCTACTCCTGAGACACTAGACGTGCACAGTGTGCGCTCTCGTCCAGTGTTCCATGAAGGAACAGTCAAAATCCAGCCTCCCCTGCAATGAGTTGCAGGTAGCTGTTGGGGGTTTGAGACAAAAGTAATTTATTTACCTGACTGCGTAGGAAGGTAATGTGCGTGCGAAGCCGCGGGCGGTAGCTAGGTAGTAATTAACATTTCTGTCTGAGCACTTATCTAGAACATCGCACGGTTATTGCAATTAAGAGGCTCAGTAAATGCAGTCAGTGTTTTGGAGCTACTTCTGCCTCGCAGTGATCGAGCAATCTATATAGATAGCTTGCAAAGCTCATCACATCAGTTAACTATTTCTTTTGTATCCTTTGTAATAACTAGTATCATCATCATATCAGCTGTAGGACGTCCACTGCTGGACAAAGGCCTCCCTCATTGATCTCCAGGAACTGCGGTTGGAAGCGCCCTGCATCCAACGCCGACCTGCGGTTCTTACCAAGTCGTCTGGCCATCTTGTAGGTAGACTAATAACTTGTATAATATTTTCCAACTAAAGAAGCATTCATCATCATCATCATATCAGCCGTAGGACGTCCACTGCTGGACAAAGGCCTCCCTTATTGATCTCCAGGAACTGCGGTTGGAAGCGGCCTGCATCCAACGCCGACCTGCGGTTCTTACCAAGTCGTCTGCCCATCTTGTAGGTGGACGTCCTACGCTGCGCTTGCCGGTCCGTGGCCTCCATTCGAGAACTTTCTGGCCCATTGGCCATCTGTTCTGCGCGCTATATGGCCTGGCCATTGCCACTTCAACGTGCTAATCCGTCGAGCTATGTCGGTGACTTGAGTTCTCCTACGTATCTCCTCATTTCTGATTCGATCACGTAGAGAAACCCCGAGCATAGCCCTCTCCATAGCTCGTTGAGCGACTCTGAGCTTATTCATAAGGCCAATAGTGAAGGACCACGTCTCGGTTTCATATGTCATCACTGGTAACACACACTGATTGAAGACTCGTCTTAAGGCACTGAGGTATGTTGGACGAAAAGACGTTGCGAAGTTTCCCAAACGGGCAGCATCCGAGTTGAATTCGACGATTGACCTCTTTCTCGAAGTTGGACCTACTTAATTGGACTGTTTGTCCTAGGTATACATACGCGTCGACAACTTCAAGAGCCGAGTACTCAACCATAACTTGGGCAGGCACGACATTCGATTTAATTTTCGTCTTGTCCATGTTCATTTTAAGTCCTACACGTTGGGAGACTCGATTGAGGCCTTCGAGCATCGTGCTGAGCTCTTCCATCGACTTTGCCATGACCACAATATCGTCGGCAAACCGAAGGTGAGTGATGCATTCGCCGTTAATATTGATGCCCAGTCCTTTCCATTCCAGAAACTTGAAGGCATCTTTCAAAGCGGTCGTGAACAGTTTCGGAAAGATGACATCTCCCTGTCTTACGCCTCTTTTTAAGGGAATCGCCTTCGAGCTCTGTTCTTGTACTCGGACTGACATAGTGGCATTTTTATACAAACACTTCAACACTTCGATGTACCGATAGTCAATACGGCATCGTTGGAGAGACTCGAGCATCAAGCTCAAAGTAGCATTAAGTCACCTAAAACTCCACAGTGTCTGAAGACCCGCTCATGCGACCAATGTGTTCTGCCCACCATGACCTACGGTGCCGAGACATAGACGCTCACGCAGGAGGCTGTGTACAGGTTAAGAGTTGCACAGAGAGCTATAGAGCGTACCATGCTCGGCATTAGACTGTTAGATCGAGTTCCAAACGTTGAGATCCGTAGACGAACGAAGGTCCATGACGTTGGGATTCGAGTTATGGAGCTCAAATGGCCTTGGGCGGGACACTTGGCTAGACGTGGTGATGACAGATGGAGCAGGGCAGTGACTGAATGGTGGCCGAGGAGCAAGTATACAATTGTAGGGCGTCCGGCAACGAGATGGGTGGACGACATCGTAAAGGTCGTGGGCCGTCAGTGGGTGAGACTAGCGCAGGATCGTGGTGTATGGCACAAACTTGGGGAGGCCTATACCCAGCAGTGAATGAAGTCAGGCTGTGGATGATGACGATGAAAGTGGCATAATTATATTGTTCAATCATTTATAAAGTAAGTAGGTAAAAGAATTTGATGGATGCCTACGACATCAAATAATATTTTTTAAACTTTCACGATCACTGTACATAATTATTGATTAAAACGGGTATTTATCGCGTATGTACCTTTTATATAATAAAAAGGTACATACGCGATAAATACCCGTTTTAATCAATAATGACATCAAATAAATAATTCAGATGTGATGCAAGTCGACATGCCTCTTATGGAATGCACTAATTAGGATACAAAAACATTGATTTAGGTAGAGAATATTAAATTAGCATTGCGTCGGGTAACTGAATATCAAATGAAATACAATTAGAATGACTCATTCAAAAAATAAAAAATATATAAAATAAATATGTTTTTATTTCTGTAAAAAATAAAGAACTTTAACAAGGTTGTTGGGATCTTCTTTTAGTATACTTGTGTCAGAAGATCCCGATCTTCAATAGCTATACGATTTATTTATTTAGGTTACAGATTTTTACATGGAATAGGTTATCCAACAGTAGCGAGCACATACGGTGGGTGTAGGTATATGGGTAGAATGTGTATGTACGTGTGTGCATGTATGTTAGTGGGTGTGTTTGTGTGTATAAACTCATTGCAATTTTTATACTTCGAAGGGTTTGAAGGGGAAATTACAGGCACATGAGGCTGTACACCTGTATGCCTCAAGTATTGGACGCAGAGCAGTGCATCGTAGGGCACGTTTCTAAGGTGCGTGACCTACAAGGCAATACTTTGTTATAGGCGATGGTTACCACTTAACATCAGGTGGGTCATATGCTTGTTTCATCTCCAGGTGGTATAAAAATAAAAACTATCTATCTATAAAAAAACGAGCAAAAAAATCACGTTTGTTGTATGGGAGCCCCACTTAAATACTTATTTTATTTTAATTTAATTATATATTTTTAAAGGGAATAAATAACTAAATACTCTGTGAATATTTCAAGCGTCTACCTGTTACCGTTATCAATATCGAGCAAAAAAATAATCACGTTTGTTGTATGGGAATAAATAACTAAATACTCTGTGAATATTTCAAGCGTCTACCTGTTACCGTTATCAATATCGAGCAAAAAAATAATCACGTTTGTTGTATGGGAGCCCCACCTTAAATATTTATTTTATTCGGTTATTAGTACTTATTTGTTGTTATAGAGGCAACAGAAATACATCTGTGAAAATTTCAACTGTCTAACTATCACGGTTCATGAGATACAGCCTGGTGACAGACGGACAGACAGACAGCAGAGTCTTAGTAATAGGGTCCCGTTTTACCCTTTGTATATATATATTGTAATCATATGCTACCGTCCGTCATAAACATTAGGTTACTCACACAATGTAAATTTACCGCTAACTAGCGAACTTGTAAAGCCTTCCGCCATATTTATTACACTTGAACGACATTTGAAGCGTTGTAGCAATACTGAAATTCCCAACGTTATTTATTTAATATATAATCTGCGATCGGGGCGTAGCCGGTAAATTGCGCCTCTGACAACGATACTGATTTATTGACCGGCTAATTTACTACCAGATTGCACTGGTACTGTATTGGACACTGTATAAATGCTTTAAATATACATGAATGTATGAATTTGTAATTTATTTTATTGCACATAATAAAAATAATAACATTCGCTAATTATATTATTAAGACTGTCATTGGAAAGTAGTAATTTTAACATTAAAGAGAACTAATTTATTTCTTAAATCACAGGCTTGTACACTCAATAAAAATAAATTGATAATGCTCAATAAAAAAAGTCTTATCGCTAAAAGCGATATCTCTAAAACAATTTTTAGATGCACACGACAAAAGCAAAAGAATGCTCATCCATATTTTGTGTTTTTGTAAGTTTGTAACGAATAAACTCAAAAACCGATTTCAAAAAATCTTTCACCATTAGAATGTTACAATAACACTGAGTAACATAGGCTATATTTACCTATTGTTATAAAAAGAAGGGATCTCTACTAAAGCCCGGAACAAATATCTGTAAATCATGCAAACCTTTGTTCCGCGGCGGGAATCGAACCCGCTACCTCCTGCGTCTCGGCCGGCTATTCGCTCATTGCGCCACGGAGGTAGTCAACATTATTATTACATTAAAAGAAAAATGCATAATATATACCAATGTTCGCGTAAGCATGGGGGGGGGGGGATAAGAGCTTTGCTTACTTTTGCTGAAAAGGAGGAGGGCGAAGGGGGGGGGGGGGGCTACTTACGTTTTACTTGAACGGCCTCTAACCCAAGCTAGAGGTAAACTCTGTCTCTGCCTGTTTGTTACGTTATCACGACTATACGGCTGGACCGATTTCGATAATATTTGGTATACAGAGACAGTTACTTTACCTATTTATGTATACTAGTGGTTCGGCCCGAACTGAGATCTCGAAATATATTTATATGAGATATTATAAATAATATTTAGTAAACAGATAGATTTTGATCAGGATTGGGACATAAAACCACACATGGTTTTACTGGTGGTAGAGCTTTTGTGAACGGGCTCGAGGAAGTGGGCACCACCGCCTTACCTTTATCTGCCGCCAAATAGCAGTACTTGTGCTGCTCTGTTCCGGTTAGATGGTAATGGTATGTTCCTATAATTACTGGCACATAGGCATAACAGCTAAGTCCTATACTATGGCAACGTATCCACATAGAGATCAAGACAACATAATAGCTTGTTTTGAGTTCTATGTGGATATCCATGAGCTGCAGTAGCCACTTAGCCACTTAACATCTGGTGGACTGCATGCTCGTTTGCCATATAAGTAGTATGAAAAAAACATGGGAAGTGTCGGTTATTGCATGGTGATAAGGGCTCGCGAGGTCTCACAGAACCTAGCACCAGTATGGATTAAATACGTGAGGCGAAACCTTTGTACCCCTCCCCTTCTGTACAGTTAAAGTTTATATGGAGAAAGAGGGACACTGTACACTGTGATAATAACCCTTCATAATCCGCAGTGCAAAATCCTCAAACAGGAGCAGCGCTGTGCACGCCGGAAAGCATCACAGGCCGGAACGGAGAACGGTCACGGCCGAGCAACCCTTCCGGGCGGGCTCACTACTATTGCGTTTGTACTTAATTCCACAGAACAAATGCTGCTAACAAAGGGACGTTTCACTTCTAATTCTTCCTGCCCTTTCCAAATATTACGTGGGTTCGGCAGGACATCCCTCTATCAGCTGTCATCTCTGTATACACACACGTTCCATATTAAGACGATATTCGGTGACGATTCGGCGGAGCATATAAAAATGCAAAAAGTGACAGCGCTATTTACTTGCTTAGGTGAAGAGCGAGACAAACATGTATCATAGCCGCGCCGCATTGTCGCAAATATAAAATCTCGAATTGCATGAGAACCAACAAATGTAAAAAAAATAATGCTTTTCCATTAATTTAGGTACCATAATTACCTACATAACTATGTAAAACAATACTTTAAATCTTTCTAGAGTCGGAGAACGAACGATATTAGCGTTTTAGAAGAGCCGATTTTGACAAATAATTGTATCGAGAAAAGTTTCACCAATTGCGTTTCTGACTTTCATTTATGTAGTTTAAATCCTCAAATAAATATTGCTTAAATATGAAATCTGTACCATTTATAGTTATTGAATACGACAGTTATTTAGCGGCTCAAATTTTTTTACATATCGTCTTAATGAAGTGTTTTTTTTTCTTCGGCAATGTCCTAATAGAACGCGTCTGCGCGATCATCGTTCGTACGATCGTCAATACTGCTGTAACTGACAGTCGCGCGATCACAACGTGCGATTAAAATGTTTAGAGCACAGATCCTGTGGTTTAGAGGTAAAAATTACAAGAACGTTCGATGATCGCATCGCTTATGCCAACACGCGTAAGTCTTGTGCAAGCGACGACTGTGGGAAATATTTGCTAAAATTTTATTTATTTCGTTTTTATCATTTTACCTATTAACACATCGCGCGACTTTCAGTTAGGAAACCAATATGTTTGGTTGCGAGGTCGTTCCTCAGTCCAGCAGTGGGCTAATGTGGGCTGATGATGACGAACTAATATATCTATGGGATGTCTCCGAACGACTTTCGATCCAAACAGTTAGCTTCAGTGCAGTGATAGCTCACACAATCTAAGCTAAGCAAGGCAATAGATATGTCGAAACTGAATATGTAATATAAAACAAATGATATATAGCTTATTTTTCATTGAAAGTCAAATCTCTGTAACAAAGGCAATTCATCGGAATAGCATTCGATAACTGTTAGATTAGGTGGTAATTGGCAATGAATGTTCATTACATTAACGTATGTAGCAGTAGGAAATATGTTTTTTTAAGAAATACAGGGTCTTACTAAAATTAAAATAAAGCAATGTTTAGTGCGTGTTTAAAAATATCCTACACTAAGGGCGCACTATACCTGGGGAGACGATAAATCGCTTCTTGAGAAACGATGTTTTGTTCAACAAATTTTGTTCTTTCAATTTGTAATTCATATATGTTATAGTTAAGGATACGTGCTAGAACGCCTGTGTTGTGAAAACACGATTCCACGAAATTTTCTCGATAGAAAAAATCCAAATTTATCTTAAAACCGTTTTTATGCGATGAATACTTCAAATTAGATCTTGAAACTGTTTACAGTAGTTATGTTCTACGCAACATAAATAAGAGCACCTGTGTATTAAATTTTCAAAATACTTATTAATTTTACCATAAAATGAAAATACTTAAGTTTTGCACTAATGAAACCAGTCGCTTCGGACGCCCGGTCCGCGATTCAGTCTGGCCTCGGCTTTCAGACGGGGTACCCGTGATGCTTGTCGCTCCAAACAATCACGTAATTCTTAGGTAGAATTTATATTAATTTGGTTTTTGGTAAATGACAAATAAGCACAACAAGAAAATGAAGGGACTGAATGATAAAAAACCGGCAAACATATAAACCACAGCGAGATAGAACGTGCAGCGGGGCGCGGAGAAGCGGGGGCGAAATTCAAGGTATAGTCAAACACGCAATTAAATTTTTTGTTAAGAAAATATGTACCTACATTTCGTTAATTCATTTCATTTATTTATTCCAAAAACAAAAAAAAAATGTAAATAATTAATTGAAACAAAACAAGATAATAATTAGGCATAAATCAATTATCATTTACGTTACTTTTATTACCAAAACGTGATAAAAGGCACTTGAAGGGTTAAAAGTACTAAACGTTATTACCCTCTAGAACACGGGTAATGCGTTTGTCAAGCACTGACCCACGATTAGTCCAGTCGATGTCATTACGGCATTACCATGATGACTTCATTGCGCTGATTATTACAACCACAAAAACCGCTCTATAATGGACAGTGAGATCGCGCGGGTGGTCTATGTAATAACGGGTAAGCAGAACCATTACAGAAATATCCCTTTCTCTTTCACACCTCCGCTTTAGAACCATGTGTTCGAAGACACTTCTCGATAAACAAGAGAGATTTTTTTCTGAACACAATTGTACCTGTTTGATAGTCTTCTTTCCTTCTTTACAAAATTTTAAAGTATGCTTATGCATAAATATGTATAAGAGAGTTATCAAATCACACAAACACGTCAAATTTAAACATGTTTAGTAGCTAATTACGTTTAGGGATCTTTGTAAAAGCCGAGATAAGAGTATGTAAATGTTTCGTATCCTTTCAACTTATCATTAAATTCCCAAACAACTTTTAAAACCACTACAAAATTAGAAAAAAACCAGTCATTTATTTACTGACCTAATTACGAGTGACTATAAAATAACCAGTGACCTAAATAATAATAGTAAAACGCTGTAACGTTAAACTGAGATTGGATACAACGCGTATTCAGAAAACGCTTGACATTAACTGTCTCTGACCCTCGGGGTTTGTGGTCCGTGCCCATCTACACTAGTAATTTCGACCTAATCTATACCTTTGTAGGTGGTCGGCTGGGCCCTCTAATTATTGTTTTCACGAGTAAACAGCTCTCTATTCATCTTATAAATCGATTCAAAAGAACAGACGTTCTTTACTGGCTTCATTAAAAATACTCTAAAGAGTTTCAATTTGAAAATATTCTTTGTTAGTTTTTAAATCCTCACCCTTATTTTTTTAGGTAAATTCGTTCTTTATTCAAAAAAATATTTTATTAAAAACGCCCCACGTTTACATATAAATCGCAATTATTATTATAAGCTGAAGCATCGTCGTCGCCGCCTCGTAGAATTGCGCCACTCGAGGGGCGAGAAATTAACGCTCGCGAGACGCTACGGAACGAAATAATTACCCCACTGAAGGGGCAGGCGATAAGAGCCTCTTACAAGGTGCTGAGATTTTGTAGGCGAGTACCCATGCTCTTAATTTTAACACGTGTAAATCCGGGGTTGTTTTAAAAAAATGAGAATTAACATTGGAACAGTCAATAATTATTAATATGATGCCAAAAGTGTAGCATTAGCTTCCAATTTAAAAAAAAAGTTCTTTTCGGTGTTATGGCCGACCAAGTTTAGATTTTTATCGCTTCACCCTGACTAAGGTTCATGAATTGAACTGAAACATTGTCGGTCGTATTACGAAAGACGATAAATCTAATTGCAAAAAATCACGAAAGGCAAACTACGCTATTTTTATCTGACCAAATAACACGATTTCTGAAGTAAAACTTCTTTACGCACGCTTTACTTGGGGAGTAAGCTGGTGAATGCGTTACGAAAAGTGCGAACAGAAGTTGAGAGGAAGATATAAGTTAGTGAAGATAGAAAGAGAGAGAGTTACGTTTCGTATATTTTTAAACGTTAATGTGCGGGGATTAGGATGCCGCAGGTCGGCATTGGATGCAGGCCGCTTCCAACCGCAGTTCCTGGAGATCAATGAGGGAGGCCTTTGTCCAGCAGTGGACGTCCTACGGCTGATATGATGATGATGATGAATGTGCGAGTGCGAGTTGCGTCTGTCCAGAATGAACATAGACTGATCGACCTACAGACGTGGGGACGATATTGTAATTGAACAATTTTATAAATTAATATTTTGAAAAAGAAGTTTTACTTCAGTCGTGTTTTTTTATAATCTACTTACATTTTCCACATTTACTCATTCATTAGTAAAGTGGAATAATTAGTGTGTGCACTAACAGTTGTACAAACACTATGCAAATAATGTCGTGTTTTCAGACTATAAATATTGCGATAGACTTGGAAAATTGTGTCATTATCTACACTAACTTTGAAGTGAATTGAATTTATGAGTTTATTTTCCCTTTCCTTATGATAAGTAAGTACTTATTGCCTATTTAAGTCTAAGCATAGCACGCACGCGTTTTGATTGAGAGCCTTACTCGCATTTAGCGGATTTTAGTAGGAAAAGAAATAAAAAAAAAACATACGTACAGAATAAAAACACAAAAGAAGATGATGACAAACGATAATTAACGCTGGTATTCTGCTGACCCCAGACAGTGGTGTCACGGACGTCAGAAGCTTGCACTGCTCTCGGTGATTGAGTGAAAGGTGTAGCACCTACCTACCCTTGTAAATAATTGGTATTGTAAATAAAACTTATGCTATAAGAGGTTAGCTAGTAGACCACTTGTGTACCTGAGAACACTTTTCAGAACTTATAAATTATGATGCTCAATCGAACTAAAGGAATTATCGCCGCTTATTAGAAACGGAATAGATTTTAGCCAATAACTGACACATGCTTTGTTCGAATTTCATGCTTTCTTTCATTCGTTTTTTGTTGAGAAATCCATCTGCTCCCCAGTTCACACCCACGACCTTCCTTTTATAAAACTAATGTACACACGGCTACACATCAAGCTATACATTTCCAGTATAAGCTGACCTCTCATTCTAGGAAAATCCTACACAATGCGAGGTCTGCGTATACTGGAATATCGCTTGATGTGGTAGCCGTGTGTACTTAAATATTCCCAAATTATTTAGTGGGTGCGTCACACTTGCGGTTTGGACGTGTCTTAGATTGTTTTTAGCTGGTCCGTCGCCATCACATGATCCTATTCTTAAACATGTTTATTTTTCTACGTCACTTTGTAAGTGCCGCTTTATAATATTCGTTAACTTGGGAGCAACCGAAATATTAACACTAAGATGTTTCAGCCACAACAACTGTTGTTCCCTTGGATTGAATTGTTTTATTGGTTATCAATAAAGTTTGTTGAGTTGTTAAACCTGTATGGATGTTAGGATTTACAGCTTTATTTATAGGGAAGATATGATTTAATGTTATTTTTACGATCAACAGATGCATCGCATTGTTATTCATTTGAATGAGAGAAAGTAAATCTAAAACATTATATGATAGACCGAACGAATTGTGGGCGCTGGAGGCTATACAGGTTGTTTGGTAATATACTAACGATATTCAAGTGACGGTTTCACAAAACATAAAAAAGACTTCTCGAAAATAAAAACTACCAAATTTTAAAGAAAATCGACTAAGTTTAGGTGATTAATTCGATATAAAACTTACCGCCTACTCTTGCAATCGACATCCAAAAATAAAGGCCGATTTGATATCTCTTTCGGTTTTGGGTTAGAAAGATATCTCGAGACGTCACCAATAAAGTAGGTATTTGTGTTTAGATGGCAAGCATTATGCAATAGCACAACATACTTTAATAAAGTGTTTGTTTTTACATGCCAAAATAAATTTCACGTTTCTATGGTCAACATTTCACAAAATGTATTTATTAAGCTCATCAAAATAATCCCTTTTATTTTTGTGCGTATATTATCAAACACCCTATATAGATAGATAGAAACTATTCCAAGGCAATGTGATAAGAAAATACAAAAGTTACACGCATTTTTACCGTGATTAGAGGCAGGTCTATTTGAGGTTTATCATGTCTGGAATCATCGCGACCTAAGCATCGTTTTTACCGTTGCGCGATTACATTTTCAATCGAAAAAATTTAATATTATAGAATCGATTTAGTTTAATGGCTTGTCTTAAGATTTTATAAATCATCGCAAAAATTAGGATCCGGGCAGAACTTGGACCTCCATCCTTCCTCTGTATACAAGGATGTGATACCAATTTCGCACTGCTCACTGCTCATCAGGTGCGATGTTATTAAGGTATTTAGCGACGTTAGCTTCATCTACAGATGAAAACTAAGTAAACTACGTCATTGCGCCATTGATATCCAATCTCAATGATCACCAAGCCTTGGCAGTCAACATTAGTTTGTGTGACCAAGGGGCCAACTCTGGTATCGAAGTGTTTAGGTCGTCCGAAGCCCTTCACGAGTTGTTAAGTTAAGGCCCTTGATTTTAGAACACGTGAATGTGAAGTAGTGATATAATTTCGCGATATGAATTTTCGTAGAGCTAACATGAGTTAGCGCGACATAACTTTCTCGATTCGGTTTTCTTGTGCTCTCTCTCTCTTCCCAGCTATGTATCCCACATGGTGATGGGGTCAGCTTTCCTGGTCGTTCTTCTCCACTTCGCTCTATCCTCGACGTCGTCATCAGAAACTTGGCACTCTCTCATGTCTATTGACACTACATCTCTCCACCTTGTCTTGGCTCTACCTCTAGATCTTCGACCGGGGATGGAAAGTTGTAGTGCCAAATTCCCTACGTAGTCAGGTGGCCTCCTCTTCACGTGACCGTACCATCGCAGCCGACTCTCCTGCATCTTGTCAGCGATGTCGCGCACCCCCAGGCTTCGGTTTCTTTGTAAAATAGAGATATCTCTATGCTTACCAATACTAACATGCGCATTATAATTTAATCGTATTTTGACACTGCTGTGCGAGTATTTTTCATACTTTTAGAGGACGACTTACCGAGATACGACGTACAGTGGAAGAGTGAAGTTTTATGCAAAGAAGAATGCCGGAGAATGACGTTAAACTTCTCTATTGTGGCGTGCATGTTAGATTAACGAAACATTCGTTGACATCGACCAAGTTTCGACCACATCCTAGCCCGCTAGATAAAACTGAATAGCCTTCAGTAGATATAGTAGCGTAAGTTCCCTACGTCTTAGTACAAAAGCGCCTCAGCTAATAACAGAGTACAAGTATTACCCGTGCGCGATAAGTTGGGACCTGAGCGCGGTGACGTCATATTGGCGTGTTTGTACCGCCCGCAAAAAAGCGAACATAACAAGCAGCCGCCCGCGGCTTCGTCTTTGTTTTTTTTAACCTAATTTATGATGTTACTCAGGGAGGACGCTGCTTTTTATCTAATCTTTTTTACACTATTTGAATAAAATAAAAATACAATGTTTAAGTTTATACATTTATTTTATCTATTATTTACATTATCTCATCTTCGTCACTACTTAGTGGATTTATGCCTTCTAGAGGTTGTTCTTCGTCCTCAGTCTCACTATAATCACTTGACGAAGAGGTATCCGATAAATTTACAACATTTACTATAACAACAAAAACTACAACAACAAAACAATGACACAAACTATAACAACAAAAACTACAACAACAAAACAATGACGCAAACTATAACAACAAAACAATAACACAAACGAAAACTAAAATAATTCCAGAGCGCGTCGTTACGTGACGTAGGCCAGCACGAGACTAAAAACCCTAGTAAAAAATAGTGACGCGAACGGTACAATACGGGCGCCATCGGGGAAGTGCAGGAGAAGCGGCCGGGGAGTCGCATTCCTAGCAGGTCCCAAGTTATCGCGCACGAGTAATAGCTGGTCTATAAAAAGCACAGATTTTTTTCCATAGCATAAGTAGTAAATGTTATCGACTATTGTTCCAGTATTATCGACGGGAATAATAAAACGAAAGTATAACTCTATTGTAAGTTATTGTTCGTAAATTGTTACTTACAGAAATCTACGGTAAGGTACTAGCAAAAATAAAAATGCCTCTAAATTATGGGGTCAGAAGTCAGCATTTAAATTCAATAAGTCTGTTTCGACTGGTTAAAGTTAACGACTAAACTTTTTAAACAATAAATAATTTCCATTGAACGACCCTCTGTGCTTAGTTAATTTTTAAGAGAATAGATTTTAACGTAGGTCTTATTAGTTTGAGTGCTAGTTGAACTCCACTGTCTGAATATAAAAGGAAAAAAATCGCAATATTTGCCGAGAATTGATCATTACAAAACTTACCAAGGGAAGACAGCAATAAAACAATTTTCTCGACAAAATAACTTTTTCTCGATTGTCTTTGTTTTAAGCGAAATTAAAATTTTGGGTGGTTTTTGTTGCCACAAAAGTCTGGCCCATTCTAATTCGAACCTTATAATAAGAATGTTACTTAAAGGAAATTTTATAAACGCAGTTTTGACAAGGATGAAATACTAGTAAGAGCTATGTAGTCAGTAGATTCGCTAACTAAATGAATTTCGTACTTATTCAAATGAGTTTAAGGATGGTTTTGGCAAGTGATGTGATGAGATGTAAATTAGAATAGTTCATATTCGCTTGTAATAAAGTAAGTTCGTCGCTCGAGAAGGAATTGCATACTTTACTATACTATTCTCGCATTCGTGCATTCCTGCGTTCAAGACTCCAGTGGAATGACAATGTTGGTGAACGGTCGACTCGGATTTAAATTATCTACTGTTTTCTTATCCAGAGGTAGGTATTTTTTATATCTACTTATTATAATATACTTATTATATATAGGTATGAACTTAAATAAACACAACTTATTTGATAATGTTGTATTACTCTATCAGGACATCTGACGATTTTTTTCAAAGAACGAACATAGCAAAATAGATAAAAACTAAACATTAAATAAATAAATATTGCGCTATCTAGCCCCAAACTAGGAACCAGATAACTGATAGAATACTTATATACTTTTTTTGGTAAATACAAACTTATAATATATAGAAAAACATCCCGGAACAAATATCTGGAGATCATGCAAATATTTCGAACCCGCTACCTCTTGGGTCTCAGCCGGCTGAAGCCCATTGCGCCACGGAGGTCGTCAATAAACATTAAATAGTAACAAAACACTGTTTTTAGCGAAACCACTGTGCATTTTTATTAGGCTTAAATCTACTCAGGCTATAGAAGTGTTCCCGGGTCGATGCGCGCTTTCCTGGCAACTAGGTGAAGTGTCCACTACACAGCCATTGTGTCTACCTGCCCACAAAGTAAATAGGTCACTCCGGCATGTTGAAATATGCAGCTGTGTTCTAGACGAGACTGTTCGTCGTGAAAAACCATTTACTAGCTCTGTTCTATTGCAGCGACTGTTACTTGACCTATAATACTAACAAACTAGGTTTATGATCAATTGATCATTGAAACTAACTCTGCATCTCTGCATGTACTTTTGATAAAATATTGGTAACACGTGAACTAGTGTAACACATGCGGCTTTTTCTACAGATTTTAAAACATCGCATACCTACATCATTTCCCCTGAGGGGTTGAATTTTGAAAATTCATTAAATAAATAAATAAATATTGCTGGACATTTCACACAGCGCTATCTAGTCCCAAACTAAGCAGAGCTTGTACTATGGGAACCAAATAACTGATAGAATACTTATATACATTACATCATAATGATCCATGCATTGCATCCAGGGCTGGGCAAAATACATGCTTTGCGTTAATTAAAATACAAATTACAAAATACTATCTCGCACTTATTTAAAATACGAAATACAAAATATTTTATGTATATGAAATATAAAATACAGTATTTTAACTATTTTTAATTAAAATACAAATTACAAAATACAGTCAGATTTTAGGTACTTTACAATTTGACGTACAGTACAGGTGCAGTGTTGCCAACTTTAAAGATTGACATATGTATTTAGCGGTCGCCATTTTGCTTACGAATAGTTACGAAAATTACCGAGCGCTATTTCCTGTAGAACGCACTATTAATAAGATCGCGAAATGTATTTATGTTCAGATGTATTTTAAAGCCATAAGTATTTGAAATACTAACTACAAAATACCTCTGTGTCAGGTATTTGGAATACCAATTACAAATTACATTTTTACGAAGTAATTGAATTACAAATACAAAATAGGTATTTGTATTTCAATTACGTATTTTAATTACAAGTAATTCAAATACTGCCCACCCCTGATTGCATCCATGGCGATCGTAGTTATTCAGTTTCAAACTTTCAACGTAGGAATAAATGCAAAACCATGTTCTTGGCAAAAAAAAAGGTGTTTTATGTAATTTGGAAAATTGTGCAAAGTATTCCGAAGTAAACATTGGATTATGCATACGCTTAGAAAATATATATATATATATATTTGAATTTTTGCATCTGATTTCAAACCAATCAATTAAATTTTATGTTATGTTACTAGGACTGGCGACTCGATAGTGAATTGATAGATTTCGATACAATCAGTAAACTAGTATTGGTTCCGCATGATAGCCGTATTAGCCCGCATTCTTCGTTAATAAAGGTCTGTTTTTCAGTCTCACACGTTCATTATAGGCAAAGAATATTATAATAGAACAAAGAAATTATGTATTTTTAAAACGTTTCGGCTGTGTTGCAAGAGCCATGGTCTCGGGTTGACTGGAGTACTTGGAGCTACCGTCGGGAAGTGTGGGCAGCAACTACCCTCACTTGGTCTTCAGAATTAGAAATGTCCTCGTTCATACTACGACACACTACACTAACTAACACTAATACTACACTAATTACAAAGAAATTGTGTTTTATTTGTCTCTACATAAATATAGGTAGGTACCATGGGATTTGGCAAAAAACCGTCAGGAACTAATGAAGGATTTAAGGATTTTTCATAACTAGTTTCCGCTCGCTGATTTGCACGCGTGATTTGTAAATAAAAGTAGCTTATTCAGGTCATAATCCATCTATATACAAAATTTCATCGAAATCGGTTCAGCCGATACGACGTGATTGAGTAACAAATAAACATAAAACTTTCGCGTTTATAATAATAGGTTGATAGAGTAATTTGATCAAATAAAAACAGGCCTAACATACCTACTCCTGGTTTAAAGATAGATAAGTATAGCTACTTTAAAATGGTTTCCGTTGATTTTAATTAATAAAACTTTTTTGTCCACCTATATTGTCCCACTGCTGGGCAAAGGTCTCCCCCAAGTCTCTCCATCTATCTCTATCCTGTGCGACACTCCACCACTCCTGCTCGAAGGCAACAAGATCGTCTCGCCAACGCTATCGTGGCAAATAAAATATACGTTGAAAATTCCACCAAAATAAATAAAAATCCTGTTAGTGCTGTGATGCCCGCGTCCGTAAGATTAACAAATTATTATTCAGAGTGTCTCCCACTGAACCATGGCTGAAATCCATCACTGAATATTCATCAGATCACTCAATATTCCACCCTAATGCTGTAGTGTGGGTCCACGTGGTGAGTCGGTTCGGATCCATCGACACCACCCATGTGTTTACATTAGGGCCCGTTACGTTTGTTATCTCTGATGTAAATAGCAGGGAAAATATTATACTATTACGTGTGTATTCGTCTAGAACTGCTCTGGTTGTGGGTCAATGGCTTATTGGTATGTACGAATGATAGTAAAACACTAAGCGTATCGTAAGCGCAATGTTTAAGATAATTGACAGTATAAAGCTTTATTACTTACTAGCTGACCAATCCGCAGCTTCGCACGCGTAGTTTTTCAATAAAAACATTACCCTCCTTCTGCGTAGTTGGGTAAAAAGTAGCCTATGTCACCCGGGGTTAGTGTAGCTTCCCAACAGTGAAAAATTTTTTTAAATTGGTCAAGTAGTTTCGGAGCCTATTCAATAAAAACAAACAAACAAATCTTTCTTCTTTATTGATCGAGCGAAGCGAGATCTCTAAATCAACTTGAGCAAATCGGCGTTGTATATATATTGTATATGTATGTTTGTCCGAGTATAACTTTCGAAGCGTTGATCCGATCTTCGTGGAATTTAATACATAGGTAGTGATGGCACAATTTTGGTGTGACTTAATGAGCTAAAAATGTTGGGGGGTTGTTGAGATATTGGGGTTCAAGAGAGATAAAAAAAAAATGAGGCTAACTGGTCAAATGGGACGTCAAATGAAAGGTTTACATTAGTACATTTAGACTCCGTTTTTATTTTTCGTAAATTCTTTATATTTTTTGAGTTATTAGTCATAATAAAAACTAAACTTTGACAAAAATCACAGGGTTCACCAGTGACCCAACAGTGCTGTAATTTAGTATGCGTGTAGCTTAAGTGACACAAATATAGGCAAAAGTGAATCCAGAACAACTGCAATTCGTACCCCAAAAAAAGAGTAACCTCAATGAACTCCCGTTACCTGTAATTTGATTGAAACTGTAGGTCAAGTTAGGGCGTTAATTATTTCGTGACATTATTTTGATAGTCAAAGATTACAAATAATATTTTTTGTTTTAATCGGAGACTCGCGAGATCTCAGTTCGGGGCGAACCACTAGTAATATTATAGTATAGAAAAACAGATCTGAGTAAGGTGTACTTACACTAAAGAATGTTCATTCATTCAAAATCTACACATTCTTAACCTAATCTTTGCAAGTCGGCTTCTCTCAAGAAGCACATGTGCTAAGTAGGTAGTTTTTTGCGTGTGAAGTACTTACGTCATTATTATCTCACCATTCATCGCCTTATCTTAAATCTTAAGTTTATTCTCATCGCAGCTGATGTCCCAATCTTTACCTGCAAACAAAAGAAAAATATTTAAAAGAATACATGAAAAAATCAATCTTTACAAAAAGCACTTCAATCACTTAACTGTTTAAATCTGAATAGGTCGAGTATGGATTAAGAGAACATATTAGCTCGCTGCATTTCAATAAACCACGATAACTATTCAGCCGTTAAATCCTCGTAAGTATGCGAAAACCTTCGCCTCGCTTAGATAAAAAAAACATGTAAAGCTGCAGCATACACACTTCTAAGTCAAACATAATGAAAGCAGTCTTATTACGTACTTAATACAGTCGAAATCGGAGTTTCATCAACCGAACAGCTGAGAATGCAGAAAAGTCTCAATATTTTTTTGTACGTTTATTAGAAAAAATCTCGCATTTTCACTATTCCCGGATTAAAAAAATGCGACCCAATTCCTATATTCGCGGCGAAAGATTTCTTTATTCGCGGATCTAAACGGTATATCGGTACCGGTACATACATATTAAAAAAAGTATTCGGTATGTTTTGTAAATGCGTCAGCTAATGGACTAACAAAAAGTAAAATAGACCTTATTATAACTGCACCTAAAGTATGTTGTTAAATGCTATCGCCGTTGTATAATTGGTTCGGCTTTTCCTTTGATATAAGCATAAACGTGACATTTAATTTGAAAAATCTTGGTGAAGGTATATGAATGGCAAATGAGCTTTGTGATTTCTTGATGAAAATTGATCCGTCTATGGAACGAAGCCTTATTTTTAAGAGGCAAATTGTTAATGTCAGTGCTGAATATCAGTCTGAATTGAAATAGCTTTTTAAAACTGCAAAAAAATTACAAAATTCTTTAAACATTTAAACCTGAAGATAATAATTAATCAATATGGTCAAAAACTACGTAACTCTCTCTCTTTCTATCTTCACTATCTTATATCTCCCTCTCAACTTTCGTTCGCACTTTTCGTAACGCATTCACCAGCTTGCTCCCCAAGTCAAGCGTGCGTAAAGAAGTTTTACTATTAAGTTTTTATTATCTGTGGAAATTTGTAATTAGCCCTAAGAATACATGTATGTTTTGCATGTATTATAATTTATTTAGTTTTCTGTGTACCTAGCTGTAAGTTTCCTGAATATAATAAAATAAAAAAAAAATCTGTCGAATACTCGAATATTATCTGAATTTTTGATTGCAAACCGTGATACATAAGTACAAGATATTTTGAAGTAACAGGAGAACTGTAATTCGAGAAGTCGCTGTTTGCAATAAAAAGAGTAGCTTGTAGTCTTTGTAAGTCCGATATTGTTTATGGTTTGAAGTAACATATTTTCACACTGTGCATCGGTTTGATGTTACGTCTTCCTAGTAATTTTATCTTTGATGAGATCTACAGATTCTATTGTCAATTATGCCGATGTGTTTGATGAAATATGTGAGACCTTAGAAATTGTACAAGAATTAACTATACTCTATACTAAAATTAGAAAGAGGAAAGATTTGTTTGTTTGTATTGAATAGGCTCCGAAACTACGGGACCGATTTAAAAAAATATTTCACTGTTGGGAAGCTACACTATATCCCCGGGTGACATAGGCTACTTTTTACCCAACTGTGCAGGAGTTTTTATTGAAAAACTACACGTGCGAAGCTGCTGATTTGTCAGCTAGTGTACCATATTTCTAGAAAATGTCGGTACTCAATCAGAAATGTTGCATCAGTTTTTGTTTAATTCAATAAGAGTTTAATCAAGATAGATTACGTTCCGTCCGTTACAAGAAAAATCTTAAAATAACTCTGGACGTTACGTTACGTATTACGTTTGTAATGAAATAGTAGATTATTAACCAAGGGGATAAAGCAGTGTCTTCTGTCGCGGATGACGATTTAAATCGCGAGCGTAACGAAGGACTCGAGGTTTACTCTCGAGCGTAGCGAGGGTGTTAAAAACTTAAATCACGAGCGAAGCGAGAGATTTAAGACGAGTCCTGAGTGTAGCGAGGGATTTAAGTTCACCCTAGACTAAGACAGCTTTATCACCGAGGAAAATACTCTACTTTTCGTACCATTTGCGAAAAAATTAACACAATAATAATATGAGATAAGCATTTATTAAAAATAATGAAAATTAGAAGTAAAAGTTACCATTCGAAACATTGGTCCAATTATTGATAGAGAGAGTTACATTTTTGTTTGGTACATTTATTATTGATGAGTTGATTTGAGTATTTGATTTAACATCGTAACGTATTTTTAGAACATTAACTTATTTATAAAAATAAATTAAAATAAACTTAACGTTTATGTATTTGAAGAAAACAAAAACGCGGCAAATTCTTAGACTAATATTTTTTTGTCGGAAAAGCAAAGGCATCAAGCTCATACGGCCTCGTCGGTTTTCGTAATTTTATTTAATAATCATAACTGCATAATAAATGCGTACTCCTTTTTCAAAAAGATGTATAATGCTTTATATACAAACTCAATGGTGTAAACACAGATGTAGTTCAGTATAAATTTCGGTAAGTATTCCAAATTTAAATCACATTCTCCCCCTAGAGGATGAGTGAAATCCAGTACAATTTTCTTTCTCTGTTTTTAACAGTTTTAGTCAGTTTTTTTCAGTTTTTAACAACAAAAAGCGAACATAACAATCATCATCATCATGATGATGATAATGATGATTGTTATGTTCGCTTTTTGTGGCATAGAATGTCACTTTTTTGAGCAAGTGGTACGAAAATGTTATATTATTTCCGTCTGTTCTCCAGCCAGTAAAAACACTAGGTTACCATGAACACAGTATTTATGGAACAAAACATTTTCTTGTTTATAAAACAAGTCTAACTGTACCTACAGTAAGTAAGAATTAGTTAGACAAATAATTTAAATAAATAAATAACAAATACATATTGCTGGACATTTCACACAGCGCTATCTAGCCCCAAACTAAGCAGAGCTTGTACTATGGGAACCAGATAACTGATAGCATACTTATATACTTTTTTTTTGTAAATACATACCTACTTATGATATAGAGAAAAACAACCAGACCCGGAACAAATATCTGTAGATCATGCAAACATTTGTTCCGCGGCGGGAATCGAACCCGCTACCTCCTGCGTCTCAGCCGGCTGTTCGCTCAATGCGCCACGGAGGTCGTCATTTACCATTGATGTTTTCACCAAAAATATCGTAAACAAAATTTTTAAGTGACATGTCTTGTCTTCATCATCATCATCATCAACCTATAACAGTGCACTGCTGGACGTAGGTCTCTCCCAGGGTGGGCCATTGAGCGCAATCCTCAGCTTGTTTCATGCTATCCTTGTCAGCCACAGCGTATCTTGTCTTTATTATGAAATGATCTCCGTGATAATTATTGGGTCAGATTGAAGCAATCAATTCGTAATGACAAAAAATACTATCATCATTTTGTTGTTTAAAAATGTCCCGAGATAAGGATTATAAATAATATATATTTCTTCCTTTTTGTCTACTTACAATATTTTTTTAATGTAAAACTCCTTTACGCACGCTTGACTTTGAAGTTGAGAGGGAGATATAAGTTAGTGAAGATAGAAAGAGAGAGAGTTACGTTTCGTATATTACTGCAGGGGCAAGAGAAAGGTGCGAGCACACATTTTTTTTCTCTCTTTCTCTCATAGACAGTTGATTTGTTGCATATGTCCTATCCCAAATTAGCCTAAATTATACAAACTGCAAATATATATAAACATATGTACAGTCAGCAAAAATTCCGCTTTGCCAGTTTTGAAACAGTTTCGCTTGCAAGTAGTTAGCTAGCTGACACCGGCTTTTTCTTTTGTCCTTTTATTTTGGCCAATCGGAGAGATGAACAATATTGAACATCTGTTTATTTTTGTGAAAGCCCTTTGTTTTTATGACATTTAGAGTTTTATTAAAGTTCAAGGCGGGTTTTATTAAACTTCAAGGCGGGGTAACTGCTAGTCGCTTCATAGAAAATTCACCCTTAAGGTGGCAGAGCGGACTTTTTGCTGATAGTACATGTATATATACATACATATAGATCGAGCTAAAGAAGTTTTACTTCAGTCGTGTGGTCGTTTTTTTCAATCCAGATCATTTATAGGTTGCCTGGAAGAATGCCGCTCATTGTACCACCACATATTAGGCCTTTTAAGTTTTCTAGGTTAAGTAATTGTATTTTGGTGTAACAATATAGAATTATCTATCTACAATCAGACGTGGCACTTTTTTAATGCCCTAGAACTGAAACTTTAATGCGGAGGCGATTATCCAGGCTATCTTTAGCAGGAGTCACAAACTCACAGTCCCGACGCGTTCTCAATGTGGAAGGTAAACAAAGGTGGGGAACGGTCAATATCCTACCGCAAACACATGTAAAATACAGCCGTGGCTTCTGAGGGGATATGTTCGACAAAATAAGAGAAAATTACTAATGACCGTATGAACTTCTTTCTCTTTTCATCTGTTCTAGAACACATGACTTCTTTACTAACCTTCATACTTTTCATTTTCAGTTTCTCATTTGAGTCTCGAACTACGAGACTGCCTGACGAGATACAGTCTCAAACTAGTTCGGAGGGTAGGGTTTTATCGAGCTTGTCACTTCATACGTGTACCTAATCTGATTATTACAGATATGACATAATAATATTTACCTGAATGTACAAGCTTCATTCATTTTTCCCTGTAATACATGGATACTCAATGTAAAACAAAATTACAGTGTTGTTGAGTGTTTTGTCTATATAGGGTGTTTGATAATATACTAACAAAAATGAAAGGGATTATTTTGATGAGCATATAAATAAATTTGTGAAATATAGAAATATGAAATTTATATTGGCATGTAAAAACAAACACTTTATTATACTTATGTTGTGTGTGCTATTGCATAATGCTTGCCATCTAACCACAGATACTGTATTGGTGACGTCTCCAGATATCTCGTGTTGTCCCTTTCTAACCCAAAACCCGCAGCCATTTCCGAAAGATACGAGTATATCAAATCAACCTTTAGTTTTGGATGTCGGTTGCAAGAGTAGGCAGTAAGTTTTATATCGAACAAATCACCGACGATTTTCTTTAAAATTTGATACTATAACTAGTAATTTTTTTTTCGAGAAGTCTTTTTTTATGTTTTAAGAAACCGTCACGTGAATATCGTCAGATATTTAAAACCAAACATCCTGTATATAGCTCGTGTTGATTTCAAGTGTATATTTTTTGTCTATATAAAAAACTTTTTACTTAGGTACTTAAAAAAAGACTAAGGGCGACTTGCGCAACGATCACTAAACATCTGTTTATAAACGTATTTTAACGTAACGTCACAAATACGTCAAATTTAAACATGTTATATTGCTATACGTTTAGGGATTTTTTATTCCAATTTATTTAAAGGACCCTTATTAAAGATACATGTCGGTCCTATCGTATGTACAAATTAATTAGATCAAATGTAGAAAGCAAACAAAATCGTTGTGCAAGACGCTCTAAGCTATTGCCTCATATAGGTATAAGAGGCTATAGATATCCGCTCAAGGACGGATCCAGGGGGAGGGTCATGGGGGTCATGACCCCCCTGGACTGGGTCCAGGACCTAGATGGACCACTAATTAAAATCGTTAAACATAATGTTTTATATATATTTTTGTCGCAATATAGATTTTATATAAGTACATTTAATATTTAATTAATTTAATACTCATACAATTTTGATTTATAATTGATTTTGTTATTTAAATATAGGAATTTTAAAGTACAGTATGTAAGTACATTAATAAAATACCTACTGTTTACTTGTATCTATGATTATAAAAATTAAATTATAACTTCTTGTGACTTGACCACGACTATGTGACCCCCTTCCCCCCCCCCCCCCCCTGGCACCAAAGCTGGATCCGCCCTTGTATCCGCTAGATTTCATATTAGGGTACATAACGCCTTAAGGCATCCGTTTATCTAAACCGATCCCCATGTTTAAATTATAGTACAACAGAAAGGTTTACAACACATTTCATCAACTGATTACTGATTAGGTACTATTTGGCGGCAGAAGAGGTTGCAAGACTTGTCAGCTAGCTCCTCGGGCGAAATAATATGATGCCGGTATGCTAAACGACGCAAAATTCCGTTCTAAGAAAGGTTCATAAGGTTACACAAAATGCCAATAGTTTACAGTGTACATCGAATTACCTCATTGCATATTCAGACATCACACTAATATTATATATGTAAAAGTTTGGATGTTAATTTATTGAAGTAAAACTTCTTTACGCGCGCTTGGCTTGGGGAGTAAGCTGGTCAATGCGTTACGAAAAGTGCGAACGGAAGTTGAGAGGGAGATATAAGTTAGTAAAGATAGAAAGAGAGAGAGTTACGTTTCGTATATTACTGTAGGGGCAAGAGAGAGAGAGGTGGGAGCATACATTTTCTTTCTCTCTTTCTCTCATAGCCAAGTTAGCTTATATTATACAAATTGCAAATATATAATATACATATAAATGGAGCTAAAGAAGTTTTACTTCAGTCGTGTGCTCTAAAGCACACTCGTTTTATTTGTTTGTTTGTTTGTTACTCAATCACATCGAAACGGTTAAACCGATTTAAATGTAATTTGGTATGTACGTAGATTATGGTGTACGTAGTTATGTACCTGGATTAAGATATATGCTACTTTTTATACCATATATCAGTTCTCACGCGATAAAAACGGGATGTCAAAGTTTTTAGGTATACGTATTTTTGAACCCCAGAACAACGCGGGCTGGCAACAGCTAGTTAAACTATAAGCTTTCTAAACTATCATTATCGTTCACAAAGATCACCGACCTTTTTATACTGATGAAATATCTCGAAATATACAAATAATTCTCACCCTCTCAATTTTCTGCAATCAAAGCTACTAGAGAATATTTTTTCCGTATTCCATTCATGAGCCTCAGTCGTTGCCCTCCGAAGAAGGTACGCATGCCGTAGTCTCGTTCATAAGAGCCGCAACGGCCCTCAGCCGGCCGACCCTTGTTTGCACTTTGTTAGTGGTGTCACTGGTTGGCTTCTTGTTGTCTTTACGATCCGAACAACTTTTCGAATAATTATACTTAATATATAATATAATATTATAACTATGTACTGACTATTATTTGCGACCTTAGCGTTGAAGATATCGATTTTATTAAAGGTTTTTAACAATAAAATTAACTAACAAACAAACGTTTATAATCTTACTTGCAAATCGACCTTTACAATATTGCTGGACATTTCACACAGCGCTATCTAGCCCCAAATTAAGCAGGGAACCAGATAACTGATAGAATAATTATATACTTTTTTTGTAAATACATACTTATAGTATATAGAAAATCATCGAGACCAGGAACAAATATCTGTAGATCATGCAAACATTTGTTCCGCGGCCGGAATCGAACCCGCTACCTCTCAGCCGGTTATTCGCCCACTGCGCCACGGAGGTCGTCAAACAAAGGAAGAGTTTTGGACGAAAAGTGTGTTGTTCGTCTACGTGGCGACTATACGACGCAGCGCTAGGCGTCGCACGTCGCAGACTTTACGTGTGACCAAATAGTTTTAAGTATTATAATAATATGTATTTTAGTCACTAAGGTATACATTTATATGGGCAAGTTATTATTTAAAACGAGTGTGCTTTAGACCACATGACTGAAGTAAAACTTATTTTCAAAATATTATTATAACACTTGGAGGAAAAGGCGTGCTCAAAGCCTCATCCCAATTTGGAGTCACTCAAGACATCCTTGATTAAGGCAGCCGCCGATATTGACATGGACCTCGTTTGTGCTGCGATAGACGACTGGCCGCGCAGATTGAAGGCCTGTATTCAAAATCACGGAGGTCATTTTGAATAAACTTTAGTGTCATAAGAATCTATGTTTTGTTAAGTTCACTTTGGTATATAAATGGTTAAATAATGAATAAACTTGTTTCAATTATTTTATATTAAACATGTGACAGAATTTTTGACCTGACTAGGTATATATTTCATGCACTGGCTAAGAGAGGAAGATAGAAAGAAAATGTGTGCGCGCACTGCTCTCTCTTGCTCCTACAGTGTGATACAGACAATTTGCCTGCACTGTGTCTTAGATATACGAAACGTAACTGGCTATGAGAGAAAGAAATGAAGAAAATGTGTGCTCGTACCTCTCTCTTTACAGTAATATACGAAACGTAACTCTCTCTCTCTCTACAGTAATTTACGAAACGTAACTCTCTCTCTTTCTATCTTCATTTATATCTCCCTCTCATCTTCCGTTCGCCACGCTTTATCACACTTTTCGTATCGCTCTCGTCACACGTTTACTGGTGGTAGAGCTTTTGTGAACGGGCTCGAGGAAGTGGGCACCACCGCCTTACCTTTATCTGCCGCCAAATAGCAGTACTTGTGCTGCTGTGTTCCGGTTAGATGGTAATGGTATGTTCCTGTAATTACTGGCACATAGGAATAACAGCTAAGTCCTATACTATGGCAACGTATCCACATAGAGATCAAGACAACATAATAGCTTGTTTTGAATTCTATGTGGATATCCATAGGCTGCAGTAGCCACTTAACGTCTGGTGGACTGCGTGCTAGTTTGCCATTTATGTAGTATAAAAAAAACGCATTCACCAGCTTACTCCCCAAGTCAAGCGTGCGTTAAGAAGTTTTACTTCAAAAAGTGTTGACTTTCCGTAAATAGTTGCACTCGCCGCCCGTCTCTAGACCTCTGAGATGCGGGTACAATACACAGCATATACCCAGATACAGATAAGATATCACAAACTGCACAGCATCCGACGCACCGCGGTATGCCGAAAGCTTTTGAACTACACACAGTTTTGTAATATTAAGAACCTGATTCAAAGCTGTGATGTAAACGGAGTAAATATTTGAAGATATTACTCATTTACTCAATTATTTACCCGCGGTAATGTAGGTGAGGACAATGATGTTTACTTAAAGTAGGTATCTACATAATTTGCACAGCAGTCTAAACCTGTGACAAGCGTTTTCGAATATGAGAAAACAAGAAATGTGAGTTTATGCTCATTTTGTTCTCGTATACCAATATTATCAAATATTAATGTTAGAATTCCATATTTTTGAAGTAAAACTTCTTTACGCACGCTTGACTTGGGGAGTAAGCTGGTGAATGCGTTACGAAAAGTGCGAACGGAAGTTGAGAGGGAGATATAAGTTAGTGAAGATAGAAAGAGAGAGTTAAGTTTGTATATTTTTGAACGTTAATGTGCGAGTGCGACTTGCGTCTGTCCAGAATGAACATAGACTGATCGGCCTACAGACGTGTGGACAATTTTGTAATTGAACAATTTTATCATCATCATCATCATATCAGCCGTAGGACGTCCACTGCTGGACAAAGGCCTCCCTCATTGATCTCCAGGAACTGCGGTTTGAAGCGGCCTGCATCCAACGCCGACCTGCGGTTCTTACCAAGTCGTCTGCCCATCTTGTAGGTGGACGTCCTACGCTGCGCTTGCCGGTTCGTGGCCTCCATTCGAGAACTTTCCGGCCCCATCGGCCATCTGTTCTGCGCGCTATATGGCCTGCCCATTGCCACTTCAACGTGCTAATCCGTCGGGCTATGTCGGTGACTTGAGTCCTCCTACGTATCTCCTCATTTCTGATTCGATCCCGTAGAGAAACCCCGAGCATAGCCCTCTCAAACAATTTTATAAATTAATATTTTGAAAAAGAAGTTTAACTTTAGTCATTTGGTCTAAAGCACACTCGTTTTTTTATATTTTGATGATAATCTGGGACTTCTGGTTGTCTGGCTTTAGTGACGGAGCGAGCAAAGCGTCTCAGTTTCGAGATTGGCCAAAAACTGCTGTCTCTCTGTTCTCGCTTCCTTGAGTGGCGGGGAAATATTGGGGAAAAGGGGGGAAGTTTGCTGTAGCGTCACATTTGAGACGCACACTAAGAACTTCATTCTAGACATGTTGCGAAAACATTTCACAGTTTGCTGTAGCGTTATTTATGGACGGATTTCAGTTTTTCATTTTTTTATGAAGATTTGTACGTACCTATTACCTGATCAGACTACGCAGTCCTCTCTGCCTTCACGAGGCGAACCCGCAGACACCAGATTCGACCTCCTAGGACCAAGGGAACGCGAGTAAATCGCTAAGCAGGGGAACGTGTCGGTTATTGCATGGTAGGGCTCGCGAGGTCTACTGTTTTCACCACTAGTCATGCATAAGAGAGACGTTCTAAGTTATCTATGGAGGCGATTCTGCGACGATAGTCATAGTGAAGGGATTGGTTTAGTAGAATGGGGCCCCCGAACTTATGTAAATTCGATCCGCACTGACTAAACGATTTTCGACTTCCGTATTGGATTTGTAGAAACTCAGATATATTTTTAGGGTTCCGTACCCTATTACTAAGACTCCGCTGTCTGTCTGCCTGTCTGTCGCCAGGCTGTGTCTCATGATATTTCTGTTGCCGCTATATCAACAAGTACTAAAAACAGAATAAAATAAATATTACGGTACGTAACCCTTCGTGGCCGGTTTTTTATGTACGGTAGTACGGGCATTGGCGTTCCTCATCAAGCCATCACACTAATATTATAAATGCGGTATGTTTGAATGTTTGTGTATCTTTTACTCATTCACGTCATAATGGCTGAACCGATTACGATGAAATTTGGTGTGTAGATAGAATATGACATGGATTAAAACATTTTTATTCAATGGCGTTCAAATTTAAGCTACTTTTTGTTGACAAAATGAGTGTGAAATCGCTGGCGAAAGCTAGTAATTAATATTTGTAAAAACATTGTTACTAGGATCTATCTACATTGGTATCTAGAAAACAAATGATTAGTTTAGTAAACTCAATAGTCTTTTGGGGACATTCTTTATACAATAAAAACTGTTTAAATAAAAGAATTTGGACGCCTTTGTTATTTAACAAAAGTTTATAATTTGGAATGCATTGTAGTTCTACCAACTGTGCCACACAGTTGTTCAATCAGAATTAGTAGGTTATTCTTTCAGGTAAGCCAACATTTTGGATGTTATTAGACTATATTCAAATATTAATCAAAATATAGGTTAATGTACGTAGGTTTTTTTTGTCGACTCGAGCAATGTTGAATATCTTTTCTAAAGGTTAGGTACTTAGTCTCTACATTGGTGCAAGCTTTCACGGACCTATCTAAAATCTCGTAAGAAGGTGATTTCACACCTCGTATGATGTCCACACAAAATGTTTTTCGTGATTTGATGTAAAAACGTCATATCTCGCAATAAAAAACCATTTTGTAAGCGAAACCAAAGTTTTTTTATTTAATTTTATTTGGGAAACAAACAGTACTCTATTACAGTAACATAACAGCTTAAAATTTATATACCTATAAAACGAAGTCGGGTTAGTTACACCATTTGTAACTCAAGAACGGCTGGACCGATTTTGAAGGTCTTTGATTTGTTGGATTTGTCTCCGCCCCGAATAGCAGAACAACTATTAAAATATCGGAAAATTAACACAAAAAAAATATGTAGTCATACATAGATTGTTATTGATATTAATATATTTGTTTAATGATGGCCCATTGACAATTCTACCTGCGACGTACATTAGCAGCCCGCGTCATATTCATGTCACGGCGGTACGAAGTTCGCCGGGTCAGCTAGTATTACATAAACAAGCAAAGTTTCCTCCTTTAAATAATACAAAAATACATAAGATTTTTCAATGAAAAAATACTTTTTCAGAGCAAGCTTTTGTAATTTTTTTAATCAGAACCGCTAGCAGATTCAAATGCGTACAAACACTAGTTGAGTGGTTTTATTACAGAGTTCCCATGGCCACCTTCCGGTTCCATCATTAGACCCTGAATATCATCTAGGACCAGAGTACTTAACGAACCCATACTCGATTGGGTTGCGTCGTTTTATTACAGGTTCCCATGGCCACCTTCCGGCTCCATCATCAGATCAGCTCCATGTCATAATAATATTGCATTGTCATCCGATTTACATTAATGTGACGTTGTATTAGTTTTCGTGTTCTCCTCAGCAAGACATGACGACCTCCATGGCGCAGTGGGCGAATAGTCGGCTGAGATGCAGGAGGTAGCGGGTTCAATCCCCGCTGCGGAACAAATGTTTGCATGATACTTATACAGATATTTGTTCCGGGTCTGGATGTTGGATTATATAGATAATATAAGTACTTACAAAAAAAATAAGTATATAAGTATTTTATCAGTTATCTCGTATCCATAGTACAAGCTCTGCTTATTTTGGGGCTAGATAACGCTGTGTGAAATGTTCAGCAATATTAATTTATTTATTATTTAAGCTCTTTCAATTGATAGCCATACTGTGGTAGTGCAGAAAAAATAACTAGTCCGCCATCTTGGATGATCCGCCATATTGGAATTAGAATGACGTCACATAGCTAAGCATGCATTGTCATCCAAAATAAGCGTGTATACCAAATTTCAGCTCAATCGGTTAAAGATAACTGATTTAAAATTCAGTTGCAAGATTTCACCCGGACAAACATACATACATTGCAAGTTAAATAAAAGCTTGTAAAAAAGAACAGAAGAACGGTCCTGAGGACAATTTAAACTAATCTAAATAATCTCCATTGCAGTAAATAACGGGATACAAACAAGACTGTTTTAAAGAAAATTATGATGATGAAATAGAAAAATTCCCGTTACAACTTATGGGGTCATGAAAATACATGTCTTGCGGACATTGCACCTGGTAGTGATCTGGAGTAGTTCAGCTATCTATAGATCGTTTGCAACGGTCGTTAGATGATTCAACTGTTTCTTCTGTATTTTAGTCTTGTAAATAATTGTACATAATGGTAGCCGAGGAATGGCTGTAGAAGAGTAGGACGTCGGGCAGCGAGATGGGTGGACGAGAGTCACGGGCCGTCAATGGGTGAGATTAGCGCAGGATCGTGGCGGATGCCACAAACTTGGGGAGGCCTATACCCAGCAGTGGGTGAAGTCGGGCTGTGGATGATGATAATAAAATAATTGTGTAATCTTTCTGTAATAAAATGTATGTTCATAATACAAAATCAATAATTAGTAGATTATTAACCAAGGGGATAAAGCAGTGTCTTCTGTCGCGGGTGACGATTTAAATCGCGAGCGTAACGAAGGACTCGAGGTTTACTCCCGAGCGTAGCGAGGGTGTTAAAAACTTAAATCACGAGCGAAGCGAGGGATTTAAGACGAGTTCTGAGTGTAGCGAGGGATTTAAGTTCACCCTAGACTAAGACAGCTTTATCACTGAGGAAAATACTCTACTTTTCGTACCATTTGCGAAAAAATTAACACAATAATAATATGAGATAAGCATTTATTAAAAATAATGACAATTATAAGTAAAAGTTAACATTCGAAACATTGGTCCAATTATTGATAGAGAGAGTTACATTTTTGTTTGGTACATTTATTGTTGATGAGTTGATTTGAGTATTTTAGAACATTAACTTATTTATAAAAATAAATTAAAATAAACTTAACGTTTATGTATTTGAAGAAAACAAAAACGCGGCAAATTCCTAGACTAATATTTTTTTGTCGGAAAAGCAAAGGCATCAAGCTCATACGGCCTCGTCTGTTTTCGTAATTTTATTTAATAATGCGTATTCCTTTTTCAAAAATAAGTATAATGCTTTATATACAAACTCAATGGTGTAAACACAGATGTAGTTCAGTATAAATTTCGGTAAGTATTCCAAATTTTAATCACATTCTCCCCCTAGAGGATGATTGAAATTCAGTACAATTTTCTTTCCCTGTTTTTAACAGATTCAAAATGACTATTGTTATGTTCGCTTTTTGTGGCATAGAATGTCACTTTTTTGAGCAAGTGGTACGAAAAATAATTTTTCAATTCGACATACTTCTGCATAACAGAACCAACCACCAACTTTTGAGTTGGTTTTGTTTTGCAGAACTATAGTAAACACATGATTCTGAGTCTTCCTGTGTATGTAACTAAATTTTACAAAACTCGGTGGTTGGTTCTGTTTTGTAGAACTAGGTATGTCTGATTTGACTAAGCGACAGGCGAGCGAAAGGTAAACAAGGTGTCATGCGGTATGTGTCAAGTGTCAACCACAGAATCTATTGCTGGGTGTTTTTGCGGCAAGCGACATGATAGATAGATAGCTAATTAACTTGTAGGTAAGTAATCCGTTTACCTACTGGTTTACAATAATCAGTAGTCACATATAAATATAATATAAATATTGCTGGACATTTCACACAGCGCTATCTAGCCCCAAACTAAGCTTAGCTTGTACTATGGGAACCAGATAACTGATACAATACTTACAGACTTTTTTTTGTAAATACATACTTTTAATATATAGAAAAACATCCAGACCCGGAACAAATATCCGTAGGTCATACAAACATTTGTTCCGCGGCGGGCATCGAACCCGCTACATCCTGCGTCTCAGCCGGCTATTCGCCCACTGCGCCACGGAGGTCGTCAATTTTATTATCACACTAATAATATTATAAATGCGAGTAATTGTATGTTTGTTAGTGTTTTTGTTACTCAATTACGTTATAATGGCTGAACCGATTTCTATTAATTTTGGTATGTTGATAGATTATGACCTGGATTAGCGATAAGACCGCCAATTCTATCGCGTGACTTGTTATATAATATGTTTTGAATATGATTTGTTAATTTAAGTGTGGTAAGCTTTTTCTATTTTATTATTTTCTATTGATACATACTACTACTAGTTTTATTGACAAACCACGCGTGCGAAGCCGCGAGCGGAAGCTAGTAATACATAAGTAGGTACTTATTATATATAGAGGAACACCCAGACTTGAAACAAATATCTGTAGCTCATGCAAACATTGGAGGTCGACCGCCATGGCCCCGTGGGTGGGCGAATAGCCGGCTGAGAGGCAGGAGGTTGAGGATTCGGATCCCGTCGTGGAACAAATGTTTGTATAATTTGCAGATATTTATTCCGTGTGTTTTTCTATATAGTATAAGTATGTATTTATAAAATGCAATAAAAGTATATAAGTATGGTATCAGTTATTAGTTGCCATACTACAAAGCTTGACTTAGTTTGGGGCTAGTTAGCGCGGTGTGAAATGTCCAGCATTATTTGTTATTTAAACATTTATATGAATTATATTTGTATAGTATTTACCTACTATATGAAAAAAACATTCACACACTTCTCCAGATAATCTTAATAGCCCTCAGATTCATCTAAGACGCCTTGAAGTTTTTTTTTCATTTAGTCATAAAACAGTTTTTGCACACGATTTAATCCAAAATCTTTCTTATCTTTTTCTTAAGTATATATATATATATATAAATATAGTAAGTTACAACTACAATAATTTGGTCTAAGCGCGGATATCCACTATACTAGAAAAAACATAGCTTGATCTCTGGGACAGCTGTCAGTAAAATCGCGCCTATGAAGTTCTGAATTTAACAGTACGGACAAACGTACCCGTCAATGTCATACTTTATGGGCATGCTGAGCTAATTATAGTGATGAGCGATGAATCATCGTGACCACAGACTATAAACTATCGATATTTTGTATAAAACTTAATTCAAAATAATTTAACATTTAAATTTAAATAATAACATTATTGTAATTAATTTAATATTTAAAAAAAATAACATTATTTACAATAGTGAATAAATAAAATCTAAATTCTAACCTACTCGTAACATTCCTACCATACAACTTTGGGGTTCGAGAAAAGTTAGGCCGCGGCGTGTCTTCTTCCACAAGATGGCGCCAACGCGCCGCCATCTTGTTTGACATGACCCATTCTCCTCAGTACGAGTGCTAACGCCTTGTATACGCCACGTGTTTTCCGTTCTCATCACTTTGCTTTTGTTATTATTGCTGTTAATTTGTTAAGTTTATTTATTATTGTTAGTTTCTTTGTTGTTATTGTTTGTTGGCATAATGCCAAAGAGAACGAAGAAAACTGTTTTGAACAGTCAAAGTCGTGAGTTTGTGATTCGCTTGCGTGAATATTTTGAGCGAGAAAACCAAAATGGTGGACCGCTATTACCCATGGCAAAAGTTTGTGACAGAGTTGCAGATGCTCTTGGCATTGGACGTGCGACAGTAATTCGCATCAGTAAAGAAAAATATGGCGAATCTTCAACCGCAGTACTGACTGAAGACGAGGAAAAAAGCTTTCAACGCCAAATAAAAAAAGAAGAAAGGCTGCTCCTGTCACAAAAATTGACGACTTTGACGCCGCTGCGATTCGCAACCATGTATATGGTTATTATACACGGGGCGAATTACCTATATTAAAAAAACTGGCGGCGTCCGTAAAAGACGCAGTTTTGTTTAAAGGAAGCTTGCCGTCACTATCGAAGATTTTGAAAAATATTGGATTTTCCTACAACAAAGTGACAAAAGAAAAATTATAATGGAACGAACCGACATTGCTCTTGCTCGAGCGAATTTTCTCCGGAAAGTCAAAAAAATTACAAATTGGGACAAAGTTGTCTTTCTAGACGAGACATGGCTAAACGCTAATCATACCGTATCCAAAGCTTGGACCGATGATACGGCACAATCGACCACCAAAGTACCCGAAGGCAAAGGTCAAAGATTAATAATAACTCATGCTGGGACGTCATCTGGTTTTGTGCCTATTGACATTCAAATCTACGAAGACCAATGAATACCATGAAGAAATGAATTTTGAAAAATTTAACGAGTGGTTTTTTAATTTATTAGATAATTTGAAGGAGTCACATTATATAATTATGGATAACGCCCCATATCACTCGGTCCAAAAGCACAAACCACCAACTTCGGCAAACAGGAAGTTAGAAATAATTGCATGGCTTCAAGAAAAAGGAATAGAGGCCAATGAAACAATGCTTAAAAACGAATTATTGAGACTCGTTGGTCTGCACAAACCCAGCACACCAACTTATGTCTTAGATGACATAGCCCAAGAAAAGTGTCATAACGTCATAAGACTGCCTCCATATCACTGCCAGTATAATCCGATCGAGCTTACCTGGGCCCAAGTAAAAGGTTTGTTTGCTCGAATTTCAGTTAGACAGATTCTTTACGTATTAACTCCTGTGTAATTAATGATATTAAAATATGTTTTTCTTTCAAGGTTACGCTGCTAGACATAACACAACACCGCCTTTCACGGCAAATAAAATGTTGCAGTTACTAAACACTGCGGTTGAAAATGTATCTGTAGAAGATTGGAAAAAAGTAGTTACCAAATGCAGAAAATTAATGGAAGAAGATTGGGAGCGGGACGTTCGATTTGATAATATTTGCGAATAAGAGTTCATTATAAATTTACAAGATTGCTCTAGCGATTCTGAAAGTGATTCGGATATGGATTTGGGGTGTACCTGGAATAAATAATATAATAATACTTTGGAATAAATAAATGTATGTATTAAAATATTCGTTTCATTTTATTACCCAAATCGTAATATAATCCAATATACATATAATTATGGCAGACAGCCTTCGTGGCGAAGCGGTAGTGAACACGACTGCTGTGCAGGAGGTCGCGGGTTCGATCCTCGCTCAGTGCAAATATTTGTATGCATGAATATGGGTTTTTGCACTGGTCTGGTCGTGCCTCGGAAAGCACGTTAAGCGGTCGGTCCCGGCTGCCATACGAATATCTAATGGCAGTCGTTACGGGTTGTTGGAGCCCTCAAAAGTCCAACAATTGGTCTTACTGCAAAGCTTCTATCGATAATTACTATCGATATTTTTTTTCTGTATTATAACAACCCTAGGAATGTCAGTTTAACAAATGTCGCAGAGATCAAGTTATGTTTTTTTAAGTATAAAGCTGAGTGAATATATATGTATATATATCTATAATAGGTTGGGGAAAAAGTCTTTTCGCATTATAGTATGTATGAACTTGTAATAAAATCTTTTTGGCTATACTATTTGTATCTGGCTGGTTTTGGTATCATTCAAAGTTTAAATTTTAAAGAAGATAATTCCAAATTCAAATTAGGAAAATGTGTGATTTTTATTTGTTTTTCGTACTGTAAAGATGAGTGAATCTAATGAAGAAATTCGATACATTTTAAAATTTTACTACAAAAAAAGTAAAAATGCAACGCAAGCCGCGAAAAAAATTTGCGATGTTTATGGACCTACTAGTGCAGTGTCTGTGAGAGTAGCACAAATTTGGTTTAAGTGTTTTCAATCCGGAAATTTTGATGTCAAAGCACGTCGCTCTGGTCACCCTATTACGGATAAAATTGATGCCATTTTTGAAAAAGTGTAATAAGATCGGCATATCAGTAGTTACGACGTAGCTGAAGAACTGGGAATTGACCACAAAACAGTTTTGGCGCATTTGAAAAACCTGGGTACACAAAAAAGCTCGATATTTGGGTACCCCACGAGCTCACTGAAAGAAACC
Organism: Philereme vetulata; assembly: GCA_918857605.2. Classification (NCBI taxonomy): domain Eukaryota; kingdom Metazoa; phylum Arthropoda; class Insecta; order Lepidoptera; family Geometridae; genus Philereme; species Philereme vetulata. The sequence goes on from OU975443.1 coordinate 7,404,400, forward strand.
TAATGAACCGTGTACTCATTTGTGATTCTTTATTACGACGTAATGAAACCGAACCATTTTTGATGAAGCTGATAACTGGTGATGAAAAGTGGATCACGTACGACAAGAACGTGCGAAAAAGGTCGTGGTCAAAGGCCGGTCAGGCTTCACAGACTGTGGCGAAACCCGGGTTAACTCGCAACAAGGTGATGGCTGTGTGTGTGGTGGGATTGGAAGGGCATTATTCATTATGAGCTGTTACCACCAGGCAGGAATATCGATTCTGAACTCTAGTACTGCGAACAACTGATGAGATTAAAGCAAGAAGTTGAGAGAAAGCGGCCGGAATTAATCAACAGAAGGGGTGTAGTTTTTCATCATGATAACGCTAGACCTCACACATCTTTAGCCACTCAGCAAAAATTAAGAGAGTTTGGCTGGGAGGTGTTAATGCATCCGCCGTATAGTCCTGACCTTGCACCTTCAGATTTCCACTTGTTTCGGTCTCTTTAGAATTCGTTAGGCAGTGTCAGGTTAACATCACGAGAGGACTGCCAAAACTACTTGTCGCGGTATTTTGATCAGAAGCCCCAAAATTTCTATAGCAATGGGATCATGTCCTTAAAAATGGGAACAAAATAGTACCTACATACTTTAGTTAAATGTAAATAAACTATATTAAAAAATGTTTTGAATTTTCTTAAAAAATGCTTAGAAACTTTTTCCCCAACCTAATATATCTATATTATTTTTTTTATGTTATTTGTGGGGCAACAGGCTAACGGCCCTCCTGATGGTAACCGGTCACCGTCGCCTATTAACGTCGACAACGCCCGGGGTATTGTCGATGCGTTCCCTATCCTGTAGAAACCTCTTTATATTTCTCTTGAAGCGTTAGATATGTATGTGAATCATGTCAAAATGGTCAAAGGTCTTCTACGAGTACGTGCGTCTGTTGATTTCAGTAGATCCTCTCCGCACAACTTCGTTGGATATAGGCCGCTGGCTGATCTACCAGCATAGTGAGTAGGCTTAAGCCTAGGGCGGCAGATTTGAGGAACGGCAAATTTGGGGACCGTTATTTTTTAGGGTTCCGTACCCAAAGGGTAAGACGGGACCCTATTACTAAGACTCTGCTGTCTGTCTGTCTGTTCATCTGTCACCAGGCTGTATCTCATGAACTGTGATAGTTAGGCAGTTGAAATTTTCACAGATGATGTATTTCTGTTGCAGCTATAACAACAAATACAAACAACATACAACTAAAAACAAAATAAAACAAATATTTAAGGGGAGCTCCCATACAACAAACGTGATTTTTATTACGCGTTTTTATAGATAATGGTACGGAACCCTTCGTGCGCGAGTCCGACTCGCACTTGGACGGTTTTTTTTAAAGATTTGTGTAAGGCGGTGTTCTGCTGTTTTTCAGATAGAAGTACAATAGTATTTTTCAAACTTAAGCGATTGCTGTATATAATTACTGATTAAAACGGGTATTAATAAAAATGGTACATAGGTACGCGATAAATACCCGTTTCAATCAGAAGTACAAGTCAACTTTCCTCTTTCATTGTATATTCAAGCAACGGTACCATAAACTTTTATATGCTGGTGGTAAAGCTTTTGTGAACGGGCTCGAGGAAGTGGGCACCACCGCCTTACCTTTATCTGCCGCCAAATAGCAGTACTTGTGCTGCTGTGTTCCGGTTAGATGGTAATGGTATGTTCCTGTAATTACTGGCACATAGGCATACCAGATAAGTCCTATAGTATAGCAACGTATCCACATAGAGATTAAGACAACATAATAACTTGTTTTGAATTCTATGTGGATATCCATGGGCTGCAGTAGCCACTTAACATCTGGTGGACTGCATGCTCGTTTGCCATATAAGTTGTAATAAAAAAAAATCTATTAAAACGGCCAGTTCGCGGCCCCCAACCAGTAGCATACCTTACCCCGCCTTCGATAAGGCACTCACAAGCTTTGATTAGCTCAGAAATATACCCAAAACTATTTCTTGCGCAATTTCAACAAAATTGTTGGATTTCAGGGCGGCAAAAACTTAACAGCCTATACTCTGAGATGTGTAAATCCGCCACTGATATAAGCCCTAATTCGCGGTATAAGCTCAGTGCAACCGCACCCTTATCAACAGACTACTAAATCAAATCGATACATCTATTCTCCATTACCGGTCTAGGAGTAAGCTATACACCACTCCATTCGCAGCCAGCAATGTATGGCGCGATAAAGGAAGTTAAAACTATCGTCTTGACACATTTCCGCACTTTTACTGCAAATAATCTAGCATTTTAGGGAAGTCGGGTGGATTTGCGCAACGATGCCTAATCGTATTTAGTGCCTAAATCTGTTTAAGAGAGTTGTCAAATCTATTAGGGATCTATTAAGGGGAGGTAGTTGCACAACGCAAGTCTCTCTAACTAAGCTGTCTTTTTACTAACGAACTTCAAAATAAGGAGGTTCTCAATTCTCTGTATTTTATTTTTTATTTATGGTTTATGCTATAATTCTTTATCACGTGTTCCAATTTCAATTATGTTAGAAAAAGGTTACGTAAGTTACCTACCTCATCTGACGATGGGATCCATCAGAATATCATCAAACTCTTCAACTTGCAAAGGCATTTGCACATTTTTATAATTTTCTGTTTTCTGAAGTTTCATGCATTGCTGCTCTAGTATCCCACTTTCCTATATCAAACTTTTCATAGCAAGCAATGTACAGCACAAAGGAAGTTATAGCTTTATAGTTTCAATCTACGAGGGTGAGTCACCCCTACCTGCGCAAGCGCAAGCTGTTATGAAAAATAACAAAAGGCACACCTATAAAGTCGGTGTGAGGATTGATGGCTTTGAAATTCCAAGGCAAACATTGGTTATTAATTTTGTGTTTTCAAGTTCGGACGTGTTTTGTATTAATAGATATCATCGCTTTGAGATTGTGTGACCAGTCGCACTTCTGTTTTGTGTTTTTTAGTGTTTTAAAAACCTATAGGGTATTTTCGGTTGGTTAAAAGCAAGGTCTTACAGCACAAATAATTACTTAAAGAGAAAATTCCGAAAAAACGTTGAAAATTAAGGTAAATTTTAGTACTTACAAGTTTTCGCGAAAATCTAAATTTGCCCATATCTTTTAATCGCGTTCACTCAGGACCTTGATTTTTATACACCTAATAGGGACTATAGACCTCAGTATCTGGTATAAGTTTCATCTTGTTAGGTCCACCCGTTCCTGAGAAAATCGATGGTGACACACGGTCAGACAGACGGACAAGAGAGTGATCTTATAAGGGTTCCTTTTTTTACCTTTTGAGGTACGGAATCCTAAAAACATTTAAATAAGTATGTTCTCTATCACTAGTAGCGAACAATTTGGCGCTACAACAACGTGAGCGGACTGTCAAAAATATTTATGGTATCAATATAAATGCGCAGGACATTGTCGTAGATTTTAGTGGCTTTGTTCCGAAATCAGAATCTAATAAATTAGTATTAAAACTAGGTATCAGGTACCTACTTGGGCCCTAAAATTGAGCATTCAAAGTTACGCCCGTCCGGTGATTCAGATAATGACATTTTGAATACATGATGTCAACTAGCGTCTGCCGAATTTTAATGTCAGTATTTATAAAAAAAAACACTAATAGGTTGTGTTATGGCTTGAACAGGTTATGGGCCCAGAAAATCAAAGTAATAATGCTTTATGTAAAGGTTCTAAAGGACTTTATTTCGATAAAAGTTTGTCAGGGCGTGGTCCAGACACCAGCCAGAGTTAATACTGAAGAAAGAAAGAAAGATATATTTATTGCCAAAATGATCTTACACAATTTAACAGTTTCGGTCAGGCCCAATATAGGCATAAAAGCCTGTATCTTGAATCTCTGGAGCTCGAGTTACCTAAATTTAAAAATATTATCATGAAGATTTTTACAGCAAGGAAAGTGTTTGGCTATGTTAACATTGACATTAAGGCATTATAGTGTAGGTAATAAAAGAAGCAAGAGTTGGCAGAAAATTTCTGTATGCATGCTTGTATGTATTTGTGTGAAAATAGTGTTTGTCAGTGTGTGTGTGTGTGTATGTGTATGTTTGTGAGTGGTTGGTGTGAGTGCATGTTTAAGTTTAAGTTGCGCGGAGTACCAACTATTTTAAGTCTTCTAATTCATCATACGAGAGTCAAAGAAGTCATTTCTTGACAATTGTTTTGCAAGTAAAGCCTGTGCAATCCATAATGTCACACTTTTAACATACGTTGTTGTAGGTGTTCAGAAGTGAGAATTTTGGACTTCGTCTAGCTATTTCTGAATGAGTTATTGGTATAGGGATCCTGTAGGCACTGATCTGTAATACTGATCCTGGTCTTACGACCACACTGTCGCAGTGTCTCTTTGTGTGACTTATTGGTTATATGCTCATAATAAAACTCTAAAAAGGACTGTGAACGGCAAGAAAAGCTACTTATATTATTAATTAGATAGGTAATATTTAAATGGTAGTTTTTTTTATTCAATTTTGGATGCTCGATGGCCGAATGATAATTACGTGGCTGGTCGAACAATAGTCTCGACGAGGACCGGAGAAAATCATACTAGTATCATACTATATTATAGCTAAGTGCGAATGTGAGTTTGTTTATTGTTACACTTTTACGTCGTAACGGCTGAACTGATTTCGATGAATGGTAGGTACATAGATAAATTGTAACCTGGATTGCGATACAGGCTACTTTTATATAACAAATCATGCGTGCGCAGCCGCAGGCAGGTGTTAGTAGCGTAATAAACAGTCGGCTGAGACGCAGGAGGTAGCGGGTTCGATTCCCGCCGCGGAACAAATGTTTGTATGATCTACAGATATTTGTTCCGGGTCTGGTTGTTTTTCTATATATTATAATAAGTATGTATGTACAAAAAAAAGTATATAAGTATTATATCAGTTATTTGGTTCCCATAGTACAAGATCTGCTTAGTTTGGGGCTAGATAGCGCTGTGTGAAATGTCCTGCAATATTTATATTTATTTATTTTATAATAAAGAGGAGGCCAAATACTTGAGTAGGTGCAAACAGGCTGAAACAATAATCATTATTTTGTAAATACCTATCAATGTTTTGTATAAGTACTTTAGTTACGTTACGTACACAAGGCTACATATCAAGCTATACTTATCCAGTATAAGCTGACCTCTCATTCTACGAAAAGCCTACACAATGCGAGGTCAGCTTATACCGGAAATGTATAGCTTGATGTGTACCCGTGTGTACCAACATAAAGTGCACGTAAGATTAAATGAAATTATTTTTAAATAACTACCAGCAGCGATCTTGGACCGTTATTTTATTGAATACAGTTTGATCCGCGGCTCAATAAACGTAACCACTGCGCATTGGATAGCAATTAAGCAGCAATCAGACGGAATTGCAACACAATTGCCACAATTAAAGATGGGAATGTTGGGGCGTTTTCATACTGGCCAACACAACACACGACTCCCATTGCGGTTGCCAATGCTACCTTTGAGCAAGAAGGAAGTGCTTTTGAAGTAGCTGCGTTACTTATTTATTATGCTCGTATTCTTGAAAAACTCTCTGTTTTGTCTGTAGCATTCACAGACAGTTTCAAAATCAGATCGAAAGAGACAAAATGCCAAAGCAATGGCGTAGCGTGGGTGTCAGCCGCCCGGGGCGGAAGAAAATTTTGCCGCCCTCTAATTTAGATATTTCAATTAAATAGAATAATATACAAAAATTCTCAAGAACTTTTTGGCAAGAATAGGCATCATTTTGTATTGTTTTTTTGTTACAAATAAAAAAGTGATGTATGTATACATATATGTTTTACTCATTGTCGATCTTAAATAATTTTTAAAAATTTCAATTTTGGAGAACTTCACACACAGCTGGCATTGCTTATGCGACAAAAATATGAAATGGTTCAAATATTTCTAAGTTATTAGTATTATTTATTGTGAAATTTTGCCGCCCCCTAAGGGTGCCGCCCGGGGCGGGCCGCCCCTACTACGCTACGCCACTGTGCCAAAGATAAAGAGAGATTTTAGGTAAGTATATCTAAATTTAAAGGTTTGACATGACTCAGCGACTGTTGTAGTCGCGCGCGAGTTTACGTGTATACTCCGAAACATAGAAGAGCTTCATGTTTAGTTTTGTGTCCAACAGGGGTCCATAATCACACATTTATACCTACCAATTTCTAAATATTACGAGTATTACATTTTGGAATGCATTATAGGATTGACGACCTCCGTGGCACAGTGGGCGAATAGCCGGCTGAGACGCAGTAGGTAGAGGGTTCGATTCCATCCGCGGAACAAATGTTTGCACGATCTACAGATATTTGTTCCGGGTCTGGTTGTTTCTCTATATATTATAAGTATGTATTTACAAAAAAAAAATGTATATAAGTATTCTATCAGTTATCTGGGTCACATAGTACAAGCTTAGTTTGGAGCTAGATAGCGCTCTGTGAAATGTCCAGCAATATTTATTTATTTATTTACCTAAATGCTACCATCGCATCTAAACAAAATGAATGATTGATTGAAAATTCTTTATTGCACAAAATACATAAATGTGTGCATAGGCGAACTTAATGCTAGCAAGCATTTTCATCCAGTTTGGCTTTTGCGTAGTGTTGAGAAAAATTATTTTTGTAGGTAGTGCATGACATAGTGTAGCAGGAAAATTATACAATAAAAAATAAGACTAAGATATATTGAGAATACGGATGAAACATCAGAATGCTGTTTCTTCCGCAATCAATCGATCTGAACATGTCCATCTATTCCATGCGGCGTCATTCAAGCCACGAGCGCTTCAGTTACGCTAAGATAAATAAATAAATATTTATGGACATTTCACACAGCACTATTTAGCCCCAAACGAAGCAGAGCCTGTACTATGGGAACCAAATAACTGATAGAATACAACATCCAGACCCGGAACAAATATTTGTAGATCATGTAAACATTTGTTCCGCGGTGGGAATCGAACCCACTACCTCCTGCGTCTCAGCCGGCTATACGCCTACTGCGCCACACGGAGGTCGTCAGATTAGCCAGTTACGCTGTAACGTCACGCACTATGAACGTACCTAGTGTGAATAAGTCTTTAGGCGGCGCACAAAAGGAAAATAATTAAGCTTGCCACTGTCTTCTTCCATGCGGTTGAAGGTTTAGGTTGAAATTACATCGATTCTCGGTTAGGTTCTATAGGGAACCGTTGACAATATTTTAATGTGTACATTGTGCATATCTGCTTCTGAGTAACGCTTTCTAACGGATGAAAATTATGTACACGTCCTATGTTTTCACATCAAAATAAATAAAGAGAGGGATTTTTAGCCGTCTATTAAAGTTACCCAGAGATCGTGAAATAGGCACTTATAGTCCTTCCATTTCTTTATTTTCTCGATGACAGTTCTAATTTGATAGTTGTAGTGTTGTGACCTCATGGGGAGAGCTCATCGAGTGACAGTGACGGTTCATCAGATTTTGATTAAAATAAATAAATAAAGATTACCTGTCGTTATAATTATTTCATTTAATTGTCGAGTACCTATACCTACTTATTTTACAACAGCTTCGAAAATTTTAAAGAAGTTGGCATTCTTCATCAAGAATTAATACGTGTAACATCTTGTAATGAAATATAATATTAGTTAATAAATTTGTATAAAAGCATCCGGCAGTAGTTTAGTTTCTTAAATTTTGTAAAAAAATATAGGGTCTGTTATCGTGTTACGTTTATTAATAGTTCCATCCCTATCAGTTTCTCCGACTCTGGTATAACCTTGTACGTGCGTAAGCGTCATATTTTTGTAAAATAATGCATACATAATGTAAAGCAGACGCTCGTTCAAGTTTTCACAGGAGCTGTCATCGAGAAAATAAAGAAATGGAAAGACTATAGTAAAGATTATTTATAAGTGTTACTAGCTGACCCACCTGCCTTCACACACGTGGATTCTTAAATATTTATTTTAATATCTTGTGAATCCTGCCAGTTATTGAAATGTGACATACACGAAAATTTAAGCTAAAACTCCCGTTTTAATCCCTAGTTTTCATTGAAATCCGTGCAGCCGTTTCGGAGCCTATTCCAGACAAACTATCAGCCTTCACACACGTGGATTGTTAAATATTTATTTTAATATCATGTGAATCCTGCCAGTTATTGAAATGTGACATACACGAAAATTTAAGCTAAAACTCCCGTTTTAATCCCTAGTTTTCATTGAAATCCGTGCAGCCGTTTCGGAGCCTATTCCAAACAAACTATCAGTCAGACAGGGAGATAAAAAGCGATAAACAATCATTTATGATTAGGCATCGTATAAATAGTAGTTTTCACTTAAATTTTGACATTGATTTTGAAATCACAGACAGACACTTCCATTTTATTATTGGTAATAATAGATTTGTAAGTAATTTATTCTTTGCTGATAATATGTTACAAAATAAGGTCTTAAATTACTTAAGATTGATTGATTGAAAATACTTTATTGCACTTATAAAACTAGTACAAAGGCGAACCTAATGCTAAAGAGCATTCTCTTCCAGATAACCTTTGTGTATCGTAGATAAAGATGTGTAGGTAGTGCACAGAAAAGGGAACTAATGAAAAATTTGCACAGGACTAATAAAATAGCATAGGTAAATACTACATAAATACTTTTTATCGTAGACTAAACTATACCAATATTAAATAAAAATACATACATAACAATAGAAGAAGTGGGAAGGAAAGATTAAGTTGCTCATTTTTGGTCGGTTTGACCGAGAAGGTGCCTATAGATTCTCAATCCGAATGCTTCCACTGAAGCAGCCTCGAAATACTTTGGTGGCGTATTATTCCAGAGACGAGTAGCGGTTATGGTGTAAGAGTCAGAGCAAGTAGCCGTGTTATGCTGTAGAGTCATCAATTGGAAACGACGAGACGATCGCACAGCTCTGTCCTCAGTATGATAGGTAGCTAAAAATACATAATTTTCTTTAGCTAGTGGTAGTCTAAGTTTTCTCTGTCTCTTCATTACCTACCGTTAACTACTAAATCGCATTCAATTTAACCGACTTCAAAAAAGGAGGAGGTTCTCAATTCAACGGTTTTTTATGTTTATTACCTCAGAACTTTCGACTGGGTGAACCGAGTTTGATGATTCTTTTTCTATTTGAAAGCTGGTGCTGGTCCAATTCTGACAATGGCATCCATGAAAAAACCATATAAGTCTTAAATTCCAAGATTTTTTAAATCATCTCAAAAAGTTCAAGCCGACGGGACTTCAACCCGCAACCTTCCTCTTGATACGAGGATGCACTATCCAACTGTGCTACCAGGCCATTTCACGTCTAATTCGAAATTAGTGAGATGATTCAGATTACGACTAAAGCGCCGTTAGCTCCACATGAAAACTTATACAGTTTTCCGGCTCAATGCCAAACGTTGCAGTTTAGTACATTGACAAGAGATGTCGCGTTCGATGTCGAGTCTTAAATTTGTTTAATTTTTATGTTATGTTATGTTTGTTAGCTCAGAACTCCGTTATATGTCGACCGATTTGGAAAATTAAATTTTTATTTGAAAGGATATATTTTTAGATTGATCCCATGGAAATTTCATCAAAATTGGTAGAGCAGTTTGGTTTTTACTGTTATCTGAAGTCGGTTATATTTTTCTTAAAACGTTACTTGTGTTATAATATTTAAAATGTCATAGATTTCTTGTAGGTACCTTTACTTTCGATTACCTGATTGATCGAATATATAATCAAAAGTGCTTATCGGATAACCCAGATGGGTAATAGGTATCTTAATATTGATAATATGCGCAGATGTAACGGTAGACAATAAATGATGTTAGTACCAATATTTTTTTTATCTAGTTATGCTGTCCCACTGCTGGGCAAAGGCCTCCCCCTCATCTCTCCACTTTTCTTAACCTTCTACTAAATCCCGCCAGTCCCTATACAAAGCGTTCAAATCATCGCGCCACCGCTTCTTAGGCCTTCCACAGTGTCACTTTCCATCCACAGGGATGCATCCAGTTACGACCTTAGCCCACCTATTTGGTTGCTTGCGAGAGACATGACCCGCCCAGTACCAATAATAGGCAAAATTATTGATAAATTAAATCAAAGGAAACATTTATGTAAATTACCTTAATCCACGGAATAAAGAGTTTAATTACGTTTGACGACCTCCGTGGCGCAGTGGGCGAATAGCCGGCTGAGACGCAAGAGGTAGCGGGTTCGATTCCCGCCGCGGAACAAAAATTTGCATGATATACAGATATTTGTTCCCGGTCTGGTTGTTTCTCTATATATTATATGTATGTATTTACAAGAAAAAAAGTATATAAGTATTCTATCAGTTATCTGGTTCCCATAGTACAAGCTCTGCTTAATTTGGGGCTAGATAGCGCTGTGTGAAATGTCCAGCAATACTTATTTATACTTACTTATCTACTTTATTTAGACTACCTAGAATACTCGTTTACAACCCATCACGTCCCAACTGCAGGGGCACGGGTCTCTTCCCATACTTTGGGAAGGTAAGGCCATACTCCACACACGGGGGCCAAGTCCGGATTGGTGGAGGTTGCGAGGCTAGTGGCCAACCCCAGTGTCAGAAGTTTTCAAGCTGCCTATACGGCCTCTGACATGACTTAACGACTGCGATCAGCTAGTGATAGTAACCGGCACCAACGGCTTAACGTGCCTTGCGAAGCACGGAACCTAGAATACTAGGATCACATAATTCATGTATCTAGCTAGTCTTTATCAGCGATATGAAAACAAGCTACCTTCTGTACATTTATGAAGAAATAAATGAGTACAAATGTTAAGTATTGATAACTAATATCTAATCTCTAAGCATTTTAGAAACAGTAGGAACCATTTTGAACTCGTAACAGTTTTTGTTTAGAGATAACGTAAAATTTGCCTCATTTTCGATTGGTTTTGTGTTACCTTAGATTACCGTAGATTTGTATACGATTAACTTATAATTGCATCTAGACAGCTTTAATAGTTGTTACTACAACATACACGCGTAAATCTCAAATTAAAATAATTGCAATTCAACAGAAGCACATAGCACGTATGAATATTGGCGCCCCAACCAACGTGGGACAGTTTTGATTAGTGAACGCCATAACTGGTTCAAAATGATTCCTCCATTATTTAAAGAACTTAATATTTTCAAAAACTCATAATAATATTGATATTTTCTTTGCTCTTTCCTTGTTTTGGTTTGCTTGCTTCCATATTAGTGTTGGTAATTTCCGGAATTTAGGTAAACATATACCGACGCTCACCGACGAAACGCTTTCCGAGAACGACGAACAAATAGACACATCTACTATATTGGCATGAACGACTGGAAGGACATCAGGTGGCCTGAAATTGCAGATTCATCAGAGGATCTAGTTCATTCAAATCTGTTCAGGAGTTACGATTAAGCAACAGACATCTTATCCCCTTTTAACAAGACCACCACACCACAGAAGAATTGAGGACGGTAGAGGAGACAAAAATACAATAGCTACACTTGTTGACGCATATTGCATCTTGGAATAGGAATAAGCTTTTTACAAAGAAAGAGAGGACATAATCGCCATGAAATCTGCAGATATGAACTAGAACAGAGAGCCGACTCAAATTGTACCTAAATGTTAGGTATTATTCCTTAGTTCTACAAATTATCTAATAGTCTAAGAATAGGTCTAAGTAGGGACTACGAAAATGCCTATTGCAGCAACGGATAGTTATCTTTTTTTGGATAAAAAACAATTTTATGCCATATCCGCTCCGAGATGGAACCAGGAACGCAGGTCGTCCACCGACAAGATGGGTCGACGACATTATAAAAATTACAGGTCGTATGTGGAGAATGGAGAAAGTAAGGTAAAGTCGTAAGCACATGTATCTCTGAACCATAGAAAAGTCCAGGAGTGCCACTAACGGACCCATCCAATTGTTGGCCTTGCCCGAACTTTGCTTGGCCTAGTTACAGTAATATATTTCAGACATGACGTCACCGTTGTATTTCACTACCGACTATATAGCTAACAGAAATAGTTTATAGGTCAGCATTCTAACTAATACTAAAGTAAACATAGCTTCTAGTAGTCATTCTGCAATATTATGACGATATATAAATTTAATTTCGGTAACGATTGGGAGGAGCATCCGGATATGCAAGAAAGTGACTTGCTTAGGTGAAGAACGAGACAAACATGTACCATAGCCGCGTCGCATTGTCGCAGGAGTAAATGACGTAAGTGACAAAAGATAAAATCTCCAATTTCAAGAGAACCAATAAATGAAAAAAAAATCCTTTTCCATTAATTTAGGTATCATAATTACCTACATAACTAAGTAAAAAATACTTTAAATCTTTTCTAGAGTCGGAGAATATACGATATTAGTGTTTTAAAACAGCCGATTTTGACAAATAATTGTATCGAGAAAAGTTTCACCAATTGCGTTTCTGCCTTTCATTTATGTAGTTTAAATCCTCCAGTAAATATTGCTTAAATATGAAATCAGTACCATTTTTAGTTATTGAATACGACAGTTACTTAGCGGCTCATTTTTTTACATATCGCCTTAATCTATGTATATTCATTCATTTGTCATTTTCGAAATTATAATTTAAACCAATAAAATTAACCTATCTCGGTTTGAATCTTCGATTTCTCTTTATACATTTCTTTCTATACTAATAGTAATAATAACCTAAGGCGGCGTTATTTATGTTGCCACAACCCGTTCTCATTTATCTACCTAAGTTTAACATCTTCGTTAATTGATACAGACCGGCATTCTCAAGGCTTTAGTGGTCTCAGGACCAGGGTAATCTAAAAAAGAATTTAGTGGCGTACCTTGTCTATGGTTTTAATAAATGATTTCACATGTTTTTTTTTTATCGTGTTGGTTTAATTTGATTTATATTTGAGCTTTTATTATTGATTGCTTTTTATCCTTGATAAGACATTCTTACCTATTTTTATTTATTTGAGACAACAAACAATTATGCCTAAATATTACTAGACTTAATAATTATTAAAAGATGTCTTACAGGCTTATCCAACACCGTTGTCCACAGATTACGTTAGACAAATGGTGGGCATGAGTGTAGACAATATTACAACACACAAATACATATAAAAATAAAACCGGCCAAATGCGTGTCGGACTCGCGCACGAAGGGTTCCGTACTATTATCTATAAAAACGACAAAAAATTACGTTATTTGTATGGGAGCCCCCTTAAATATTTGTTTTATTTAAATTTAATTATTTGTTTTAAATGTGAATATATAACTAAATATTCTGTGTATATTTCGAGCGTCGCTGCCGTTATCAATATCGAACTAAAACGAGCAAAACATCACGTTTGTTGTATGGGAGCCGCCCTTAAATATTTATTTTATTCTGTTTTTAATATTTGTTGTTATAGCGGCAACAGTAATACATCATCTGTGAAAATTTAACTGTCTAACTATCACGGTTAGTGAGATACAGCCTGGTGACAGACGGACAGACAGACTGACAGCGGAGCCTCAGTAATAGGGTGCCGTTTTACCCATTGGGTACGGAACCCTAATAAAAATGAACCTGTATTATACAGGCAAGCAAGTGCCTAGGTACCTACCTACCTACACAATAAAGGTTCACATTTATAGTAATGAGTAGTCTCTATTATTTTAAATTGAAATTAGACAATCAGATAGGATTGTCTGATTGATTGCTTTCTTAAACAAGCCGACTATTAGTCCTTATTTTTTTTAAACAAATATTTATTCAATGTGTCTAAAATCATATAAATCTGAAATGCGAAGGTTTAATGAATCTATACTAATATTATAAGGAGGAAAGATTTGTTTGTTTGTATTGAATAGGCTCCGAAACTACTGGACCCATTTAAAAAAATCTTTCACTGTTGGGAAGCTACACTATCCCCGGGTGACATAGGCCGCTTTTTACCCAACTGCGCAGAAGGAGGGTAATGTTTTTATTGAAAAACTAAGCGTGCGAATCTGCGGATTTGTCAGCTAGTCTATACTAATATTATAAAGAGGAAAGATTTGTATTTTTGTGTGTATGTTTGTAATGAATAAACTCAAAAACTACTGGACCGATTTAAAAAAATATTTCACTGTTGGGAAGCTACACTATCCCCGGATGACATAGGCCACTTTTTACCCAACTGCGCAGAAAGAGGGTAATGTTTTTAATAAAAAACTACGCGATCGAAATTTCGGATTTGTCAGCTAAATAGTCTATACTAATATTATAAAGAGGAAAGATTTGTATTTTTGTGTGTATGTTTGTAATGAATAAACTCAAAAACTACTGGACCGATTTAAAAAAATATTTCACTGTTGGGAAGCTACACTATCCCCGGACGACATAGGCCACTTTTTACCCAACTGCGCAGAAGGAGGGTAATGTTTTTATTGAAAAAACTACGCGTGCGAAATTTCGGATTTGTCAGCTAGTCTATACTAATATTATAAAGAGGAAAGATTTGTATTTTTGTGTGTATGTTTGTAATGAATAAACTCAAAAACTACTGGACCGATTTAAAAAATTCTTTCACTGTTGGGACGCTACACTATCCCCAAGTGACTTAGGCTGCTTTTTACCCAACTGCGCAGAAGGAGGGTAATGTATTTAATGAAAAAACTACGCGTGCGAAGATGCGGATTGGTCAGCTAGTATGTAATAAAACGCTATCTGTACAACGCATGCGACGGCCAACATGGCATTGCATCGCATGCTTTATGATATGACTAATGTTTATTCGTAGCAATGACAAAAGGTTACAATCTAACACAAAAGTGTTGTAACTCCACACCGTTATGCGTTTGTTGGTTCATGCTGTTCTGTCGTCTCAATTTCTATGAGTACAAGGTTTAATTTCGTAGTGTATTTGACATGACGGCTCCTTTGACCGGTAGATAAGATCTACATAGGGCAGGTAGACTTTTATTGCCCGGTGCAGCGTTCGCAGAGCCCCGACAAATATCTGTTGCGTGTTATTTTTCACACGAGAAATGACAAAAATGGAGACAAAATGTCAAAAGTTATCGTAGATAGTGTTTTTAAGTTCATTGTGGCAAGTGTTATTTACAAAATTGTATAAACTAAAGAAGTCAAATGCGGGTGGCATTTGACACAGACGCCTGCTGAGTGCGAATACAATGTCCAATTACTTACTTTCAGTTAGAGTAACATTCAAAATTAAGGGAACTTGTCGGATAATGGGTTGGATGGATAGATATTTAAATCTTGCGGGCCACTGAAATCGATCGGCTCGCATACAGCGAGCATAAATAAATATTGCTTTCACACAGCGCTATCTAGCCCCAAAGTAAGCAAAGCTTGTACTATGGGAACCAGATAACAGAATACTTATATATTTTTAGGGTTCCGTAGCCAAATGGCAAAAAACGGAACCCTTATGGATTCGTCATGTCTGTCTGTCTGTCCGTCCGTATGTCACAGCCACTTTTTTCCGAAACTATAAGAACTATACTGTTGAAACTTGGTAAGTAGATGTATTCTGTGAACCGCATTCAAAAATGATATTGAGGTTTCTCATATCATTTTTTTCTAAACCGAATAGTTTGCGCGAGAGACACTTCCAAAGTGGTAAAATGTGTGCCCCCCCCCCCTCACCCCTGTAACTTCTGAAATAAGAGAAAGATAAAACTAAAAAAATATATATGATGTACATTATCATGCAAACATCCACCGAAAATTGGTTTGAACGAGATCTAGTAAGTAGTTTTTTTTAATGCGTCATAACTCGTAAACCGCAATTTACCTTTCATTCAATCAACTCAAATATAAAAAAAGTTACAACGAACTACAACTTGCTGCTACGGAACCCTTCATGGGCGAGCCTGACTCGCACTTGGCCGCTTTTTTTTTAAATACATACTTAAAATATATAGAAATACATCTAGACCCAGAACAAATATCTGTAGATCATGACCATGCAAACATCTGTTCTGCGGCGGGAATCGAACCCGCTACCCCCTGCGTCTCTGCCGGCTATTCGCCCACTGCGCCACGGAGGTCGGAGGAGCATAGAAATATAACACAGTTTATATAAGTACACAGTTTTTTGCATTCAATGGGAGTTCGGCTATCGCTTTTAAGTTGACAAATTCGCGACCGATAGCCAAACAGAACGCACAATCAGAGAATTTCTCTTTTATCTTTAATCGGGCGTTTCACTAAGTGGTCTAAGTGCTGCCGCTATAAACAGCATTACTAATGCGTCGAACGGTGAGTTGGAGCGTACGTGAGCTGGCACCAGATCGAATGGAAAAGCAGAGGTTACAGGCGCCGAGATGAACAAGCCACCGCCGCATTCCGCCGCGCGTCTTTGTCATGTTAACCAAACAGCGCGCTCATTATTCTGTTATTTTAACGAACCGTAGCGCCACATATCGTCGCGTTGTAGATTACATTATATTTTGTGTCGAAGACAGTCGCAGGTCGAGTAACTGCAGAGTGCAGCCACACTATTGTGCCGGCTTTCGTTTTTTGTAAGCGCGCATCGACATCGCCCACTCGGGTTTTTGGAATTCCGATATCCCCCCTCGTCCCACTGGCGCATGGCGCCGCCGGGGGTCCGGTTCATTCATAACACGGCGTGATGCCGACTATCCTCGTCTAGTAGGTATTTGAGGATAACATGTGTTCGCCGGAAACGTAACGCAAACAAAACTGGAATTGTTTTAGTTTGGTTATTGTGCTGCTTGATTTATTGTGGTTACGACAACAAACCACCGACGTCGTCTTCATTTCTGAACGGAGTGAACGTTCATTAGAAGTTCTCGATTTCTAAACAGATGAGTCGTTTATAGATAAGTTTAATAAAAAGTAAATCGTTCGGCATCAGAACATCTGTTTTAAGATAACCGAAAATAGTATACATTGCTTGACATGTTTAAAACTGACCGGTCAGAAAACTGCAACATTAACCACGCGTTAGTGTTTAGGTACGAGGTGTGTTAATTGATTAACGAAGCTGTGTACCATCTATTTATATAGGTATTGAAATCTATGAGTCACAAAGAAAGGATCAAGGATCAAACAAATACTCTGTAATCCATTATCTGAGAACTTATTTTTATTTATATTATAAAACGTAATAGCTGAGTAATAAATAGAAAGGCGGAGCCATTAAGTTGAACCTGCGCCTGTGGGTGTTTTTATTGTCGTTTTTATGTAGGTCACAGATATGTTGCGGTTTCTTAGCCGGCACCAGTCTTAGCTTGAAATTAATTCTCGCGGCATGTTGCGGTGAACAGTAAATACTTATACTCTCGAAGTGGAAGCGCCGACAGCAGGCTAATATTTGGAAATAGCAAGGAACCTGAGAACGAGTACTCGTACGTGACCATTCATTGATTTTTGACATAAATTTATAAGGAAACTTGAGAGCTTTTAAATATAAATAATGACTTGCAGAAAAAGAGCAAAAACAGATTGTTAGCATTGAAAATACTATAAAATAATGTTTTAATTGCTGAATTCAATTATGGCAACGCAATTCGCAGAGCTATTAAACCATAAGTCAATGGCTATGGTGTATGGCGTTATGGTCAGGGGTGATCGTCCGTGCACTCTCACGGAGCAATAATTACGGAGTTGCAGCATGGTGGCGGCTGGCAGTTTATAGGCCGAGCCGGGCGCAGGCTAGCGGCCTCGCCCTCGCCGCTCGCCCCTCGCCGGACCGCATTCCGCTCCCATGCGACCAGATCCTGCATCCTCTCCGGGACCTCTCCAAAATGTCATGTTTTTATTAATTTTCGCTCAGTTTACAACTTGCACGGGGATTAGATATCGACGCCTTTCACGTACATTTGTACATTTTGCGACAAATCTATATTGATTCGCGTTTTTTATTTGATTCGCAATTTATTTTGGTCATTCATTAGAACTGTACTAATCTTAATTACTTGCAACAGTTGCAACGGTCCGTAATCATCGAATTATACACTTTAATGCAATAATTTTAAGACGCTAGTCCATCGTTTAACATTTTCAAACGGAAAGTAAAGAGCACTATCTTTCCCTGTAATTTTATTTTATTGTAGGTATATATTTGTCTATGTATTTTATGTATTATATTCATTCATTTTATTACTTACCTACTTTTGGTATATTTCGTTTTATTTGTTTAAGATTTATGTATAAATTTATGATTCTTGTACACGCACCTACCTTTAAAATCACCTCTCTCTCTCTCTCTAGCCTCAAAGGTTTGCTGGAAGAAAACTCTTCTTAGTGTTAAGCTCGCCTTTGTACATGTCCTCTATTTATGTACTGTTTTAATATATTTTCTGGTGTACAATAAAGAATAAAGATGCAACTCAATTATAGAATGTCGTTTTTATGTTTTCTCTTAAAATAATCTTTAATAATACAATAAAATAATTTTACGCTTGATATACTTCCACAAAACCTTATAAAAAAATTGAAAATAGAAAATTCAAGATCCATTATGGGCTATAACCATCGGTGATTTCTTTAAGTCACCGCGTCCGATTCACACGGCTATTGGCTATTCCATTAACAAAATCAGACGATGACGAATCGAGCAGTAAATCGAGATTATAATCATTAAACGAGCTCACGGCATCACATTCTTACAGAAGAATCTGTGAAGCGTCGGAATGCACGGAATCGATTCTAACTCGTTTTGTTTTCGCCACGTCATAACTCGATCTTGGAATCCTGACTCGACCATGTCTGGCTTACGACCTCATTCCGAATTTTTAAACGATTACACAATTAAAATCATATTCGATCTTCGATTGATTTACAGAACTTTGTCATATTTTATTTCCAACAAATGCAAGGTCAATATTAGTGTAGTGAAGTCACTCGCTCTAAATAACTGATCTTGGATTAGTATTAGTAAGTACTTGGGAAATTTAATTATATTCATAGTTCAATCAAGCTATTTGTATGCATTAAATGCGCTCAGGAATTGTATCCCGGTACTATTGTATCTCTTCAACTTGGGCAAATCGGCGTTGTATGTATGTATGTTTGTCCGAGGATAACTTTCGAAGCGTTGATCGTGAAATTTAATACATAGGTAAGCAGTGATGGCACAATTTTGGTGTGACTAAATGAGCTAAAAATGTTGGGAGGTTGTTGAGATATTGGGGTTCAAGAGGAGGAAAAAAAATGAAAATGAGGCTAACTGATCAAATGGGACGTCAAATGAAAGGTATTCATTAGTACATTTAGACTCCGTTTTTATTTTTCGTAAACTTTTTATAATTTTTGAGTTATTATATTAGTCATATATGTACATAATAAAAACTGAACTTTGATAAAATTCACAGGGTACACCAGTGACCCCCACAGTGCTGAAATTTGATATGCGTGTAGCTTTAGTAACACAAATATAGGCAAAAGTCTGAAATCTAAAATAACTGGAATTTGTACCCCAAAAAACGGAACCAATTAACATAAACTTCCGTTACCTGAAATTTGAATGAAACTGTAGGTCAAGTTAGTAGATTAAGGCCGGCTTGCCCAACGATCCCTAAACGTATTTTGCGACTAAACATGTTTAAATTTGAAAACTCCTTAAATCATATTTAGCCACTAAATACGTTTAGGCATCGTTGCGCGAGTCGCCCTAAGAATATTTTTTTTGTTTTGGGATACTCGCGAGATTTCAGTTCGGGGCGAAGCACTAGTAGTACTAATTGATGAAGTGAAGTACTTAGGTTATTAAATTCATCTAGGATGAATGCAGTTCAATCGAGCCATTTGTATGTATTAAATGCGCTTCCGAATTGTATCCCGGTATAATTATATTATTATGGTGGCAGAGGAATGGCTGTAGAAGAGTAGGACGTCCAGCAGCGAGATGGGTGGACGACATCGCTAGACTCGCGGACCGTCAATGGGTGCGACTAGCGCAGGATCGTGGCGGATGGCACAAACTTGGGAAGGCCTATACCCAGCAGTGGGTAAAGTCGGGCTGTGGATGATGATGATGATGAATTATAATAAACGACTTAAATTAAATAATGCAATTTACTGTTCCACGAATACACAGACAGGCCACTATTTTGGCAGTTTTTGATTTTAAAGACAAAGGTCCTAATTAATGGTTGCCACTTGCCACCAAATTAGGAATCGCCAAGTAAAAAATACAGTTTCATAAGAAAGATGGAGTCGAGTTGAACCGTCGATTCATTACCAGTAAATATTACTTCAACGTCGGTTTTGCGAACTGCAACTGCAAGAGGCTTTAATTGCTGCCATCGTTAAAATGCCAAGTAATTTATAGCGAGGGTACAAAATATTAATAAGACACATTAAGTTTGCAATAAACAGGCGATTGTTGTTGCAATTGATATGCACATCAGCTCATAAATGGGCGTTGACTCAGGATAAGGCCCCGATGTTCTGTTAATGTCTTGCGGCTGCAAATTATGTGATAGCGTACTGTTGACTGACAGAGGCAGTCAATTTAATATGATAGTTGCTAATGTGACTAGTCTTACATGTCTAATTGGTTTAAATATGCTGTATCTGTCACGGAAACGAGTTAAGGCACCCCGTTTTACACACGCACGATAAAGATGTTATAATCACACTGATATTTCACTATAGTTCAAACAATAACACAATTATATTAGGGACACATTAAACGTAATGAAATGTATCTACTGACACAGATCATACGCTCTAATTCAAAATGTGCTTATATATCATAGAAATTAGGTTGAGTTCATAAAGTTCCAAGTAATCAAAGACTTTATGACGTGCTATTTGCGATTCATTTCCGTCAGCACTCCCACATTCACTATTAGTACTGAACTACTGAACCAACATCAGACACCACAATACTCGCAATAGTAACTTCAATTTCGGTACAAAGTGAAGAAAAATGAAATGGTGTTCGTTGGTAAGAGCATCACTTGAGAACGGCTGGACATGTTTGTAATGTTTGTAGTTAGTAGTCCGATTAAGAAAAAAAATATATATACATATACTAGTGGTTCGCCCCGAACTGAGATCTCGCGAGTCTCCGATTATAACAAAGAAATATGATTTGTAATTTTTGACTATCGAAATAGTACCACGAAATATATAACCAGAATACTTGGCCTACAGTTTCATATTTTTCATACATATTACATGTAACGGCAGTTCATGTATATTGGTTAGAGTTTTTTGGGGTACAAATTGCAGTTATTCTGGATTTCAGACGTTTGCCTATATTTGCGTGACTTAAGCTACATGCATACATATACCAAATTACAGTACTGTGGGGTCACTGGTGTACCCGGTGAACTTTGTCAAAGTTCAGTTTTCATTATAGCTAATAACTCAAAAACTATAGACTTTACAATAATTTAAGCGGAATCTAAATTTACTAATAAAGACCTTTCATTTGACGCCCCACTTGACCTAATAGTCTCATTTTAAATTTTTTTACCCCCTTAGAACCCTAATATCTCAACACCCCCCCTCCCCCACATTTTTAGCTCAGTTAGTCACACCTAAATTGTGCCATCATTACCTACATATGTATCAAATTTCACGATGATCGGATCCACACTTCGAAATTACACTTCAAACATACGTACAACGCCAATTTGCCCAATTTGATTTAGAGATCTCGCTTCGCTCGATTAATAAATTCGAAAGTTTGGATGTTTGTTTGTTACTGAATCACGCCGTAACGGCTGACCGATTTCAATGAAATTTGGTATGTACCTACGTAGAACCTGGATTTACACATAGGCTACTTTTTGTTGACAAACAACGCGTGCGAAGCCGCTGGCGGAAGCTAGTATTTTATGTTAAGATCGGAATCCAATAGACTATCACACGCGGCGAAGATAACTTCAATTGAAGCGTACTTATATTATATCGATCGAACTTCACTTGCAAGTTCGTTTGATCATATAATATATTATTTTCATCTTACATAGGATTGTATGGTGGGTGATATTTTATTTTGACATAAAATGTAATACTAATTAAAACATTTTCATCGTTTGTGAAGCGCTTATGAATCATCATCATTCACTCTCACTCCTCGTCACACGTGCGAGGCGAGACGTTATTCGGAGCGGATCGCACTCACCCTGATGAAGGTTCACGAATTGAACCGAAACATTGTCGGTCGAAACACCGATAAGACGGTACGTGATAAATCCCGTATTTATAATAATGATTGAAATCAATCACGAAAGTTTTCTAAGTAAAATCATCATCATCATCCACAGCCTGACTTCACACATTGTTGGGTATAGGCCTCCCCAAGTTTGTGCCTTCCACCAGGATCCTGCGCTAGTCTCACCCACTGACGGCCCACGACCTTTACGATGTCGTCCACCCATCTCGCTACTGGTCGTCCTACCCATCTACACCCGCTCCTAGGCCACCATTCAGGCACTGTCCTGCTCCATCTGTCATCACCACGTTTAGCCAAGTCTCCCGCCCAAGGCCATTTGAGCTCCATAACTCGAATCCCAACATCTTGAACCTTCATTCGTCTACGGATCTCGACGTTTGGATCACGCTTAAGATTACAGATATTTCAAAATAAATGACTTATTTTGTCAAACTTTGAAAAGCAATTTTTATTTTAGTTTATTAGCACCTCATTAGTCCAAATCACAACATCAAGCCGAGATAAGACAAACGATCAGAGAAACCCGACCAAAACTTTATTTAGATTACGTGTATCGCAAAGTGGCCGGGATGCATAATTAAGTTACGCAGAACAGCTTTTTACATAAATAATGCACGTTCAAGTCGGCAGCGGCTAACATCGGATTGAGACTTTTTGAGCAACGTGCGTGCAATTAAAAATTTCATAAAATAAAAACACACGTTTCTTGTCTGAAATGCTGTGTTCCTGGTTTCTATAAAAAGGTTTAACCAGAAGAGAAACAGTTTGTATGTTTCATAAACAGCTAACTGCTACTGACACTAACTGTCTCTTTTTGACAGATTGCGCGGTATAGTGTGACCATTAGTGCTGTGCACTCCCTGAGGTATGCGCGCGGCGAGACGGGGGGGAGAATCGGCTGCTGCGCTCTGTCAGTTCGCCGTCAACGCTCGTGGCGGCAGGTAGTGTTATTTGTATCGGACTGTCTATGTCAGACGCACATGAGATAAATATTCAAAGATGGGTCGTGCGTTATCTCGTGATATGAAATGGAAGATGAAGTTGAAACAGAATCTATGTCAGAATAACTTTCGTTAGAATATATAATTGTTTGTAAATATAAAAAATGTTCAATAAAACAAGTCCTTTGAATTATAAGTTTAGTTCTTATTTATCACCTGCATATTTTTAATAAAATATGAGTATATTTAAGTTACATTTTAATCAACTAAGTAAGTATAATATATTACAGATAGATAGCCTCCGACCATCGTCCCGCCACAAGTCTTGCCTTAGAAATGCAAACTGATATCGTAAGATATGTCCGACATGTTTTGATCTCATGTGAACTCATGCAGTTTTTTCTTTGCCTCCCACCTCGCCGCGCATACCTCAGGGAGTGCACAGCACTAATGGTCACACTATAATACAAACAGTATTCTGAAGATGATTGCTGGTCGTTTTGATTGCTCTATTCAGAGGCACTGGGTGGGGATAATTACTGGCAATTTAAAACACGTAGGTCATTAATTAATTTATTTATATTTAATTATTTTAATATTAACTTACCTACTATATTATAATATTGATTTGATTTATTTTGATTGTACCTAATTTATTTTAATTTATTGTGATTATGGATTATAATTATCTGAAGTAAATGAATACAATACAATATAACTGTCATTGCAGCGTGCAATGCGTGTTATTATTGCCTACATACATTATTCTTTAGGGCTTATTAGGAGCAGTTAAATAAACATGGTTTTTGGTACGCTTTGATAAAAAAAAAACAGTTTTTTCAAAACACTGTTATGTGCGTTGTATTTGTTTATGTTTTCTCTATTCCGCGTATTAAAGTATTACTTTTAATTGACGTTCGTTATGCTATCGGCAACACTGGTTTTGAAAATCGAATGGTATGTTTTTGCGGCCAGTGCCTCGTGGAACGGGGACCGGTCGGCGACAGGTCGGCACCTGCCCAGCCTGTGGTATGTCCGGCTGCGAATTAAAAGCCTTTATGCGATGACAATGACTATTTTCCGGATTATTCATTGGATTCGTTTGGTTTTTTTATTAATATTAACTAGTTTTTAAGATTCTACAGAATAAGCATGTGTACATACGTATTGTATTTTGGAATATTTCCTAGTTATTTTTGAAGTAAAACTTCTTTACGCACGCTTGACTTGGGGAGTGAGCTGGTGAATGCGTTACGAAAAGTGCGAACGGAAGTTGAGAGGGAGATATACGTTAGAAAGAGAGAGAGTTACGTTTCGTATATTTTTTTAATCGTTAATGTGCGAGTGCGAGTTGCGTCTGTCCAGAATGAACATAGACTGATCGACCTACAGACGTGTGGACAATTTTGTAATTAAACAATTTTATAAATTAATATTTTGAAAAAAATTGTTCTACTTCAGTCGTGTGATCTAAAGCACGCTCGTTTTTTTATAATGTAGGTACTTATTTATTGTACTGTGTATTTGCTGGATGTGTTCTGTTTTGTGTAATTGTGATATGTATAAATGAAATAAAATAAAACAGGATGTGTTCAGGAAATTAAAGTTTGTTTTTAAGGTTAATTTAAGATATTGAAGATGCTACAGAAGATATAGAGAGACATCATTTTTAAATTGGTACCTAGTTAATTGTTTTCAAAGATTAGATAATTTCTCAAAACAATAAAATAAGAACACAAGACAGCAATCGTGTCGACGATTTATTTTATGATGATATATGCCACGCCAATGACAGCCTTGGTTTTATCTAGTCACTAGTTAACGCGCCGGCTAACACTGAGAGCAACTTCAATTCGGCCACGTCAAAAACTTCGGCATGAATATCGCTATCCCTGTTTAGTGACGAAGTTTAGCTACGCAGAGCGACAATGATAGCAATAGAACGATTCTAAATTAGATTAGATTTTGACCGTGTTCCGTAATACCAAAAATGATGACTGAAAACTTGTTGTATTTTTCTCATTGTGTTGTTATTCTGTAACTAGACGATATAATCTATGTTCCCATGATTAGGATACGTAAGATGTTGTTGTTTTTAATACGAAACAATTAGGTTGAAAACAGGTCTTTTATGACGTAAAAACATGCAGAATGCGATACGCTTCTATTTCATTTTAGTTAAGTATTTTGATCTTGGGTTGGGAACCTAGATAAATACTATTAAAATTAAAACAATACCTTATTAAGGTAGAAATATGCTTCAATTATAAATGATCTTGGTAGTACGTGTTGTATGGGCGATTGTCCCTCCGGTGCCCCCTTAATAGGTGCCTATTATCGATATACCGATTGACTCTTACAAAAGTTATTGATTCATTCAAAATCCAAATTAATTTCGACCTTGAAGATACATGCATACTGTTCACAAGTGTGTGCAAGAATATATAATTACATATATAAATGATTTCATCACTAAATTGGCCTTTAGAACGTAACCCTAAGCAGAGACTACCCTAGCTAGAATTTTATAAAAAATTCCTTTACTCATTTAAAGAGATCACGGAACTGGGGACGTAGCGTTGGAGATTTCAAGAATAAACTGCTTTTTCCGTTAAGAACGCTTCAAGGCGTAAAACATTGTTTTGAAGTAAAACTTCTTTACGCACGCTTGACTTGGGGAGTAAGCTGGTGAATGTGTTACGAAAAGTGCGCACGGAAGTTGAGAGGGAGATATAAGTTAGTGAAGATAGGTAGAGACAGAGTTACGTTTCGTATATTTTTAAACGTATTCAATTTGTGTCTGTCCAGAATGAACATAGACTGATCGACCTACAGACGTGTGGACAATTTTGTAATTGAACAATTTTCTAAATTAATATTTTAAAAAAAAAGTTTTACTTCAGTCGTGTGATCGTACGTTTCGTATTTTACTGTAGGGGCAAGAGAGAGAGAGGCGCGCGCGCACATTTTCTTTCTCTCTTCTTCAAGGCGTAAAACATTGTTTTGAAGTAAAACTTCTTTACGCACGCTTGACTTGGGGAGTAAGCTGGTGAATGCGTTACGAAAAGTGCGCATGAAAGTTGAGAGGGAGATATAAGTTAGTGAAGATAGGTAGAGAGAGAGTTACGTTTCGTATATTTTTGAACGTTAATATGCGAGTGCGAGTTGCGTCTGTCCAGAATGAACATAAACTGATCGACCTACAGACGTGTGGACAATTTTGTAATTGAACAATTTTCTAAATTAATATTTTGAAACAGAAGTTTTACTTCAGTCGTGTGATCGTACGTTTCTTATTTTACTGTAGGGGCAAGAGAGAGAGGCGCGCGCGTACATTTTCTTTCTCTCTTCCTCTCATAGCCAGTGCATGAAATATTTGTAATATATCTCAGTCAGTAGTTTGTTTGATTATTTTTCTTAATTTCATTTCGTTCTATAAATGAATATTTTAAAAAAAAATTTTGGTCTAAGACACACGCTTGTTTTTGTCTGTTTTTTTTTTAATGAAATGTTGTGTATTTTTTTTTTGATGCGTACTATAAAGTGTTACTATATAAGTACTAGTTTTTTCCCGCCTTTTTTGGTAATTTCCTCCAGCTTTGGCTAAATAAATAAATATTGCTGGACATTTCACACAGCGCTATCTAGTCCCAAACTAATCAGAGCTTGTAGGGAAACAGATAACTTATACATTTTTTTGTAAATACATATTTATAATACATATAAAGGTACTTAATATTACATATATTTTATGTATCTTAATATTAATATTTATGTAATTTTATGATTATATTGTATAATATAATTATGCATTTTTTTTATATTATCTATATTTTTTATATATTGTAAAATATACTTGTTCTAAAGATTCTAATAATATCTTACGCCGCCGTTCTTATTTGTTCATATACCTACCTAGATCCTGTCCATCCAAAGGTTGCCTAGAAGAGATCGCTTTTAGCGATACGGCCGCCCATTGTACCTATGATTTAAGTAAAAGTGTATTTTTTTTATATGTTTGTATTTAATGGTGTGCAATAAAGAAATTATCTATCTATAAGGAAACAACCAGACCCGGAACAAATATATGTAGGTCATGCAAACATTTGTTCCGCGGCGGAGTCGAACCCGCTACCTCCTGCGTCTCAGCCGGCTATTCGCCCACTGCGCCACGGAGGTCGTCAAATGGGAAAAGTTAAATTGACATGGCGCAATTTAAACCCATTACGAATACTATGACGTCATAGCTAGCCTCGATCGTGTACAATCAAACAGATTTAACGGCCTATAATCTATTCATTCATACAACTTCTCGTTTACGACTCTACTTATTGATTGCCCAGTTGTGGGTGATCTTCGTGTAGTGGAATATTCTATGATTTTAATGGTTCTATTTTAGAAGCATCGTTAAGTACCTAATTAGTAGATATGACCTGTCGCTATTTATCTCTTATTCTGTGTAGATTAAGCTACGGGAAAGAAAAGGAAGGTCAGACGAAGAAATAAATAACTAAGAAAGATATTTAATAAACAAATGTACAAAAACTAGCTAATGGCACTTTATACTCCGTTTTGACGACCTCCGTGGCGCAGTGGGCGAATAGCGGCTGAGACGCAGAAGGTAGCGGGTTCGATTCCCGCTGCGGAACAAATGTTTGCATGATCTACAGATATTTGCTCCGGGTCTGGTTGTTTTTCTATATATTATAAGTATGTATTTACAAAAAAAAAGTATATAAGTATTCTATCAGTTATCTGGTTCCCATAATACAAGCTCTGCTTAGTTTGGGGCTAGATAGCGTTCTTATTTCTTTATTGTACACAAGAAAAAACATTATAAAGTACAGAAATAGAGGGCATGTACAAAGGCGAGCTAAACCCTATAAAGAGTTTTCTTCCAGCAAACCTTTGAGGCTAGAGAGAGAGAGATGATTTTAAAGGTAGGTGCGTGTACAAGAATCATAAATATTTACATATATCTTAAACAAATAAAACGATATATACCAAAAGAAAGTAATAAAATGAATGAATATAATAAATAGACAAATATATACAAAAATAAAGATATACCTACAATAAAATAAAATTACAGAGAAAGATAGTGCTCTTTAACTTTCCGTTTGAAAATGTTAAACGACGGACTAGCGCGAACTTCATGGGGCAGGGCATTTCAAATTTTCACCGCATAAACGGCAAAGGAGCCACCATAGCGGCTTGAAGTGTGTTGAGGTGTTTTGAGGAGAAGGGACTTAGAGGACCGGGATGTCACACTGCGAGGGACAAGGAATTCGAAGCGTTCACGGAGGTAGGGAGGAGAGATTGGACAATATAATACTTTAAATAAGAGTGAAAGAACGTGAAGATCACGACGAAGACGAATAGGGAGCCATTTAAGTTGGGATCTGTACGTGGATACGTTCTCGAACTTGCGCAGTCCGAAAATAAAACGGATGCACAAGTTCCGTAGACGTTCCAGTTTATTGAGAAGTTCCACCGTGGCATCAAGAAAGCAGACATCTGAATAGTCGAGAAGGGGCAGCAACAGGGCTTGGGCGAATTGTGTGAATTGTCCAGCAATATTTATTTATTTATACTTGTTTTCCCTAAACGGCACTTTTTCTTCTTTGTGTCTTTGTATTTACTAATATTTTGGTTTATTGTTATCATGTTTAGCATTCCTATCTCTAAAACCTGTATGTGTCCAATAAATCGTTTTTCTTTCTTTGCAGTGTATAGCAAACTAGCTGACCAATCCGCACCTTCGCACGCGTAGTTTTTTAATAAAAACATTACCCTCCTTCTCCGCAGCTGGGTAAAAAGTAGCCTGTGTCACCCGGAGACAGTGTAGCTTCCAAGCAGTGAAAGATTGTTTTAAATCGGTCCAGTAGTTTCGGAGCCTATTCAATACAAACAAACAAATCTTTCCTCTTACGAATAGAATGAAGTTTTTTGTAGATATTGATATGTTCTTTAATATTGTAGAACATACTTTTGTTCTATCATCAATAGTTTCCGCAGCGCATGCGACGAAAGACGTTTTAGGTCACTTTTTTACACCTTGGGGTACGTTACTTAAGTTTTAGTAAGGATCACTAGGCTTTTCTAGCAATAAATATAGCATATGTCACTCAGGATGAATGTAGCTATTCAATGGTGAAAGAATTTTTGAAATCAGCACAGTGGTTTTTGAGTTTATTCATTACAAACATACACACAAAAATACAAATCTTTCCTCTTTATAATATTATTAGTATAGATTAGTATAGATAACAGTTTATAGCAAAGTCACTATTGTCACAAAAGTATATATATATATATTAATATATGTTATCTATTTTTGTGTTATATTTGTGTATTTATATTTAATTGTATTATATTTAAATTTGTATTTTTGTTAGTATATAATATAAGCACGCCAACCGAAGTTTTTTACCTGTCACGGTTGACTGGTAGAAAATGCTTTTAGCATTAATTCCTCCATTCGTACATTTTTCTTTTCGTGCAATAAAGCAAACATCTTAGAAGCTTAGAATATCGTGTTTGCCGATTTAGTAAGGCGCTCTAATCTTTATTTGACTCTATGGATTACTGTCTACTAGCGATAGTTGAGAGGTAAGTCCAGACTGATACGACAGGTCACAGGGCCCTTAAGAGTAAAGGCCCTGAAAACCGTTGTATGGATTTGATTTATTTCATATATTTGAAAATATTCTCCGCTTCACAAAACAAGTCCTGCGGCCGTTTGAAATAGGTAGATTTTTTTCGATTCATAAAGCAACTAGCAACCTGGTCAAAAACAGACTGTAGAATAGATTAAATCACACACACCTCAACGCATTGAATACAGTACTTTAATTTTCTTCAATTTCGGCATTCTTATTTCAAAAATGTCAGCTACTCATAGCTCGTTGCAATCAACAAAAAGTGCGGCAAAAACCCATAAGCGGCATCCTGTACCCATGGAATCCGCGGGCCTAATTACAGACTAAGGACCGGGGGCCTAAAGGACGGGACATAAAGGGTACCCTGTGAGTGATGGAGCGCCATTCAGCTAACTCAAATTGAAAGGGTAGTACGGCCCGAAGCCCTGAATAATGGTCGTTATTGGATTTCTTACAATACATGCACAGGTAAAGCGAGTGCTAATTTTGCTATCAGAGTTTCCAAATTTGAATAACTAACGCTGCTTTTGTTTACTTACCAAAAAAAAACTATTTGGGTGATGTTCGACGGCAATAAACGACAACGGTATAACCCGAAAATTAAAACTATGAGCACAATAAAAGTTTACTTATAATTTCTTACCATGGTAAGGCTGTTAAATTAGTAATCACTTAGACACCGATCAATAATACCGAGTGTCGACGCGCTAGGGTTGTCGACCTTACCTGGTGCACCTCATGTTTACTCAATACTCTTGTCAACCAGTCCACCCACGGGATGGTTTCTATGCCATTCCAAACATTTTAATAAAGGTGAGAGTTCTTCGGTAGCTTTGAGATAACTAGCCACTTCGCTACCTACTTGGAGATAGTGATTGGTTGAAATTTAGAGATTGCGAACATGTCGAATTTCTTTTAAATGTTGCATATACGTTATATGTTATACGTAATATGTTTTTAGTTTCCAAGAAATGCTCGTATCTAATCCTAAAAATGTTGTTTGTTAATTTATATTTAAAGTTGTCTAGATTTTACGTTTAGTATAGTCACATGTCGATATAAGACACAAGTCACAACTGATTTAC
Organism: Philereme vetulata; assembly: GCA_918857605.2. Lineage (NCBI taxonomy): Eukaryota > Metazoa > Arthropoda > Insecta > Lepidoptera > Geometridae > Philereme > Philereme vetulata. Next base: position 7,435,307 of record OU975443.1, read on the forward strand.
TGATGTGGCATTCGTTATTTCAAACTTTATTTGGTTCGACGTACCTATGTTAGGACTAGTTTCTGCTTTCTCGCAGTGGATGCTCGTTATCTCTAATATGGCTCCTATGACAGCTATGATAGATAGGTTAGTTTAGTAAGCGCCTGCCTAACCAAACAGGATATTTCTATGATAAGGGCGTCCATCCTTATGACATTTTCCCTGCTCGAGGATGTTTGCATATGAAAATCAAGGGTAGCCCAACTGACCGGATTCTTCTTTACATTCTCAAGGAGTTATTAGAGCTAAGAATAAGCTCCTTATTATTGAGCTAGTGTTCTTGATAGATCGTTTTAACAATAAGCTCATTTATAGTCTTAGTGTCGACTTATTTCCTGCGTATTCACAACGACAGAGATGCCTCAGGTTTGCTAAGTACTCAAGTCAGTCTGTCATGCACAAATGCCGGTAGTTTGTACGACAACTCGTCCGTTAGAAGCCCCGGCGATCGAGTATTGCATGCTAAATAACTCGCCAGCTATGCAAAACGCTTTATAAAACTTGATACTGACGCCGTACCGGTGCCGCCGCCGCCGATCTATCAGGTTCTGCCTTATTGGGAAACATAGCATCAACCTGCGCTTTTAGTGGAATAGTATAAAGATATCGCATGATAACAGAACCGGCCCGATCTTTCCGCTTCGCTGAATTACCATCGGCGACGAATACAATTTGCGTTTTAATTACGAATACATACGCTGTGTTATTTCTTTAACGAGTTGCAATAAAAATGTCTGGCTTCAACTTCAATGCTTCAGCGAACTGCTGAAGAAGTCAATAATTTTAATCTAGGATTACTGCTGTCTGATTGCACCAACTCTCATTTGGCAAAGACCATTTACGAAACGTTTAGGACCACTTTGAATAGATTGTTGCCATTTAAATGTAATATAACGTAGCACCTTATTTTAACTCTTCAACGTCTGATAGTGTAACAAAGGGCGTAATTGTACAATCGGCAGCATTTCGTGTTATGCGTAATGACAGTCGTGGGAAGCCAAAAGAAATAATTCTCGTGCCAAATACCGTGTCCGTGACTGTAAATTTTCACGGAATAATTCGCCGGCGCTTACTTTTAAAGTGGTTGCGATGAGCAGACTTTCGAATCCCAAAAAAGGAAGAGGCAGTGACGGAATGATGGCGGCGAGGGTGATCAGTGCCACAGACATTCGAGTAATTTTCTGAATGCAGTTGTTAGGGTGTTCGCTCTTATTAAAATTCAGACGGAATAAATAGTATTTATTATTATAGGTTGCAATCAGAACGTTCATTATTGAAGCCGTAACAAATTTGAAATCAAGTTTAAAGTACCATCAATTTCGATAAATGTCTCAAAACCATGTCAAATCGTGTTTGAACCTTCCGTGCAGTGGAAGCTTCGCCCACGCTTGTTTTACCTTTTAAACAACGCGCCTCCGACATTAATATCGGCGCAACTTGAAATGCACTTTATTTTGAAGCGACAAAGGACAGATTTGTCACGAGCCCCAGTGTTGTGTTCTCTAAGGTTTACTTCGCAGAAATAAAGTTTTATATTCTCCGCTGTAAGTTGCGATGTGTGCATTTCACAACTACGCCCACAACATCAACTACGCCTACGATGATCAGCTTTTGGGAGGCATTTATCGTTGTACCATTACAATTTGTTGAAGGTCGACAATGTAGCGTGTAATAAACTTGATGGAATTTGATGTTGGCTTTTCATGTGGATTATTCTATGCTATGATTCAATGTAACTTCCAAGTCCCGTTTATTGTGGCTTAATAAGAATGAAAAAGAATGCACGCAATATAAATTTGCGTTTTTTTTTATTGGCTGCTGTCAGTTCCTCTGCCTACCTAGATGTTAATTTATGTCTTTTTTAAAGTTTCAGTTGATATTCAAAGCTATCAATAATAAAATGACATAGGTTTGTTTTAACGTTGCATTCTTGTTCAAACTTGTATCATCTCCAGGTAAACATTTTTTTTTTCTTAAAACGGATTTTGTTAAAGTATTCAATAACAATGGTCGAGCGGAACCGTTTCTTTTCTTTTCTTGGTTTATTATAGGCTTTTTAAAAGATTCAGCGAAGTTAGATAATGCAGATAAGCTACTTGTGGCACTAAATAATAATACAAATAAAGCTCCAGCGGGCGATTTATTAATGGCAAATCCCTGATAAAAAAAGGTGTTACCTATTGGAAAGCGCCTGATCCAGATTTACGTTTTAATTTGGTAGGTAGGTATTATTTAAATAGATATATTACTTAGTTAAAAATGTTGATGGCGTAATAAAATAAGTTAAAGGTTAAAATTATTGAGTAAAAACAACATATATAAACAAGGTTGCCATTATGTGTTATTTAGAGCTCTCTTATCGAGCATTATCATTCATTATCGCATTGGGTGAGTTATTGAATAGCGTACGATTCCCACCTGAATTCGGCTGCGTTTGTATATCCACCGCTGACAACATTCCTTTCTTCTCAAACAAACTCCTCACATTTCCACACGAAATTGGGGAGTCAGCAGATGCCGCCGCAAAGAAGCACGAAGCTACCAGTAAACACAATATTTGGCTCCACATTCTCAATCCAAAAATCGATTTTTTGTTAGCCGACAATTTATCACTACACTTTCTCATAGCCATATTCGCGCGATGACTTAACGCGAAACTGATAACACGGTAAAGTATTGTTTTAAATTAAAGTACAGTTAAATAAACATGAATTTTAAATAGAGCTGCGATATTTAACGCCATACGCACAGTCCGTGACGATTCAACTGCGAACCATGATGGTCACAGCCCGACTGCGCTCACCGACTGAAGTGAGTCGAAAGCGAGCAGATGGCATTTCTTATTTTTCAAAACATTGCCAGCTCCTGCAGATCTTGAATGCAAAAACATTATTAATATTTTCACATAAAATTTAAGATAAATCATGAATTACCAAAATAGTTTAGATTTTTTTGTTTTAGACCGTTTTGCTTTAAGCTCACCAATATGCATCAGCCAGCGTAACGACTGATACGCCATCTATTGTAAGTGCTGCAAACTTTATGAATGACACAGTGTTATGGTTTGCGATTGGTCTGTATCTCACTTTGACCTTATAGACGGCCAATTAAATTTATTTAGCATAAAATACTGCAAAGTTATTGGTCGTTGATTTTAACTCTACTAAATACAGTAAATACAAGTTACAACTGTTTCATTCATTTCATTGACCGACGGACGTCATTCTTAGTGGCCAGCTGTTTATGCTCGGCCTGTTTAAAAATATATATATAAATTAAAAATAAAATACAAAAGATACGAAAGTAGCGCTGAGATATACATTCTATTTTTGAATTCTCTAGACATTATTACTAAAAACTAGCTCGGTGTTCGAATTTTGTTTTTAACTGTTAGATTTTACATAACCGGTGTGACCATGAGGGTTTATTTATTGAAAACTGTATCAAAAGCGATAGGTGCGCGTTTTAACTCAACTCAAAGTTTCAAAAAGGTCACACATTGTATATTCGACATGGACGGATTGCTTCTGGGTGAGTTTTTGAATTTAATTCGACCTGCAACATGTTATTGAATAACAAGGTTAATATTTACATACGTGGTGTTGTACGACAATTTGAATCTTACTGCTCATTGAATAGAGTTTACATTACATTATTTTATTTATTTACCGTGAAATGTTTATAGTTTTATAATAATGAAGTCATGACTGCTTTATTTTTGGGCTTACATTTTATGACCCGAAGCACCCAGCACGTCAGGCAAACATTGTTATTTGGTAGGCGAAAACGTAGATACGAGAGGCCCAGAAAAAAAATGGTGAGACGATCTGGATGCATTAGCTTAGATAATTTCTTTATTGCACACCATTAAATATAAACTTTGAAAAGAAAACACACTTTTATATCATACTAGTGGACCCGCCGAACTTCGTACCGCCTTGACATGCATATAACGCGGGCTGTCAATATACGTCACCCTGGTAGAATTGTCAATTGTTGTCCCCGGCCATCATTATGTATGAGAAAATGAATTTTCTTCGTAATTTCTTTTTGCGTGATATTTTCACATATTTTAACAGTTATTCTGTTAAATATAATTCTGTATATTTAATTCCGAGCATTTCCATATTTATTCACCTTTCAAACCTTCTCTGGACTTCCTCAAATAATTCAATACCAAAATTAGCCAAATCGATCCAGCCGTTCTCGAGTTTTAGCGAGACTAACGAACAGTAATTCATTTTTATATATATAAATAATGCATGGTACACACGGCTACGCATTAAGCTATATAATTCCAGTATTCTACGAAAAGCCTACACAATGCGAGGTCAGCTTATACTGGAAGTGTATAGCTTGATGTGTAGCCGTTTGAACAATGGGCGGCCTTATCGCTAAAAGGTAAAATTAGTTCGAGTCATGGCCACACTGGCCAACTGGCATTCACAATGGCCCACTCTGGTTTCTTCTTCTTCTTCTTTCGTGTCAATGGCCATTTGACTTTTAAATTTGAATAGCCCAATAGAGAGCAACACCCACACCCCTCTCTGTTGCCTGGTACAAGTCATTCCGTGTGCAGGTGGTTGGGCATAGAGGACATGAGAGCAGGTGGGCCAGTTTGGTTTAGAGTGTGAAAGAAGCGGGGAGACCTAAACTTTACAACCAATAGTAATTTTATAAATTCGAAAATAGCTCTGTCCCTCTGTATGTCTGCTTGCTTGTTACGTTTTCACGACTGAACGGCTAGACCGATTTCGATGAAATAGGTTACTTTTCCCCGACTGCGCAGGAGGGTAATGTTTTTATTGAAAAAGCATGTGTGCGAGCGCGGGCTGGTCAGAAAAGTGCTACGGCGTAGGGCAGCGTAGATAGGGTCTACGCAGTCTACACTTGGCGTAGAGCCCTTCTACGTAGATCTATGAGTGTAGGGCGCCGTAGAGGTAGGATTTGTCCCAGCATGAAATTACTCAGTTCCTATTCTTTAGAACTACATATTAGAATTGTCTCGAGGCATTGAAATCTCGTGTGTACCTTCATTATACGGGGTGCGTCGAAATAATGTATGTTAAGCCCGAAATGGGGTGATTGTACTCATGCACACATACACTGAACAACTTTTCATAAAACAATCTATACTAGCGGTTCGCCCTGAACTGAAATCTCGCGAGTCTCCGATTAAAACAAAAAAATATTATTTGTAATCTTTGACTATCAAAATAGTGTCACGAAATAAATAACCAAATAACTTGACCTAAGTTTCATTCAAATTACAGGTAACGGGAGTTCATGTGATGTAGTTACGCTTTTTTGGAGCATAAATTGCAGTTATTCTAGATTTTAGTCTTTTGTCTATATTTGTGTCATTTAAGCTACACGCATACTAAATTACAGCACTATGGGGTCACTGGTGAACCCTGTGAATTTTGTCAGGGTTTAGTTTTTATTATGCCTAATAACTCAAAAACTATAGAATTTACAAAAAATAAAAACGGAGTCTAAATGTACTAATTAACACCTTTCATCTGACGTCCTACCTTGACCAGTTAGCCTCATTTTAATTTTTTTTTACCCTTCTTGAACCCCAATATCTCAACCCAACATTTTTAGCTCATTTAGTCACACCATAATTGTGCCATCACTACCTATGTACCTGTGTATTAAAATTCACGATGATCGGATCAACGCTTCGAATGTTCCTCATCGGATCCTCGGTCAAACATACATACATACATACAACTCCGATTTGTTTGAAGTTGTTTTAGAGACCTCGCTTCGCTCGATCAATACGTTTAAAAACTGCAGCCCGACTACGTAATACCTATATCGAGGTAGTTACCTTATTGTACCTACACTTGTTCATGCAAATACACATATTGTATCTTTCTTCAAGGAAATACCTAAATCTCTTGTAGTCTATAGTAATAATAATAAGAGAAAAGATTTGTATGTTTGTATTGAATACGCTTCGAAACTACTGGACCGATTTAAAAAATTCTTTCACTGTTGGGAAGCAACACTATTCACGGGTGACATAGGCTACTTTTTACCCAACTGCGCAGAAGGAGGGTTATGTTTTTATTGAAAAACTACGCGTGCGAAGCTGCGAATTGGTCAGCTAGTATCTTACATCTTTCGTCAAGGAAATACCTAAATCTCTTGTAGCTCAAGATAAGATAAAGTGTCTTGTAGTTCAATTTTATTTATGCATCGGAAAATACTAAAGTATTTGTTTACATAACTTTGATAAGGTTTTCTGTAATTTTATAATCGTTGTATGTATAAATACGTGAAGAATTTTTTTTACCCCTTATCATGGTTATTGATGCGCGCACGGAGGAGTGTGGGATTTGGCATACTTAAAGCTTATAGATAAAAGGTAGAGTGAATGCTAGTATGTATTAAGCAAAACAAAATGCATTACGGTCGACTCTATTCTAATATTAACTACTAGCTGACCAATCCGCAGCTTCGCACGCGTAGTTTTACAATAAAAACATTACCCTCCTTCTGCGCAGTTGGGTAAAAAGTAGCCCATGCCACCCGGGGATAGTGTAGCTTCCCAACAGTGAAAGATTTTTTTAAATCGGTCCAGTAGTTTCGGAGCCTATTCAATACAAACAAACCAACAAATCTTTCCTCTTTATAATATTAGTATAGGTTGTTGTTGCATTACTATAAGGTAAGCCTCGTTTGTCCAATGGAAGACGTTAAAAATTGGGATACAGAAAACATAGTCCGGCTTTTGACGCACCATTACACTGATAGTAGGTACTTACTTAGGTACTTGTTTCCTGATTGATGTGTTATAGATTCTAATATATTTATTTTTACTCAATTATCTTATAACTGTTATATAACAAACTGGCCATTTGTGTGTGATACTTTTGTATTTACTCTTATTGATCGAGCGAAGCGAGATCTCTAATGGCGTGTTCCTATATCCGTCGGTAACCAGCTACGACTCGTTTCTCCTTGACAACCTATAAAAAATTCAAATTGTTGACACTTTTTAAAGGAGATACGAGGCGTAGTCGTAGTTACCGACGGGGACGGATATAGGAACCCGCCATAAGTCAACTTGGGCATATCGGCGTTGTATGTATGTATGTCCGACTATAACTTTTAAAGCGTTTATCCGATCATCGTGTAACTAAATGAGCTAAACATGTGGGGGGAGGGGTTGTTGGGATATTGGGGTTCAAGAGGGGTAAAATAAACAAAATAGGTACATTTAGACCCCGTTTTTATTTTTATTTTAAACCCTGTAGTTTTTAAGTTATTAGCCATAACAAAAACGGAACATTGACAAAATTCACAGGGTACACAAGTGACCCCACAGTGCTGAAATTTGATATGTGTGTAGCTTTAGTGAAACAAATATAGGCAAAAGTCTGAAATCCAGAATAACTGCAATTTGTACGCCAAAAACGAGTAACCACAGTACATGTACGAGTACTTCCGTTACCTGTAATTTGAATGAAACCGTAGGTCAAGTAATTTGGTTTCTCATTTCGTGGCACTATTTTATTAGTCAAAGATTAAGGCCGGCTTGCACAATGATCCCTAAACGTATTTAGCGGCTAAACATGTTTAAATTTTACGTATTTGTGTGATTTGACAACTCCTTAAATCATATTTAGCCACTAAATACGTCTAGGCATCGTTAAGAATATTTTTTTTGGTTTTAGAAGACTCGCGAGATCTCAGTTCGGGGCGAACCACTTGTTTAAACCAATAAACGAAGGCGACATCGTTATGGTCGCGGGCCGTCAATGGGTGAGACTAGTGCAGGATCGTGGCGCATGGCACGAACTTGGGGAGGCCTATATCCAGCAGTGGGTGAAGTCGGGCTGTGGATGATGATGATGAAACCAATAAATATTTTTTTATTTTAATTTTTCATTCGACCACTGTTGCCTGGCAAATAGTAATAATATATAATAAATCAATTACTTTTCTTCTATCGTGAATTACTTTTCCACCAGTCGATATGAATTGAATTATGTCAACACCTTAAAATTATAATTAGCCCTTCTGGAAACGCTCACCAGAATCTCATCCGTTCCTACTTTCAGACACAGAGCTCGTCTACAAGAAGATGATAACCCAGCTCTGTGCGAACTACGGGCACCAGTACACCGACGAGCTGATGATGAAGATCCTCGGTGGAACGGAACAGCGCCTCTCTGAGATTCTGTGCAAGGAGCTGAACCTCCCTGTGACGCCCAACGAGTTCAGGGACCAGTTGCTGGAATTGGGGGATACTATGTTGGCTGGAACACCTCTTTTAGACGGTGAGACACAGATATAATCAACTACAACCTAGGGGTATTCAAGTCGCGACTGAACAGGTTTTTTTCTAGGCAAGCGTATACCATCGTAGATTTCATCATCGCTTACCATCGGGCGAGATCGTGGTCAGACGCCTTATAATTTATGAAAACAAAAAAATATATATTATTATCCGAACTTTGAGCCCAAAATGTTCAAAATGATATTAATGTGGTCTGCTTCCTATAATGTGAAGCATAAAAAAGAAAATTACGGAATAAAAAACTAGTAGGAAGCCTCAGAATAGATAAAACATCAGAAGACGCATACATGCTGTGATTGCAAGCCGTGCGCTGTATCCATAAAACAAAACCCGCGTCCCGCGCCCACCTCACCCCCACCCGCGTAATGTTGCTAGCTTAGTCATTATTTACCCGTTTTGGGGTAAATGTTTTTGCTAAGATACAACTAATATAACTATGGCACTATTTTATTAGTCAAATATTAAGGTTGGTTTGCAAAACTATCTCTAAACGTATTTAACGACTCCTTAAATCATATTTAGCCACTAAATACGTTTAGGCATCGTTGCGCAAATCGCCCTTAAATAATCTTTTTTTGGGAGATTTGCGAGATCTCAGTTCGGGCCGAACAATAGTAATAATTTAAAACTACAACTAATAAAAAATTTTAATCACAGAATTCTAGAGTAGGGAAAATAATAACACTCGATTTTTGGCAACACCAGCAAAATGGAGGATCAATATTTACGACAACTCCAAACCGAACAATTTATTCAATAAACAAATAACACAACATCTAAATGCGCTACTTACGTATGAAATGTGATCCCATCTTGTTTTTTTTAGCCCAGCTGAATTTTTACACGTGGGGACGACACAAGAAGGCATAATTTAATTAAACACTGTAAAATACGTCACGCGTGACGACGGTCACAGAGTAACTAATGGCGTTCGCGTACAACTACTCTATTCGTACAAATACTCTATTTAGAGTAGATGTTGACGCTTCAGTATTAGGCGCGCTCACTTCTACTGGTATTATATCTATTCCGTGCACAAAGCATTCATTGGAATTGGAATCAGTTTCAATGAATGAATGAACCTTCCTTGTTTACCTGCTTTCCTATGATACCTTTATATATAAACGCGCGACTTGAGGACAAACGCAGTGCAGTAATGTACAAGGATGTCCATTTTCACGTCGTTGCAAAGTATGAAACTGATATTGATCTAGAATTACTTACCTCTACATTTTTTAGGAACCCAGTACGACATTGGTTCGAATTATTATCATCACTGTTCATGTCGATTAGATTGATTGTTCTGGAAATACCTAGCATAAATTCTGAATAGCATAATTTCATAATTCGCATCTGTGATAGGGTTCTCAAAGTCCTAGGTAGTTCTCAAAGCGCCCTAAATTGCTATTGTTTTGCCACCGATTAATAAATAGTAGATTATTGACGAGGGGATAAAGCAGTGTCTTGCGTCACGGGCGCTATATTGAATCCCACACGTAACGAAGGATTCGAGTTAATAGATTCCTGAGTGCAGAGGGATATAAGCACGCCCAAGACGCAGACAGCTTTATCCACGAGGAGAATATTCAACTTTTCACACTTTCTGCGAGACGAATTTTGTCTTTGTACCAGCGTTTTGCGGCATTTGCTTTATAACATACGTAAGACATAAGAACAAACAGAAAAACATAAGAAAACTTAAGAAGACACAAAAAGACCTAAGAATACATAACACATAATTTTGCGTTCTGTACAGAAAGGTTAGTTCGATTAACGAATCCCTTTGGTCCCAAATTCAAATCACATTATGCCCACGCGGGCATAATGAAATTCAGTAGGTACAACTATACTCCCGGTTCAGCCGTAGGGCTTTAATCACCTGCTTTTGGTGAGGTTTACATGACATGTAATTTAACATTGTCTAGCAGGTGGTGTGATAAATATAAACGGTATGACTATAAACGGTTTGCAGCTGAGTTCTAAATATATGTAGATATCTACCTACTTAGTTGTTCTACCTCACAAACGCGGGTTAAAATAAATATTGATCACGAATTTAGAATATCACTGTCACGAAAAATATTTTTTCTCAAACATGCTTGGAAATTTGAGCATTATTTTGACAACCTTCTTCGAAATAAATCGAAATTGCTGTAGTGGCCTAATGCATGCGAGCAGCGGCCGACCAAAGTCGTATGAAAATCCATAACTGTCGTGGTTTAGCGGCCAAATAAATTACATAGTAAACTCATTTCTGTCGTGTAATTTAAAAATGGAACGATCTTTTACTACGAAACATAGCAACCAAGGAGGTAACTTATCAAAGGTTTTATTTAAATTTCGAACTAGCTTGCAAATAGAAAGCTGTTTATTGAAAAAAAAAACAAATGAACACTTAAACGCGGGACAAATTATTGTTGTTCGTTGATCGTCATTGATTTTGAAAAGTAATTGTATTTGACAAAATGAGTTCAAGTGAAGACAATGCAATGAGTGTGATGAACTTACTTTCTGAAATTCAACAATTGTATTTTTAAATAAAAAGTTCTGCCTAGGTACTACTTATTTATAATATCCGCGCATTATTTGATAAAAGTATTACCTATACAAGCCTTGGCCACAACTAAGGCATTGATGGACTTACGTATATGTGTGCCTCGGCTTCGCCTAGCCCACATTTACACGTTCGTCCACCGCCACTAATCTCAACGAAACACAAATCCTACTTATTTCAAGTACTAGGAGTAGGATTTGTGTTTCGTTTAGACAGATAAGTGGTGAAACAAAAATATTATTTGTGTTCAATGTTTATTTTCAACCTGCTTTCGTGAGATAGAACTACGTAAATCCAGAACTGTCGATTCCTAATTATATTTTTAAATATACATATAATTGTAACAAAACCCTTACATTTCGTTTCAGGAGCTGAAAGACTTATCCGGCATCTTCACAAAACGAAAGTCCCGTTCGCACTCGCCACGTCTTCTAGCGCGCGCTCAGTGGAAACCAAAGTAGCCGCCCATAAGGAGCTGTTCCAACTCTTCCATCATATGGTCATGGGAAGTAGTGATAAGGACGTCAAGTTCGGGAAACCGCACCCTGATATATTCCTGGTTGCAGCGAACAGGTTTCCTGATAAACCTGACCCTAAAAAAGTAAGTAGGTATAAGTAGTTCGCTTCTTTGAGATTTTGAGATATTGTCAATGTACCTAAGGGTTGGTTCCCACGGTGTGTGACGGACGTAGACAGCAGAAGGATTTAAGCGAAAATAGGCATTTAATAAAGAAAAAAGGAAGATTAAATTAATTAAAATGCACATAAAAATAAGACTGAAAATGTGCCAGCAGCCTGATTTTCATATTTCCATTTGCAAAACTCATCGTAGGCTTTTATGTCGTATAACCAGCCGTAATTTGTTGGGTAGCAAGTTTTGAAAAGAAAAGAAAATATAATTTATTATGCCAACCACTAATAACAATAATTAACAACACTAAAACAAAATACATTACAACAAAAGATAACATTGCTATTACTTATTAGTAGCCGCCACAAAAAGGTTCCAACTCAGCATTTTGCCATGTCACAGCAAGGTAACATAGCGCTGGTCTTCCGTTGGAACCTTTTTGTTTTCTACTATATCGGCCGCCCTCTCTTTCATAAACTCAGGTACACATCTTCATCAATTGAATACATTTTCAATCGATTTATTATTAAGTAACATTTACTTTTTAATCGTACAACTTACAGTATTATAGCGCCAATTTACTATTGACAGCAAAGAACACAAATCAGTTTTTAATCTAATGCCAAAATCTCTTTGTCGAAATTGTCGAATCAAATCTCGAGGAGTTATTTGCACAAGGAGTTTGTATCGAGTATTTTTTGCGCAAGGAAGTTCTATAGCATTAAGATGGAGTTCCAATATGTTGGTGTGTTCTAAATTCAAACACTATCTTTTAATCACTGTTTTCAGTGAATAAAATAAGTGTTTTAGAAAGGGAATGGTATAAAAGAGATTAATATTTTCAGTGCCTAGTGTTCGAAGACTCGCCGCATGGCGTCACAGCCGGCGTGAAAGCTGGCATGCAAGTAGTCATGGTGCCCGATCCTCATTTAGACAAGAAGCTCACAACGCACGCGACCATAGTTCTACCCACACTGACCAAATTCCAACCGGAAAAATTCGGACTACCCGCTTTTTAGTAAAAAAAGCATGCAAGTATGTAAAATCAACAAATACAATTTAAAAAATCTATTTGTTGATTTTACCCCTTATGGTTATTGGTCAGCCTGTCCTGTTGGCTATTCTTGTAATAGAATCGAATGTACTTAGATGAAAAAGAAAATTAAAAAAAAATATTTGCAAATAAATCAAACAATTTAGTTTAGTCCTTTCAGTTATTACACTTATTACACAAAAACATTAAGTATATTCTTTTAATATAGACCAAATACCAATACGTTAGAATAAAAATAATATGATTTAGGTATACAATTTTAGATAGATTACAATTCACAGATATTCAAAATTATAAATATACCATGTATTAGTAGTTTTAAATTTTGAAGACTTATACAATTGTACATAATTTAATTTACCTACAATAAGTATAAGATTAATATTTATTTTGGGACTCTCTATGAGATATATATATATACAGGGATAATGCACAATACTTAAACAGTATAGACTTACCACAAAAAAGATAAACACCCGTTGGACACCTGTTTAAAAGTTCCTTACCAATTGCTAAAGTTTTTTTTAAATAGTGTTCAAACGATGTTTATCTTTTTTGTGGTAAGGCCCTATGCAAAAACAATGCAATTTTGTTATGTACATAATACAATTTTAGTAGTTACTTACTATTCAGAGGTTACCTATAGCCAGGGGTGGGCAGTACATATTTGAATTATGTACTTAGGTACTTGTAATTAAAATTAGTAATTTAAATACAAACACATATTTGGTATCTGTAATTTAATTACTTCGTAAAAATGTAATTTTTAATTGGTATCTCGAATACCTGACGCCAAGGTATTAGTATTTCAAATACTTATGGGTTCAAAATACATTTAGCGATCTTATTAATGGTGTGTTTACAGAAAATAGCGCTCGATAGTTTTCGTAACTTTTGTAAGCAAAATGGAGACCGCTAAATATGTTAATCTTTAAAGTTGGCAACACTGCACCTGAACTGTACGTCAAATTGTCAAGTACTTAGTATCTGACTGTATTTTGTATTTTATAATTCAAATACACGACTTAAAATATTTTGTACTTCGTATTTTAAATACGTGCGAGATAGTATTTTGTATTTTAATTAACGCAAAGCATGTGCATGAAACGCCCAGCTCTGCCTATAGCAATCTAAGCCAATGTGTTTTAATGTAATGAAATCCGGATCAACGTAGTTGTAGTATTGTTTGTTTTTAGTTTTGGAAATTGTAAATCTATGCTTAATAAATACAATATTTTACGTTTTTTTTTCTTTCATTTCATCTTTTAGCTTTCACTCCTTATCATCACATCACTCTAATATTACAAATGTGAAAGTTTGGATGTTTGTGTCAATCACGCCATAATGGCTGAACCGATTTCGATGAAATTTGGTGTGTTGATAGACACCAAATTTCATCGAGTTTGGTTTATTATTATAATTTGGTTTGGTGTATTATGACCTGGAATCAAAGATAGGCTACTTTTTTTGACAAATAACACGTGCGAAGCCGCTGACGGAAGCTAGTAATTATAGTTCAGCATAGTAGCAAGGTTCGAGAAGGCTCAAAGTCGCTCAGCGTGTTATCAGAGGGCTATGCTTGGTATTTCTCTATGAGATTGAATCAGAAATTATTCCATTCAGGTAATGATTCTCGAGTGGAAACCACACACTTAAACGCGCAACGTAGGACGGGCCTCCACTAGAAGGAAAGACGACTCCACATCGTAACTTCATATAATACTATGGGCGACCCAATAAAGGTTGCTAAGAGCCACAGGTTAAGAGTTGTTGCACAGAGAGCCATGGAGCGTACCATGCTCGGCATCAGACTGTTAGATAGAGTTCCAAACGTCGAGATCCGTAGACGAACGAAGGTTCATGACGTTGGGATTCCAGTTATGGAGCTCAAATGGTCTTGGGCGGGACACTTGGCTAGACGTGTTGATGACAGATGGAGCAGGACAGTGACTGAATGGTGGCCGAGGAGCGGGTGTACAAGGGTAGGACGACCAGCAGCGAGATGGGTGGACGACATCGTAAAGGTCGCGGGCCGTCAGTGGGTGAGACAAGCGCAGGTTCGTGGTGGATGTCACAAACTTGGGGAGGCCTATGATCAACAATGGGTGAAGTCAGGCTGTGGATGATGATGATGAAGAGCCATTGGGTGCAGGTGGCACAAGATGGGTCGCTCCGGAAAACAATGGGGGAGCCCTATGTTTAGCAGTGGAAGAATTATGGTTGTATCAGTAGGTAGATACATACATAGGTGTTTCTTTTTGTAATTAGAGAAAAAAAAGATTTCAATTGCTAAACTATCACAATTATATTAACATAAATAAATAAACTAAATATTTCACTTTGCAAGTTGCTTGATCGCGGATAGAACATCGCCAGATGAAAGATTGGTGAGGGATGTGCTGCGCTCCTCACCTTTTACTGAAAAAAAGGATAAGTATTGAAAACTGATAGAATAATCAAATATATTTATTTTTGTAGATATATAATATTTGTAATTCTAAAACACTCAGAACAAATATCAGCAGATCATAGAAACATTTGTTCCGCAACAGGAATCAAACCCACAACCTCTAACATCTCAGCTGGCTATTCACCCACTGCACCACAGAGGTTGTCCCACACTGGTTGCGATGTTTTGTGCAATACCTCCAATTAACCTGATTCTTAATTCAATATTTAAGTTTAGTTTTCAAAAGTATTACGGAGAAAGAGATTTTAAAAATGTATTGGCTTGATCATTGAGGGGTTATCTAACTAACACAGGGCTGCAATGTGAAGTGTCAGAATAAGATGGCCGTCTCAGATTTAAGTTGCGAAGAGTTAAAGAAATAAAGACAGTCTTTTGTCGTGGCAAGGGACACTGACAAATAAATAATAAAAAAATAACTAATCTGCATTAGAGATGCTGTTAACTATAACTGGTCTAAAGTCTACAGTATTTTTAATATTCTTTTACAGCTTCTTACTAACAGTATTCAGAATTATTTGATAAGTTTCACAAGAACTTCCATCACTTGAGGCGAAGTTAAGTTACACAGATCCTCCGATGCTTCAATTCCTTTTTCTGCAAGTTTTTGCAAGAGAATAATCAATGATCTATTACTGGTAGTAAGTTTGAGAGTGATCTTTTCACAAAGTAGGTACGATTTTAAAATATAAATTAGGTGTATGTGAAATGTATATTCAGTCGGTACATACCGTAGCGAGCCCATACTCGCGGCTGGACACCGCAACATTCACGGATCAGGATTGGGAAGGAAGGGTTTTGTTTCTTGATATTGACATAGTTTTGCTGGATAAACTCCCTGGAAGGAATAATACAAAAATTGTATCAAAATGTTGGAGGTTAAGATAATGTTTATGTAATCAAAAATCTTACCTGACGCCAGCAGAGTGCTGGCTGGTCTGGCACAAATGAATCCTCAGTTCTTTGAGGGCTCCACCGAAACGGACAGACATTTTTAGAAAATATTTACGCCGATTTACAAAAAATTCAATATTTTTTTCTTGATTGTTTCGATTTCATTCAAGCAAATGGAATGTCAAATCTCTGTCACTATCACTAAACTGTCAAAGATGACACTTACATTACGGCAAAAAGGGATTTATAAGTAGCCGTTTTCTCGGTTGGCTCGAAACCGGAAATCGATCAAGAAGCCAATTCGTTTCTCCAGAATCAGAGAAAACCATCAAAATTCTTTGCTCTTTTAACTCCGAATTTACTTTTCTAAAGAACGTGAATAAACAAAAATGCGGCAAAAAAAGTAATCGAACCCGATGAGGGAATTGAACCTACATACAACCCGAGGTTCCCAGAGAGTTCGCCAATTTACTCTGTATGTTTACCTACAAATCGTAAGCCTATATTGTTGTGTAGGTACCTACTTATAGGGAAGAGTAGCCTGTGCCTTACTGTTCGCACTCAAAACCGAGACTATCTTTGTTAGAGATGTAATGGCGAATTCAATGCTAACCCCAAGGGGCACCAAGAGAGAAACTTACCTATGTCCCCTAATAAATTATCCTAGTAATAGATACAATTAAATCATTATTATAAATACGGGCTAAAATTTCCTTTAGGAAACTTGTGCTAGGACTTTCATTTTTTTTCATGTGTAGATATACATAAAAAAAGCCTACATATGAAGTGGCAACTTGCGCAACCTTATAGTTTTTGAGATATTAATTTTTAAAATCCGTGATCGATTGCGAAATTCGCTCGGAAATCAGTGTCCGACCTTACAGTTTGCGTTCAGTTCAGTTCAGTTCAGTTCTTGATTGTGGCATCTGTGACTAGGGAGTGTCACAATTCCGCCAATGTCGATGTCGCGATATTTTTTTATAAACTTAATAGGAGCTAATGTAGGTCAAGAATATGACCGGTATTCTAAATTTGGAAAAAACCTTTGATAATTCTAATAGAAAGGAGACAACACAACATATAAAACAGCACAATATTAGTTGTTAGTACTATTATAGATAATGTGGGTTAGTGAGCTAATAAGTAATATATACATTTACAACCTAATGTTGTTATCCTTTATAAATTTACATAAAATATAATTAATTAAAGGAGAGAAGGTAAGGGTTAATAAACATTTAAAGGAGGTAGGACGAGGGATTTTAGGAGGAAGAATTTCATAGAGGGAACGCCGCAATCTGTGACATTCGAAGAATATTTGGTCCACGTTTCCTTCGTCCAGGCCACACTCACATAGGGAGTGGTTCCTAATCCTAAGTTTGGCCAAAAATACAGGGGTACACGAGTGGCCAAGTCGAAGACGACAAATTGTGGAGGTGGTAATCTTACTAGCCTTCCGGAATTTAAAAAACCAAGGAGTTCGGGGAATATCGGGTTGGATATCTGCATAATGTTTACCCTTATCTTTTTTGGAACGATTCCAAACTTCAGTCCACGATTGTTCCAGTTGTGATTTGGGAAGGAGGCATAAGTCATGTGAGAAGGATTTGAAATGTTCAAGGGAACCTGTCTGAGCAGCATCTTTTGCGAAAGAGTCAGCTGACTCATTACCCGGAATTCCAGAGTGACCTGGAATCCAGGAAAGCACAACGTTTATCCCAAGATTGTGACATTCAAAAAGGGATTGCCTAATTTGAAGAATAATAGGGAAACGAGATACAGAACGGAAAGGGTTGGATATAATAGATTGCAGACAGCTTTTAGAATCAGAAAATATAATAGAGTTGTTTAATTGGTGGGATTTAATGAAACAGATGGCTTCTAGAAGCGCAACAGCTTCGCCAGAAAACACTGATGTCGAGGAGGGACACTTAAAACTAAGGGAGATTTTGGTGAATGGAATCCACACAGCTGCTCCCACGACACTGTCTGTAGATAGTTTTGAAGCATCGGTGAAGATGGAGTGCCACCCATTAAATTTAGCATCCAGGTGTTCATAAAATTTTTCTCGGGCATTGGAAGATTCCTTATCTATACCAAAGGACAGGAGGATATTAGGCTGAAATGTTAAAGCTTCATAAGAAGTGAGATAAAGTGGGTGAGTTGGGAACTGAACTGGGTTAGGAAGTTGGGAAAATTGTTTGAAACTACGGAGGAGACAGGGGATTTTATCAGGATTGTAAATATCAAATAAGTTAAGAAGGCGAGACAATTTTGGAAGAAGTGGGTGATTACAGTTTTGTGCTAATTTGAAAAAGAACCTATCAGATAGGAACTGTCTACGCAAATACAATGGAGGCTCACCACACTCAACCTGCATAGCATTGATGGGGGATGACTTCGTGGCTCCAAGAATTATACGTAAGCATTTTGAATGAATTTTGTCTAACTTGTCTAAACCAGATTTATTACAAAGATTCATAAGAAATGTTCCATAATCAAAATGACTCCGAATTATGGCGTTGTATAGAAGCTTTTGAGAATACGGATGAGAACCCCACCAGACACCCGAAAGGGAGCGAAGGATGTTAATGTTCTTTTCGCATTTTTGAGAGGTCATAACAAAATGTGGGACGCCCGTCATTTTTGAGTCCAATGTAACACCTAGAAATTTTGCACTATTAGATTGAGGGATAATCTCTTGGTCAATGAATAATTGAATAGGTGGGGAAATTCTTTTTCTGGAAAATATTACAACATTACTTTTGGGAGCAGAAATAGATAAGCCGTGATCAAGTAACCAGTCGCTAAGGTAGGACAATGCAGAATTCAGTTGGTTACTTGCCTCTTCTGTTGACACGGATGTAATATAAAGTGACAGATCGTCAGCATATTGTAAAACCTCGCAAAAAGAATTCACAGATTGCTCAAGGTCATAGGTGTAGAGGCTGTAAAGAAGTGGGCTCAGGACAGAACCCTGAGGTAGTCCTTTCCAAACCGTCTTAGGATCCCTCCTAAGACGGTTTGGAAAGGACTTGGTGGGAGACCTTGGTGGGATTTAATAACAACAGACCTTTCCATCAACAGGTTGCATATAAAACGAACCAGCTTCTCAGGTATTCTCAGCTGAACGAGCTTACTCCTGAGAACCGGAAGCAGAACGTTGTCATAAGCTGATTCGATGTCCAAAAATACAGCAACTAGAAATTTCTTTTCTTTGAACGCGATGTGGATGTCTGCTGTTAAGAGACTAAGGCTGTCCATGGTACTCATGCCCTTTCTAAAGCCAAATTGGGAATTAGCAAGTAGTGAACGATTCTCAACCAACCACTCAAGACGGTGTTTAATCATGTGCTCCATAACCTTAGCCATGACGGAGGACAAAGCTATTGGTCTACGACCATTAGGGTCAGATGGATCCTTTCCAGTTTTCAGTACCGGGATGATAATTTGAGTTTTCCATTGATCAGGAATTAAGCCGGTTTCAAAGAAGGAATTAATAAGAAGTAAGTAATATTTTTTTGTGTTTTCAGAAGATTTTGTGAGAAAGGAGTAAGGGATGCCATCGATACCGGGGGAAGAGTCAGTCAGTCCGTCAAGTGCAAGGGTCAATTCATTAAAACAGAAGGGGCGATCAAAACAATTTTCAGAAGGGATCGACGAAGGGATCGAGAGGAAGGAGGAAATAGATGGGACTGAAGGAGGGGCGAGTTTGTTCGAAAAGGCCTCGAGCCACGATGAAGGATCATTAGCTGAAATATTTTCGATATTACATGCTCCTTTGAATCGTCTGATCTGGTTCCAGATGATATATGATGGTGTTCTAGGCGAGAGGTTTTCGCAAAACCCAATCCATCCCTGTTTTTTCTTTTTAGAGACCAACTTTCTGAGTTTCGCTGAGGATTTTTTATAGACTAAAAAGTTTTCTATAGACATAGATTCCTTGTAACTTTTTTCAGCTTCTCTCCGTTCCGATACAGCTGTTGTGCACTCAGAATCCCACCACGGGGTAGAGATTCTAAAATCTTTGGAGGGCTTTTTAAGGGGAATGTGGAGATCAGCGCATGAAGTAATATTATTAACAAAGGAGTTATATGCTGCAAGGGAGTCATTATGTTGAATGTGAGTGGAAGAATCTATTTTATGATCAAGTGAAGATGAATAAGCTGACCAATCAGCTCCAGAAAGTTTGTATTTAAGAGAAGGACTAGGGTTACGGAAAGGGTTCGAAAAATTAGCATAGATAGAAATTAAGATAGGGAAATGGTCACTTCCATAAGTCGAAGGGAGAATTTTCCATAGAGTCAAAGAGAAAAGAGATGGAGAGCAAAGTGAGAGATCAACAGCGCTTTTCGGGTTTTGAGAAGGGAGTGCTCTCCGAGTAGGTGATCCATCATTGAGTAGGCACAAGTTGACTTCATCAAAGATCTCCAATAGGGAAAGACCAAACATATCAGAGTGGCTATGACCCCAGATAGTGTTATGGCCATTAAAATCACCCATGAGAACCATGGGGGAAGGAACAGATGATAAGAGGAGAAGGAGATCGGGAATCAAGGAGGAGTTGGGATGAGGAATATATACAGATACAAAGGAAATATTAAGGGATCTGATACCAACAATGTTGATATCAGAAGGATGGGAAGGGAGAGTGATTTGGGAAAAGGGAAGGCAGCGCCTTACTAACAAGGCGCTGCCGGCATGCCCGTCAGCCCTGTCGTCCCGCAGACAGGAGTAACCTGAAATCCGATAACGGGTTCCAGGCTTCAGCCATGTCTCCGAGACGGCAATGACTGACGGGCGAAATTTTGAAATTAAGTGGACCAGTTCATGCTTTTTTGCACGCATGCTCTGGCTGTTCCACTGCAGAGCGACTACTGGATCCATTATGACCAGATAGTGAGACTAATTGAGTAAGTTTAGAGGCAACGTTGGACGGTAGGGGATGAGGGTTCATTAGTAAAATGTTTATTATTAATGTTATTAATGTTTCTAACATATTTTCGTTAGGGGAAACTCCTAACGGTTGGTTATTACCAATGGCACAACCATTGGGCATAGCTGATGTTGGGTCTGTGGCAATCTCTCGGTGGGCAGCCTTGTCATAAGACTTACCCAGTGGGGCTCGCGGGAGGGGGTTGGCGTAGACAGTTTTAACATATGACTTAGTGGGATGGGACTGAGATGAACCTGCAGAATAATTATTCTGCGAGGCTTGGTATGGAGAAGGCTGGGAGTACATCTCTTGGGCAACCTGTGAATATGAGCGAGATACCTGAGGAAACTGTGCAGCTGATTCTTCGTATGAGATGTTGTTCTGGGCCATAACTGCTTTAATGGATTTTTGTCTACTTTGCTCCGGACAAGATTTGCTTGTAGCAAAATGTGGTCCTGAGCAATGCAGGCAAGAGGCTTCAGCCTCAGGGATGTTACAGCTATCACCAGTGTGATCTTTGGAACAGCGGAAGCATCTGGGTTTCGATCTACATTGAGCCTTAGTATGGCCATACCGGCAGCATGTGTGACACTGAATTGTGGGGTACTGGTATAGCTCAACTGGCAGGGAGGTGTAGTAGAGGAAGACCTTGGAAGGAAGGAGCTGACCTTGGAAGGTCACAACAACAGTTTGGGTTGGCACCCATGTTACTGTGCCATCTGCAACAGTTTTTCTATTTAGACGGCGGGCTTTAATAACAATACCACAACCAGAGGGGAGAACAAGGGACTGAGCAAATTCGTCCATTGAAAGATCAGTTGGCACTTGGCGAACTAATCCCATTCTTGTCACATTATAAGTGGGGATGGAAGCTATGTACTTGCACATTGGTAGAATTGGGGAGGTGGTAAATTTGTTAGCATCATCAGCTGAAATAAATTCAACTGATATTTTATTGCGGCCTACTCTCTTAACACCTTCAGCACAAATATTCGTAAATTTGTGAGTGGTCAAAAATTGACCAAACTTAATTGGTCTGATCGTGGTTCCAGCGGATGGTTCTGGTTCTGATCGGGAAACGTGGACAACATATGGACCCTTATCCAAAGATGAGTAAGCTTGAATAGAACCAACTACGATCGATGGGTGAGTGTAGACAGTTTGTATGGATGGTACGTCTAACTCAGCAGACGTCACAGGTTTTTTAGGTGCAGATTGTTCTGCTGATTCTAATCGGCGTTTAGATCCTGTTGCTACAGAAGGAGTAACAGGGTCCGGGGGATCAGGGGGGGCCGGCAGGGCCGGCGTGTCGCAATCCATGCTTGAAGCTTATCAAGCTCAAACACAGATCTTTCGACTCTTCTATGAAAATAAATACAATTAGAATAGTCTTACCACCACCTTAAGTAGACAACACAACACTTAGATTTATCAAACAGTTATAAAGTTAAAGAAAAGAGGCCAAAATCGTTAAAATAAAGCACTATTTTCTCCGTTCGGCTTACTCGCTATCGCGGAATCAAAAACAAATCCCAGTTTGCGTTCTATCGATTATTGCGACACTAAATTGACATGACAGTGACAGATAATACGGCTTTTTTTCATTTATAATGGCGGAAATTTCGAATTTGGCAATGACAGTGACATAAGTGTTACATTTTTATTGCCGGGAATTTCGACATTCTTTTACTTTACATTAGATTCGTTCACTGTTGCATGGATATTTATAATAATGGTATTATTATTATTTTTTTATTAATAAGTTATCTTTTGAACTATTAAAAATAGTAGGTACACTGAATCGAGACGGGGCAACCCAACTTGAGTAGGTTAGGTTCAAAATGAGTGACAGAATCGACACGGAGCACCCCGACCCCACGTGGTCTTGTGCGTGACACCCCTAGAGTGTATATAAAGAGCGCGGGAGCCAGAAGCTGGCGGGAGGTCCTGAGTGAAGCAAGTCATACGAGGCAAAGTGAAGCGAAGGGGGGAGGTGGCGAGCAAAGCGAGCCGTAGACCTCCGTAGCGGAGCGAAGGTCGAGTGTGACTTGCTTCATTCAGGGGCGACCTTAAGAGCTTCTGCCGGGAGCCCACCCAGAGTCCGGGGGGTTGGAAGAAAAAGTGGTCTATGAAAACGTGGGGAGCAACCCCTGGACTCTGCCTATTTCCAATATAAAAACATTGTTTTTTTCATACTTAACCTCTAAATATTTATTTTTAATTTTCTCGAAAAATTATAGGTTTTCGCAAGTCCTCACACACTAGGGGGGATTTTCAAGTCCGCCCCCTCCTCGCCCCATCCCTCTATCAAACCGTTCCTAAAGGAAAGCCCTTCCTAAATACGGGATTTATCACGTACCGTTTTATCGGTGTTTCGACCGACAATGTTTCGGTTAATTCGTGAACCTTCATCCATCCAGGGTGATCGTGCGTCTCGACTCGCACTACGCGCCGCAGCCCACTGCGCGCGAGTAGACGGACGCGGTGATGGGGATTGCGTCAACGATGGCCAAACGTGTTGAGAGGCTGCGTCATCATCATTATCATCACTGCTGCTCTCTTCGGTAATCTCGAATTACCCACACACACAACGCGATACCCACCGCGTGTGTATACTCGCGCTGGGCGCGCTGAGGGGGCTGCGGCGCGTAGTGCGAGGCGAGACGTTAAGGGGACACCGGAGGGACAATCGCCCATACAACACGTACTACCAAGATCATTTCTAATTGGAGCATATTTCTACCTTAATAAGGTATTATTTTAATTTGAATAGTATTTATCTAGGTTCCCAACCATATCTTAGATTAAAATACTTACCTAAAATTAAATAGAAGCGTATCGCATTCTGCATGTTTTTACGTCATAAAAGACCTGTTTCGTATTAAAAACAACATTTTACGTATCCTAGTCATGGGAACATAGATTATATCATCTAGTTACAGAATAACAACACAATGAGAAAATTACAACAAGATTTCTGTCATCATTTTTGATATTACGGAACACGGTCAAAATCTAATCAAATTTAGAATCGTTCTATTGCTATCACTGTCGCTCTGCGTGGCCAAACTTCGTCACTAAACAGGGATAGCGATATTCAGGCCGAAGTTTTTGACGCGGCCGAATTGAAGTTGCGCTCAGGGTTCGCCGGCGCGTTAATGATTGAAAACAATCACGAAAGTTTAAAAAAAATAGGATTCATTTTGCCACTACCAAAAATGTATCAAAGGAACCTTCTGACTGAAAGAAAACTAAATTAATTATTTAACAATTTAATGTAATTTAATACTCAATACATCAATTTCATTTTTTTGTACATTGACCTAAGTACCAAACGTTAAATATTTATAATTTTAATGTTAGCCTAGAAGCAACATCACTTCACATAGTACATAACATTAAAAAATATTTTTTTTACAGCAAAAACAATTTGTATACAGTAGGTACACTAGGTATATTTTTTTATATCTCACTCACTTTAGTTTGTACCTACCTGTTAGTTTCAGTAGGTAAATCTTTATTGCTGATTCAAAAACATATTGCAGTGCATCAAGTTGAGAACCAAACAATCACCTTGTTATAGGAAATTAAAATTATGTATTATGGTCCATAAAGTCTCGGATACACTAGGGGACATCCTGTCCCGTAACACACAATCTACATGTCACTGCAACG
Organism: Philereme vetulata; assembly: GCA_918857605.2. Taxonomy (NCBI): domain Eukaryota; kingdom Metazoa; phylum Arthropoda; class Insecta; order Lepidoptera; family Geometridae; genus Philereme; species Philereme vetulata. The sequence continues at coordinate 7,459,871 of OU975443.1, forward strand.
TTGCAAAGTGCCCCGCAACATTTTATGTGACACAGTACATGTTGCTTGCTCCCGCTCCGAGCGAGCGCGTTAGTGTCTCACCGTTTGTTACCTGGTGTAGTTTATGTGCGCAACCTGCCCCTCATCGTGTGTAGTGTGAGGAAACGATTCCGTGCTTTTGCTTACGTTTCACTCTTGAAATAAGTATATACGCAGCACTAATAGCCACAACCTCCTCGGGCGACATTTCTATAAACACTGACTAGTGTGGCCTGCAAGCAAAATGTTCCGCGGCATTGTCTCTCGGGACATTAACGTAGTTGTCGAGCAACATGTCCCGCAACATGTCGCTCCGTTTGTTCCCTAGTGTATTCGAGCCTTAACAAACCTCAAATCTCAAAAATACATGTGTCTGTAGTTTGATTGCACATTTATTCATGTCAAAATTGCACTTTTGCCCAATGATAAATAGTGATAAAAATAGAAGTAACTATGTGCCAATTCTAACAATAAATAAATGAGCAAATAAGTTTCCAACCAAGTATTGCATCATGATAGTTTTAAACTATAATTATGCTGATTGTGATTGTCACATTTTATTACTGAATAAAAAAATTAAAACCAAAAATCTAAGCTTCAATAATTATAAAATGTAATATCATTAATGTGTATGTACATATTTACATCTTACTTTAAAAAGTTTCACTGCATCGCTATATCTATAAGGAGAATTATGTTTAAAATTCAATGGAGATCTTTAATATCTGAAAAAATTCTTTAACTTTATACCCGAGTAGGTAATCAACAAGAGTCTAACAAGAATTTCAACTAGCGGATGAGTCCTACAGCTCCACAGTTGTGAGAAACGCTCAAACTGGACAGCAAAAAATCACTTATACACTGCACAACATTTCTTAATTTGGTTAGCACTGATGTCACATTGTTCAGCTACACAACTCGAATACGAGGAAGACAGCAACCCACTCAACGGGGCACAGTTCGAGGCTGTACATTACGAATCTTGACAGCAGCACGAGTATGCAAGTCCTCAGTGCTTTGCTGTATCTTGGCCTGTTTATTTCATGGTCCTGCTCAATCTCTTCGTATTGTTGGTAGCAGGACAGCGACAGCTAGCCGGACACCGGCTCGTTTGCTGCAGTGAGGCCTTGCTTCTGACACCATTCCACGAAGTCATCAATGAGGACTGGCCAGGCTCCTTCTGCATCATAATTGCTCATACCATCATCTATTTGCGTTGCAAAATCCAACAGCAGGTTCCATGTGTCTTTAGGTATTGATCTTTTGTGGTGCTCCTGTAAGTTTTATATTTCATTGTTAGCTACTTTTATTTCTAGTAAATGTTCAAGGCCACAATTGAATCAAGGTTACAATTGAAATAAAATCAGACAAGTTAGTAACACATTTTTGGCCTTGACAATGAAGACTAAAATAGAATTGTATTGAATTGGCATAAGTATATGTTTGAAGCCACTTCAAACCAATCAATTTGCAAGTTGATATAAGATTCAGTAAACTTTAATTGATAGTATTTAATGCATACTCTTTTATTTCTTGGTATGTTGTACAAGCCACTAGTCTGTCTCAATCCTATAACTTGGATTGAGACAATAGGCTATTTTTTATTGTATAATTTCTGTATAAACCAATTTCACCGAAATTGGTTCAAGTTATGAAAATGTAACAAACACAAATAGACAAAAGCACAGTTACTTTTGAATTTATAATATCAGTGTTGATAATTTCACATAATAATGATGATTAATTTAATGCCTGAATTAAGTCTCAGGTACTTCTCCAACCTGCCTTACCAGCACTTTTTCAGAATCGACTTACCGTAAGAAATTGACACCACGCATCTAGGAATTTAAATCTCCCACGGAGCACAATATTCCAATAAGCTATCGCCATATCAAGGTCTAAGCCTTTCTGGCCCAAGTTTTTCGCATAATTGAATGTAAAATGATAGAAATCTTTGAATTTGTTCACATCTTTAATCTCAGCTTCGAGTGTTGGTAGTTTTGCTTTTAACTTGTCTATGCTATCCACTCCGAGCTCTATAAAGCCAGATACGAATTCGTCTTTCGTAAATTCGCATTGCACTGCCGCTTTGCATTTCCAAGCTATGATTAAAACTAGTATAGATTCAGGGCCAAGGTTTACATCTTCTAGAAATTTCATAATACCATCTAACATTATCTTATCATTCTCGTGTAGGTCTTTGTATTTGTTGAAGAGTTGTTCCAATTTCTTTCTATCCACTGCTGTTTTCACAGGGTCTTTGTAGTAGGCATCCGGGTTTTGAAAATAGTTATCGCTGGCCAGGTCTAGTTTCCAGTCGTTCTGCGTCAGGCAGTATATCGCTGTGCTCTCGCTCGTCTGTGTAAAGGCGACGAACTTCTTCACTTTGTCTCTCTGTGACGATTTTAGTTTATTCTGAAAATAATGTACGAACGTCAATCATAACCTTATTTTAAGACTTCAGAAATAACTTTCATGGACTTTCGTGCAAAATATTCAAGGTGGATACGAGTAATGCATTGTAGAAAGTGCATGCGCTTGATTACTCACCATTTTGGGAAGATTTTTGTAAATTCTAATGACTTTCACTGTTATTTCGACATCGGAACCAAAGTGAAATAACAATCGACCATAGATAACGAAATCGTGCTGATGCATGCAATAGAAAATAGAAAAAGTTCCCCTATTATTGTATGTGTAGAGTGGTTTTTACGGCCATGTTTTTAGAACTGCTAACAGATGGCGCTGCTATGTCATAAGCTGTAAATAGAACCTAAAGTGACTTGTCATTTGCAGTGTTAACATTAAATTACGAGAAAATTGAAAAACAAAACATTTGTATTTGTATATAAACTGACGAAATAAAATTGTAATGAGGGGTTTTCATGGTCATGTTTTTATAAATGCTAACAGATGGCGTTGCTCTGTCTTGATTATCAAAGAAAAGTGAATTGTCAATGTCAATTGACGTGTCAAAATTATTTTCCGAAAAACATGAAATTTAAAAAAAAATCATTTGAGTTTGTTTATCTGCCCAAGTAAGATTGTTTTGGATAAATTTTGATATTGTGTCTTTGAGATTTAGGCGTATTAACCATTTATTTTTTGGTAGCTTATCTCCAGAAGGCGCCATCTATTACGCTAGTTGGAACTAGTTTGGTTTTTAAAATTGAAAACGAAGCTCCCGCATTATCTACTTAGTTTGAGTTCCTACTTAATCGTAGTTCTTCTTAGTTATTTTTTGGCTATGAATGTACTATCGAAAATTATTAGTTACTTATTTGGTTTGATTGGAGTAGACAGTTATTGCCGCAAAAAATTGGTTGGGCAATAGCTTACTAAAGTCAGGCCATTTTAATAGGTAACATTTGACGTCTGTGAGTTCGGTACAACTCGTACCGAACTCTTACTCGTATCGGTTATTATTACAATAAATATGTAATCGTAATTGAAAAAAATTAAGCAATTGTGCAGTTCTAACAAAACGTAAAAATATATTATTTTATTCCCGCCGTTACAAGGTTACGTTGTTGAATTTTGATGAATTGTCAAATGTTACCTATTAAAATGGCCTGACTTTAGTTCCTTTGATCGTATTTCGTGGTCAATTTATCGCCACCACCACCGCTCCGAACGCACGAACTCCCTAACAAAATAAATAATCTTTATTTCAGACTGATCAGTTTCATAATCCCTATACATTTACAATATAGGTACATCATTTTTAAGTAGTTTAGGTGGCAATATCCACCCAACGACTGTAAGTATATCTTATAATGTGTCTAAAGACACTATCAAAAGTAATAAAAGAAAGAAACACTGGATACCAAATCCCTATTACAACATTTTTTCTTACATCGATAACCTAAGTTTACATTTTAAAAGTTTTTCCCTACTATGATTGCGAATATCGTATTATTTGCCCCATTTTTGGGAGAGATATTTTTACAGAAGCCCCTACTTTTACACTTAATTCGTTCAAAAACCTTCTGTTCGGTTTTAATCTAAGTGGTCTGTGGTTTTATTTTTTTATGTGTACGAACTACGCCACGGTACGTTGTACTATACCTACCTATTATTAACCTAATGGTCGTTTTGAGCCATGAAAAGCTTAATATTTTTATTTATTCACCAACAGTGCAGGATATTATATTGCTAATTTACATAGAAAATCTTTGGAAGCGTTTCTCAGCGACACACAAAACTTCAAGCCCGATGTCAAACAAAAATGAAGGTCAGGCAGACTGTTTGACACGATTGCTTGACTTTGACTGCTGCTGAGTGCTGAGTCTGAGAAAGGTCTGAGACGTCAGAACAGAACAGAAAATGAAACAGCTGATTGGTAACATAATTTACAAAAACAATAACTTTGTAGTGAACAAATCCAGTTTATCCGATGTAGTATTTATTAAAGTATAGTAAACTTACTTTTCAATCGATAATGATGCGGCTTTCATTCATAAACCACGTATTGTTTTCCACAAACCGAAATTTCTTCAGAGGAATAAAATCGAATGTTCCCAGAGTGAGGTTCGCTCCTAGTCCTACAGGATATCTACATTTAGGAGGTCTGAGAACTGCTTTATACAATTACCTATTTGCTAAGAATCAAGGTGGTTCTTTTATACTGCGAATTGAAGATACTGATCAGACGAGGAAAGTGGATGGTTCTGTGGAGGCCTTAATAAATGATTTAGAATGGGCAGGAATTGAGTGCAATGAAGGTCCGAAATGTACAGGGAAATACGGGCCCTATGTGCAGAGTCAGAGACTACATATTTATCAGTAAGTACAGACTATACTTAGATAACTATATACTTCTAATATTATATTCTAATAATTATTATTTCTACACTACATTTTTTCGAGGGAGTACGCTTAGACTCTGCTTTAGGCTTGTATTTAAGCTGCCAATGATGATAACGATAATGACGCTTACAGGAGTACAGGTTAGAAGCGCAATACACCCCAATGGGGGACATCAGTGCATATCTTATTCCCCCACCCTAGAACTAGATGATACTTATATTGCCAATGCAAGACAAATGTTTGCATTGTCTGTAAATATTTGTTTACCATAGTTGTTCCATAGTCGTTGTGGACCTGCAATACAGAGCTATCTTGTTAATCTTTCCTTCTTCAGAGAGCACATAAAAAAACTGCTTCAGAATGGCTCAGCTTACAAATGCTTCTGTACCGATCGTCGACTGAACATGATCCGAAGAGATGCTTTAAAGAACCAACAGATACCTAAATATGATAACCGGTGCAGAAGCCTATCTCCTGAGGATATCGAGGCGAAGATCAAGGCTGGCATTCCTTATTGTGTTAGATTTAAGGTCAGTATAATTTGATTGATGTGTGAGTGTTTTGATAAGCAATGCTGTCACACCGATGAATGGCTCTTAATTCTTACTTCTTCCTTACTACAAATTTTTCGGGGTAGAAATTGCAGTTATTCTATATTTCAGACTTTTCTTTATATTTGTGGCACTCAAGCTACAAGCATACGAAATTTCAATACTGTGGGATTACTGATGTACCTACCCTGTGAACTTCATCCAGGTTCCATTTTTATTTTGGCAAATAAAACAAAAACGACAAGGCCTGTACTAAAAATTTAAATGAAGTCAAATGCGACAAACAGTAAGACAGGTTAAATAGGTACCTATTGATAATTCTGGTAATATAATCTTTCCTTCCAGCTAACCTCTGACGTCATATCATTCGATGACCTGATCTTCGGCGGGATAGCATATGACGTGACCCTGAACGAGGGGGATCCGGTGCTGATGAAGAGCGACGGGTTCCCGACGTATCACTTCGCGAGCGTGGTGGACGATCATCTGATGGATATCACGCATGTGCTGCGGGGAGTTGAGTGGCAGATCTCTACTACTAAGCATTTGCTTATTTATAGGTAAACTAGCTTCCGCCAGAGGCTTCGCGCGCGTAGTTTGTCAACAAAAAGTAGCCTATCTGTTAATCCAGTTTATAATCTACGTACACACGGCTACACATCAAGCTATACAATTATTATTCTACGAAAAGCCTACACAATGCGAGATCAGCTTATACTGGAAATATATAGCTTGATGTGTAGCCGTGTGTACATAACAAATCGGTTCAGACGTTACGACGTGAAAGAGTAACTAACATCCACATATACATACAAACATTCGCGTTTTTAATATTAGGAAAATCACGAGTTTGTCAAGCATCGGAGGTTTTCCCGGTGGGCTTCAACATGAACGCCTTCAAAAAAGTTGTAAATAAGGCAATAAGTTTTAGGCAACGCGACTGCAGTACCACTTTCACCAAGAGTTTATAGGCGACGGTGACCACTTAACATCAGGAGGCCCGTCATCTTGTGTGTCTAAATGTTTAAAATAAAGAAAAGCATCCAGAAAGTAGTATGGATGGAGTTATGCCCTGAACGGAAATAGGCCTTCTAGTTTCTACGCCATTCTTTCCGGTCTTGTACCAAGCGCATCTTGGCAGGCAGATAAGAGTAGTAGAGTTCCTTGTGAAAGGGCTCGCCCGGGGAAGTATTGCCACTGTCCCTATTTTTGCCGCCAAGCATATTTCGGTATGCAGGGTATGGTTGCCGGTGAAATTACAGGCACATGAGGCTTTACACCTGTATGCCTCAAGTTGATGGACGCAGTGCATCGTAGGGCGCCTTTCTAGGGTCCGTGACCGACGAGGCAATACTTTGTTATAGGCGATGGTTACTTACTTGGTTATCTTCATGTCGTATAAAAAAAGGCAGTGTATCACAGCTCGACCGATGTCGTGCGACCATCTGGTTGGTGGTCTGGCTGGCAACTGGTCTTCGCCCTTCTCGTGGCTACCACTCGTTTGTACAACACCTTGTTCAAATAACATCATTAAGATTTTTTCTTCTTCATATATTAGGTGTGACGATTGTTGCCCATTTGTCTGTGACCATACGACTGACGTGACCCGTCCAGTCCCACTTCCCCTGCAGATGAGCGTCGAAGCCGGGGCAGGCCGAGGAAGCGTTGGCGTGATGACGTCGATACATTCCAAGATGGCTGGTGGAACGTGGCGAGTGATCGTGAGATGTGGAGGAACATGGGGAAAGCCTTTGCCCAGCAGTGGGAAAGTATAAGTTAAAAAATATTAGGTCCGAACTTAAAACAAAAAGTAATAAAGTTAGAATACATTTTTTAAAGTTTACAATCAAAGCCCTTTCCCAATGATATATCAAACACAAATACATTTATTAAAGTTCTCGAATTAAATTTTATTTGTGTCATCTCTATACATTCAATTTTATGAAGATTGGACCAGCCATTATCGTCAAAACGTACAAAGTGCGAAAAAGAATCTTTGTTTTGCAGAGCGTTTGAATGGACGCCGCCACAGTTCGGCCATTTACCACTTATCGTAAACTCTGACGGTACGAAACTCAGCAAAAGGCAAAGCGACGTGAAAGTTGAAGATTATAGAGACAAAGGTAGGTAATATAATTATACAATTTCAACATAGTTAAAAATATTGATTACTGATTTAAACAGGTATTTATCGCGTATCTACCTTTTTTATTTAAGATTCACGCCACTAAAACAGTTTTCGCTGGCAACCAATATGACAAAAAAGTCATCACACCTATACAATCTAATAAATACAGCTTTGAATATCATCACGAAATATCATTATGACTGCAAGAAAATGCTCACTAGTTGGTTACTCGCAAAAAGTTATGATGAGACTGACGCACTTATGCAAATTGTATCCTGATACTAGATTTATATTGTATTTTGATAGTATCATAATAATAATAATATATAAGTATTTATGTCTAGCTTTACACCAAAACACTCATACACACAATTCACACTAATTTGTTCCCTATACTCATACAGTATAAGCACCCTGAAACGCAACCACACACACACACACCCACACACACCCCATCCACCCCACCCCACCCACACCCACCCACCCACCCCCACACACACACACACCACCCACCCCACACACACCCACCCACCCACACACAAACACACACACACCCACACAAACACACACACACACGCTATTGCATACATACATAGATTAAAAAACACACACACACACCCACACACACACACACACACACACAAATACACCCACAAACATACATACACACACGTAGGTACGTGCACATTCTACCCATACACACCCACGCCATGTTATCGCTACTATAACAAATATATAACAGATAAAAAAGGTACATACGCGATAAATGCCCGTTTAAATCAGTATGTACTACTCAGTATGGCTACACATCAAGCTATACATTTCCAGTATAAGCTGACCTCTCATTCTACGAAAAGCCTACACAATGCGAGGTCAGCTTATACTGGAAATGTATAGCTTGATGTGTAGCCGTGTGTACATATCATCTATCAGTTATATACTTTCATTTACATTACTTACTCACATTACTTAAATTTTCATTATATTAACATTCTGTCTGTTTGTTTCTGATGATGTTCATTTCATAACTAGAAAGAAGAGAAGAGAAGAGAACTTTTATTATGCCAACTAATAACGATAATTAACAAATTATAACAACACAAAAACAAAATACAGTACAACAAAAGATAACATAGATATTCATCATCATCATCCACAGCCTGACTTCACACATTGTTGGGTATAGGCCTCCCCAAGTTTGTGCCATCCACCACGATCCTGCGCTAATCTCACCCACTGACGGCCCGCGACCTTATCGATGTCGTCCACCCATCTCGCTGCTTGTCGTCCTACCCATCTACACCCGCTCCTCGGCCACCATTCAGTCACTGTCCTGCTCCATCTGTCATCACCACATCTAGCCAAGTGTCCCGTCCATGACCATTTGAGCTCCATAACTCTAATCCCAACGTCATGAACCTTTGTTCGTCTACGGATCTCGACGTTTGGAACTCGATCTAACAGATACATATATATTAGCAATTTTTAACTGAATCGTATGTGCCTAAAGCGCATTGTTGCTATTATTTTTAGGTATATTCCCGTTAGCGCTGGTGAACTACATAACGTTAGCAGGCGGAGGATTCGAACACGTGCCGGGGGAAGGCGTGCGGTTCAAATCTATGGAGGAATTGAGTCAAGGGGTATGTAATTAGCAGAGAAGTAAATAATTTACAAACTCAATTTATCCATATCTGACCTGACGGAAGGATCAGCCTCAAAAGTACGCTAGAAGAAAACGTTCATAGGGTTAAGCTTGTCTTTGAACATCCTCTACTTCTGTTTTAATATTTTCTTGTGTACAATCTTAATATTATAAATTCGATGTAACTCTGTCTGTCTGTTACGTTTTCATGACTAAACGGCTGAACAGATTTCGATGAAATTTGGTATTTTGATAGAAGTCCTAAGGTTATTTTTCACCCGATTGCGCAGGAGGGTAATGTTTTTATTGACTAACCACGCGTGCTGCGTTGCTAGCTGGTGTTTTATCCTATTGCTGTATTTATTTATTTGACGGCCTCCGTGGCGCAGTGAGAGAACAGCCGGCTTAGACGCAGGAGGTAGTGGGTTCGATTCCCGCCGCGGAAAAAATGTTTGCATGATCTACAGATATTTGTTCCGGGTCTGGTTGCTTTTCTATATATTATAAGTATGTATTTACAAAAAAAAAGTATATAAGTATTCTATCAGTTATCTGGTTCCCATAGTACAAGCTCTGCTTAATTTGGGGCTAGACAGCGCTGTGTGAAATGTACGGCTCGAATAAACCTAATCCGTTATTTGTTCCGGGTCTGGTTGTTTCTTTACTCTATGTGTTATAAGTATGTAAGTACTTAGAAAATAAATAAATGGGGTGTGTCTGTGTCATGGGTACGGCCGTGTGATGTGTACGTGAATACGTGTATGTGTATGTAATAGGTAATATTTTAAATGTAAAATATGCTATTTTATGTATGTTATAATCATGTTTGAACACTAAGAAGTCTTCGGGTTACAAGGTGATCTCGAAATGCAGCAAAATGACCTCAAAATGGCGACGCTTCTCCTTCCACCGCACACGATGAGCCACAGTCCTCACTTAGCGTAACTAAGTCTTTGATCAATTAGCTATACAGTGGTTTAATTAAATTTTGAATGGAGATGATAGATATGTAGCTGCAACACCAAACTTTATCCCCCGATTTTGTTATAGTTCGTTTTTTGTATTGCCTCCCAATATAAAAGCAATTTTAAAAACGTATTCACGTCAAAACACGGACTTAAGTATTTTATCAGTTATTCGGTTCCCATAGTACAAGCTTTGCTTAGTTTGGGGCTAGATAGCGCTGTGTGAAATTCCCAGCATTATTTAGTGGAGACGTTACTGTTCTTTCCTTTAGTTTCAGATAGACAGGATCTCGCCGCACCCCAGCCGACTGAACCCCGCTCTGCTGGAGGAGTGCAACCGCCTCGAGCTGAAGCGGCAGTTGCGAGACGACTCACACGCGAGCGCACTCGTCACAACACTGCGAGGACTTATACAAAACAAGTATCCTAACCACCACAGGAACACTTCAGGTACACATATCTAGTGGTTCGTCCCGAAATCTCGAGAGTCCCAAAAACCAAAAAAAATAATATTCATAATCTTTGAGTAATGAAATAATACCACGAAATGCACAGCTTGACCTACAGTTTCTTTCAAATTACAAGTAACGGAAGTTCAGGTTAATTGGATACTCTTTTTAGTGTTAGAAATTGCAGTTATTCTAGATCTAAGACTTACATATATGTATTTGTGTCACTAAAACTACACGAATACCAAATTTCAGCACTGTGGGGTCACTGGTGTACCCTGTATTTCGTCAAAGTTCAGTTTTTAGTATGGCTTATAACGCAAAAACTACAAAGATTAAATTAAAAATAAAAACGAAGTCGAAATGTACCTATACCTATCATTAGACATGCCAGTTGACCGGATAGTCCCATTGTTTTGTTATCCCTCTTGAACCCCAATATCCTAAGAACCCCCCCACATATAGGTCATTTAGTCACACCACGATTGTGCCTTCACTTCCTACCTATATATCAAAATTTCACGATGATCGGATCAACGCTTCCAAAGTTATACTCGCACAAACAAACATACCTACTACATACAACGCCGATTTGCCCAAATTGATTTAGAGATTTTAAAAGAATTATATTGTGTAAAATAAAGATTTTTTCTTCCGTTCAGTTATTTTCTGCTAGTTTCACTAGGGTGAACTGCTGGGTGTATGTAAGACACATATATATTACGTGTTTTATATGTACAACATTAAATGAAAACACGGGTAGGGCTAATGACCTATTTCTATGGCCATTAGCCATAGAAAAATTAAAATTTCATACAACCTTAATATCAATGAAACAGCCTGTATAAAAAACGTAAACAAATCATATTCATGCATCATGATTTGAGTTGGTACCTGTTATACTGATTAAGCGGCATCGTCGCAAAGGCGCCGCCGATTTGCGTTAAAATTTGTTTATTGGAAATGTGTCGATCGCTGGATAAAAAAACACCCTTCCAGCAAAAGCTTTTTTAGCCTATTCTTAAATATAATTGGACTATCAATAGTTTTCTTGTCAATGGGTGAGTTGAATAATTTAACTGTTTGATACCGAGAGCCATGCCAAGCTACCGGTATAACACCCACCTCTAAAATATATAAATACGATGCCGGATGTGTGTTTTAAATTAATGTCGTACATAACAGAACAGGTTGTATATACTGTGTTTAACATGTATTTTAACCGACTCCAAAAAAAAAGGAAGAGGTTCTCAATCGTCGGCATCTTTTTTTATGTATATTCCCAGATTACTCGAAGACGCCTGGACCGATTCGAGAAATTCTTTTTTTGTTTATACTTCCTAGGGGGACCACTATTGGCACCAGGTCAGAACCTGATGATGGAATCCCAAAAAATCGAGGGCAACCCTCAAATTTTATAGTGACTCATAATGTGTTTTATATAGGGTGTTTGATAATATACGCACAAAAATGAAAGGGGTTATTTTGATGAGCACAATAAATAAATTTATGGAATGTTTACCATAGAAATGTGAAATTTATTTTGGCATGTAAAAACAAACACTTTATTGAACTTATGTTGTGCTATTGCATAATGCTTGCCATCTAACCACAGTTACTGTATTGGTGACATCTCGAGATATCTCTTGTTGTCCCTTTCTAACCCAAAATCCGCCGCCATTTTCGAAAGAGATCGGCCTTTATTTTATGATGTCGATTGCAAGAGTAGGCAGTAAGTTTTATAACGTATTAATCACCTAAACTTGGTCGATTTTCTTTAAAATTTTATAATAAAACTATTAGTTATTTTTCGAGAAGTATTTTTTTATGTTTTGAGAAACCATCACTTGAATATCGTCAGTATATTACCAAACACCCTGTATATTTTTGGTAAGGATTGGTTATATAGAAATTTTATCAAAATCGGTTCAGTAGTGTGGTTTTCACTGTCATCTGAAGTCGGTTATATTTTTGTTAAAAACTTACTTGTCTTTCAGATGAACACGTAAAAAACGTGCTGAATTGGGCATCGAACCGCGTCACTAGAATAGAAGAGCTAACGTCGAACAAATACGGATTCCTCTGGATCCTTCCTTCGAGCCAAATTAACACCGACAAACAACTATTAACTAAACTAGTGCAGAACTTAGAAACTGTTACTTTTGAAGAGAACATACTAAAGGAATGTTTGCGAAGTTTCTCCAAAGAGAATGAAGTGAAGTTTGCTGTCTTAATGAAATTGCTGAGGTCAGTGCTGAGCGGGTTAGACGAGGGACCGGGAGTTGCTGAGATGATGGATCTTCTAGGGAAGAGTCAGTCCTTGGAACGAATAAAGGCTGTTTTAAGATGATTTTTGTTTTATTATTCACTAACTTCCGCCAGCGGCTTCGCACGCGTTGTTTAGCAATAAAAAGTAGATTGTTTGAATCCAGGTCATAATTTATCAACACACCAAATTTCATCGAAATCTGTTCAGCCGTTACGACGTGGTTGAGTAACACATATAAACAAACATTGAAACATTCACATTTATAATAAATAAATAAATATTGCTGGACATTTAACACAGCGCTATCTAGCCCCAAACTAAGCAGAGCTTGTACTATGGGAACCAGATAACTGATATAATACTTATATACTTTTTTTTTGTTAATACATACTTATAATAGACAACCAGACCCGGAACAAATATCTGTAGATCATGCAAACATATGTTCCGCGGCGGGAATCGAACCCGCTACCTCCTGCGTCTCAGCCGGCTATTCGCCCACTGCACCACGGAGGTCGTCATAATATTAGTGTGATACGACAATGTTTCGGTTCAATCCCTGAACCTTCTTCAATTGTATTTATTTATACAGTCAACGACATAACGTCGTATCCAACGAATAAGGAAACAGTTGCAAAACACCAACTTTAAAAACTTTAACTTAAAAATTGTTAACAACTTAATAAGTTGTTAACAATTTCAGATTTTATATTTTTACAACAAAAATCTCCGTGGAAAAAGGTTACTAAGGCGCTTAGGACCAAGCCAACCAGAAAATAATACACGGAACAAGGTGCTAAGCGACAAATGTGAGAAAAAAATATAAAATCTGAAATTGTTAACAACTTAATAAGTTGTTAACAATTTTATATTTTTACAACAAAAATCTCCGTGGAAAAAGGTTACTAAGGCGCTTAGGACCAAGCCAACCAGAAAATAATACACGGAACAAGGTGCTAAGCGACAAATGTGAGAAAAAACACAGTATCATATTAATAAAAAGTACTCGGAATGGTAAATAGGACGCATTAAAAACAAATAAAATAATAATTTCATTAAAAAGTTTTAAACTCATAGAAATAATCAGAAAAAACCGCCTCCTGTAAAGTTGGTGTTTTGCAACTGTTTCCTTATTCGTTGGATACGACGTTATGTCGTTGACTGTATAAATAAATACAATTGAAGAAGGTATAAAATCTGAAATTGTTAACAACTTATTAAGTTGTTAACAATTTCAGATTTTATATTTTTTGTTAGTTTTTTTGTTTTTTACCCGTCATAGCAGAGCTAAAGTGTCCTCAAATACTGTGAAAACGTTTGGTTGAAAGAAATGCTTGAATACAGATTTTATAGATCTTAAAAACTCAATTTGTTAACTGACTTATGTTGCTGACCGTAATAGCTGAAGGAAAGATTTGTTGTTAAATGGTTTGTATGTCAACTCCACATCTAAAACACATAATTGGAAAACGTAGTCAAGTTTTTTTTATATGATCTGTAGATGGAACATGACTAGGGCGTGACCTAGAAACGTGCCCTACGATGGACTGCTCTACGTCCATCAGTTCGAGGCATACAGGTGCAAAGCCTACTGTACTTTCACCGCCAACCATACTAAATTAATATACAGAAATGCTGCTTGGTGTCAGCAATAGGTATGGTGGTAGTACGTCCCCGGGCGAACCTTTTCACTAGGAAGGTTTAACTAGGTTAGGTTAGGTTTTTTTTTTTTTTTGTATGTTTTGCATTAATTGTTAAATGAGACACGTTTAGGGATAGTTTTTATGCAATTAGGACTTTTTATATACAATTACTTGCCATATCTTGTGTTTATTTACATTATTTAACAGAACATGCTATTGGATACATGTTTTGTTGAATTTTCGAAAAATATAAATCATATATTAAATATGTAAGATATTATATATAATATTATTATTATGTGAAGGGTTTGCAATTAGTTACATTAACTATTAGTTGAAAAATATTACTATGGCAAAAGCTAAGCTAGACCAGATCATAAGATCTAGGTGCACTCTGTCTTTAACCATCTACGTTCGTCTCTTGAATGAAAATGAAGAATTTCTTGAGGCTATATACATAACACGGATAATAATATATATTTATTAATATTTAAGGTGATTTATAATATAGAAATGTTTAATAATGTTTAAATAATGTTTTAATTTTTACCAAAATAATGCAATGGCAGAAAAACGAGCTAGACTAGATCATAAGATTTAGGTGCACTCTGTCTTCCACCGTATACGTACCATTAAAAGTCTTGAGCCTATTTATGATTATATCTACAAACGTCAAGAACGATTGAATGCAGCTTTCCTTACTCATTAATACGCTCAGTAATATTGCTGATGCTGTTGACGTTACCAATTGCGATTTACGCCGTATTGCAGAGTGGAGCAAGCTCCACGGATTTAAAGTTAATCCTACCAAAACGCAAACCATTATTGTAGGTAGTTCAAGAACGCTTAGCAAAATTGATTGTTCCACTCTCCCACAAGTTGTCTTTGACGGAATAGCAATCCCATACAGCGAAACCGTTAAGAATTTAGGTATCATCATTGACCGCAACTTTTCATGGAAGGCTCAGCTTGAACTAACCAGCCGGAAGTTGTTTGCGTCAGCTGGTTCACTAAGGAGACTACGAAACATTTTGCCTACGTCCACCAAGACTGCGCTTGCACAATCGCTTTTACATCCCGTACTAGACAATGCCGATGCTTGTTATCTGGACCTCACTGAGGAACAGCTTAACAAGCTCGAGCGTTTACAAAATTTTTGTATTAGATTTATATTTGGCCTCCGTAAATATGATCATGTGTCTCCCTTCCGTTCAAAGCTTAAATGGCTTCCGATTCGTCTTCGTCGGAATACGCATATCCTTTTTCTTCTCTATTCTATTCTTTTCAATCCCTTCTCTCCTCACTATCTGAAAGATAGATTTGAATTTCTCCATTCTTCAAATAACTATACTCTTAGGTCATCAGAAAACTTGATACTCAGAACTCCTTCGCACAGCACTTCCTTTTACAGCGCTTCTTTTACTGTCCAGGCTGTTCAGCTGTGGAATGCTCTGCCCGAAGAAGTAAGACGGTCATCGTCCTTACACGTCTTCAAATTGAAGGTGAAACATCATTACCTGACGATGTCATCTTCCTAGCGTTATTTATTTACTATTTATGTACTTATTTTATCTGTTAGTATAGTTTGCTATATGTATATACCTATATATTAGTCTATTTTATAAGTATATTAAGTATTAGGATTAAAACTTCATATTATTATTATATCTTAGAGTATATTATGTGTAAATGTAATGTATCCGCTAAAGTACACCGCACTCCGTAATTTTTAAAAATTTCGCTCCATCCAAAGATTGCCTGGAAGAGATCGCTTTTAGCGATAAGGCCGCCCATTGTATTGCCTTATTTATTTTAACCCAGTACTTATTTTTTTTTTTTTTTTTTATTATTTCTGTTTGTGTGGTAATTCAATAAAGAGTTATCTATCTATCTATCTATCTATCTAATTCGCTAATGTTATATGGGGAAACATTTAAATTGTTACAGATCATTTCGTGATCAAATCTCGAGGCTCCAAATGCTGGGCAGGTCTCGAGAAGATGCCCGATGGTCTGTATTGTCGACATATCGCAAGGACAGAATTCATTTTCCGTGATGTGAAATTTCTTTAGGTAGGATTTATGGAATCCATGCCTGGTTAAGATTTGCGGTTAGGTTAGGTTTTTGTTTTTTTAAATACTGCTGTTCCTCTGGCTGTTGTCAAAGACTTTGTTGTTTCTTATGTATTTTCAATTAATCTGTAATTTTATTTTTTTACCTACCCATGTGGGCTCTCAATCAAATAAATTAATATAAATAAATTTAAATTACTATATTACTACTTAAATACATTTATTTTGAAAACAGTAGATTAGAAAATAAAAATAATAAATGAAATTACCTATCACAGCATAAAAATAAATTAATAAAATCAAATAAAATAAATAATTAACATTTAAAATTAATCAAATAAATTTCAATTAGATGGGATGTTGACTAATTTACTTATTTCTTTTTGCAGCTATCGTGGCCACCAGACCCGCGAAAGCCAGTAGTGGGGTCCTTGACTTGCTGTCGCCCAGGATTTCTCCGAGAACTGTTTGGTCCAGCTTTCCCTCGATTTTTACTTCCAGCTCCATTCGGTCCCGGCCGAATCTAGGACACTCGCATAGCAGGTGCCATACTGTCTCCTCACAGTCAGGGTCACAAGCACAGGAGGGAGAGTCATTCAGCTTGAAGCGATGGAGGTACGACGCAAAACCCCCGTGCCCGGTCAAGATCTGGACGTGGGTTGGTGTTATGCTCCCTTTGTCCAGAATCTTCTTTGCCATTCTTACATTCGGTAAGAAGGCTTTTGTGACCGAACCAGTGGTCGATGCGTCGTAACGTGCTTGCCATTTCAGAATAGTCTCCTCCCGGATGCGGCTCCTGACATACGAAATCGGCACCATGCTATATCAGGAAGTGTTTTCTTTTTGAGAGCGGCATTTTTGGCAAGCTCGTCCGCTCTCTCATTCCCGGGCGTGCCTACGTGTGCTCTTAGCCAGAAGAGCCGCACTTGTCTGCCCTTCTCCTGGATTACGCGTACGCACTCTTTTATTTTTGCCGTGAGCGGGTGAGTGACTGCAGGGCTTCTCAGCAGATCGAGCGACGATCGTGAGTCGCTCAGGATGCTGACAGCATCCTTTTTGCTGTCACTCACCATTTTGACTGCTCTGTAGAGTGCGTACAACTCGGATTGGAAGACAGCGTTGTGGCTCTCCAGACGGAAGGTAGAGGACTTCAATTCTCTTCCCCCGTCCCACCATGTGAGGGCAGCCCCAACTTTCCCTTCAATCTTGCTCCCATCCGTATAGACGTGGGGTTCCACTAGTTGGTGGAGCTCGACGGTTTCTGGTTCCAAGTTCTCCAGGCATTCGTAGTCTGTTAATACGAGTTGGGACGGGTGGGGATTGCTGTTATATTTCACTCTTGCTTCCACCTCGCGCCCCGGAGGGGTGAAATTGTCTGAATGACCCTTCTTGGCCTTGAAAAGGCTCGCCGCTTCGTGGATCCGAAGGTCCAGGGGCAGCAACCCGGACAAGACCAGTGCCGACGTGAGGGACACCGTGCGATAGGCCTTGCATATTTTTTGCGCAAAGCCCCTTTTGGAGCGTGTCCAGTTGATTTCGGACCATCAGCTTTTCCGCCGCAGGGGACCATGCGCTAGCCGCATACAAAATAATAGGCTCTATGACCGACACATAAATCGTGCGTATTATTTCTCTATTTAGACCCCAGCTCACTCTTGCCGCGCATGCAAGGTGCTTATATATATCTGCAGCCTTCCTGCAGGTAGCCGAGACATGCGCGTTGAAGGTGAGCTTTTTGTCTATTATTAACCCTAGTAGCTTTCCCTCTTCGACCAAACCAATCCTCACGCCTGCCATATGGATTATCGGGGGATCAAACTTCAGCTTTCGTGTGATCAGCATTGCGCTGGTCTTATGTGCTGCGAAATTAAGTTTGGTTTTAATCCCCCATTTCACCACGGCTTCCAGCGCGGAATCGGCTTCACGCTGCAGGTTTTTGACGTGATGGGCCGAGAAAACCAGAGCTACGTCGTCGGCGTACGCCTGACAGTATACGCCCTGGCTGGCCAGTGTTTCCAAGAGTGAGTCCAGAATAAGGTTCCAGAAGGTTGGTCCGCCAATTGAACCTTGGACACAGCCCTTTGTGGTTTCCTTTTCGCTGGACTCTCTCGCGTAGTTTACCTTGACCCTTCTGTTTTCCAGGTATGAGGCCACGAGGGCAAACAGGTTTCTCGGACAGCTTTTTTCGACCAGCTGTTTGAGGGCTGGCCACCACGCGTTGTCAAAGGCGCCCTCTATGTCCAGTGAGATCAAGAGTACGAGCTTTTTTGCTGCTGTGAGGTTAGGTTAGGTTAAGTTAGGGCGAAGCTGCGGGCGGTTCGACCTGCAACGGAGCCCCAGGATGAGAGTCGGCAACTGGACGTGGAGGGGTTGTCGCGCGCCATCATGGTCCAAGTAGGGACCATGGTGAACGCTAGGCTGGAAGCCTTAGAGAGTAGGCTTCTACCGGAAGTGCGTCTGCGGCCACCGTTAGCTGCGGACATAACCCGCCTAAGCAGAGCGGAGGCTGGGCTCGAGCGGGAGGTGCCGACTGTGGTGCCGAAAGCCTCCACCTCATCCCAGAAAAAGGGGAAGAAGGTGAGCCTGGCGGCTAAGGAGGGGGCTGCGGCAAGTGTGCCGCGGTTAGAATGCTCTGTGCCTCCGCCTACAGGCGAGGCGTGGAGTACGGTAGTCCGTAAAGGCACGAAGAAGACGGCCAAAAAGACTGGCCAAAAGGTAGCTGGCGTTCCCGCGTCTGCTCCTAAAGCAAAGCTCCGCCCACCTCGCTCGGCAGCCATCACCCTCACCCTGTTGCCAGGTGCTGTGGAAAGCTGCGTCACGTATCAGGCGCTGCTCAGGGAAGCCAAGGAACGCGTTGATCTCAAGGGCCTCGGCATTGAGGAGATGCGTTTCAGGACGGGGGCAACTGGTGCTCGGGTGCTGGAGATAGCCGGCGCCACGGGTGCTATGAAGGCCGATTCTCTGGCGGAGAAATTCAGAGAGGTCTTAAGCGCGGACGTGGTACGCGTACAGCGGCCGGTGATGCGCGTAGATATAAGAGTCACGGAGCTAGATGACTCCGCGACTCCAGATGAGGTAGCGTCGGCCGTAGCAAAACAGGGTGGTTGCTCTGTCGACAGTATAAAGGCTGGCGTTATAGGGCCCCGCGGCTCACTGTGGCTGAGCTGCCCAGTCGCGGCCGCTAAAAAGGTGACGGGAGTCGGCCGGCTCAAAGTGGGCTGGATCTCGGCAAGAGTGGTGCTGCTCGACCGCTTGCCCATGAGATGCTTCCGTTGCCTCGAGGTCGGCCATGTTGGGACCATGTGCAAGGCTGAGGTGGACCGCAGCGGTCTTTGTTACCGTTGTGGGAAACCTGACCACAAGGCGAGGGACTGCCAGGCTGAACTAAACTGCGCTGTATGTGCAGCGGCCGGCAAGTCTGCAGCACACCCAATTGGTGGGAAGGAGTGCCCTGACACCGTAACCAGGTCCCAAAAGGGGCCTCGAACGAGACAGAGAGGCCAGAAAAAGAGGGGGAAGGTGAAAGCGGGCTCCAAAGTCGCTCAGCCGCCCCAGCGCAACTCTCTGCGGGAGGAGGAGCAGATGGACACCGCAATTTAGATGGCGCTAGCATTCCTGCAGGCGAACGTCATACACTCTGCCAGGGCTCAGGACCTTTTGGTTCAGAGCATGGCAGAATGCATGATAAAGGTAGCTGTGGTCACCGAGCCGTATTGGTCCCTCCCTGGAATGACTGGGTGGGTGACTGCGATGGCTTGGTGGCTATCGTAGCACCGGCGGCCATGGGCGCTCCGTCTATTGATCGGGTGTCCAAAGGTCGAGGGTGCGTGTTGGCTGTTGTGGGTGGTGTTGCGGTTGTGGGGGTGTATTTTTCGCCTAATCGAGGCCTCGCCGACTTCCAGCAAATGCTTGTAGATGTCGGGATCTTGATTGGGCAGATACCCTCCTACCCCGTGCTTGTTGCTGGAGATTTCAACGCGAAATCAACCGCGTGAGGATCCCCAGCAACAGATACTAAGGGAGAGGCACTGGAAGAGTGGGCGGTGTCCATGGGACTCACCCTTCTTAATACGGGGTCAGTTGACACATGCGTGCGACAGCAGGGGGGGTCTATCGTGGACTTAACGTTTGCGTCCCCCTCCCTGGTAAATCGTGTCCAGGGATGGAGAGTGTTGGAGGATGTGGAGACGCTATCGGATCACCGCTACATCCGCTACGAGGTGACCACATCCTCCACCACTCCACGAGTAGGTTCTCGACTTCCTCTTGGAGGCGCCCCGCGTTGGGTGCTACGGCGCTTGGACCGGGATGTAGCAATAGAGGCGGCTCTGGTAGAGTCCTGGACTATGCCCGATCCTATTGAGGAGGTGGATGATGCTGCGATGCCGAGGGCCAAACCATTCCCGCCTCGGCGGGAAGTGCACTAGTGGCGCCCGGAGTTGGGCGAGTTACGCAGAGCCTGCGTTGCCGCGCGCCGCGTCTACACCCGGTACAGGAGGAGAAGAGTCCGTATTCAGAGCCAGGAGGACTCTTACCTAGTCAGGTCATAAATTCTGTCACATGTTTAATATAAAATAATTGAAACAAGTTTATTCATTATGTAACCATTAATATACCAAAATGAACTTAACAAAACATAGATTCTTATGACAATAAAGTTTATTCAAAATGACCTCCGTGATTTTGAATACAGGCCTTCAATCTGCGCGGCCAGTCGTCTATCGCAGCACGAACGAGGTCCATGTCAATATCGGCGGCTGCCTTAATCAAGGATGTCTTGAGTGACTCCAAATTGGGATGAGGCTTTGAGCACGCCTTTTCCTCCAAGTGTTGCCATATCTTGTAATCTAACGGATTCAATTCTGGACTGGAGGAGGGTCAGTCTTCGTGCCGGATGAAGTCGATTTCACGCGCCGCCAGCCAGTCTTGTGTGCTCTTCGCTCTATGAGCTGGCGCCGAATCTTGTTGGAATACCTAGTGCCTGTTATTGAACATGGTATGAGAAACAGGTTCCACAAGGTTCGTCAGGTCTGTATTTTGATACACAACTGCATTCGTTTTTACACCTTTCTCACAAAAATGTACCTCTGTTAAGCCCCAATAAGAAACTCCCAACCATAGAGTGGAAAATGACCTCGTTGGACACGTGGAATACGGTTGCTCGCTTCTTCACTACTCTGTGCGTACACCTTATCATTTTGTTTGTTGTAGCTCTCTTCTACGGTAAAAATTTTTTCATCCGAAAAAAGAATTTCCCGATATTTTTTTCCCGCGTACCGCTTCAACAAAGCGCGGCATCTTTTCAGTCTCAGGTCTCATTCCACGAGCATTCAAACGATGTCCTGTTTTTCTTCGATATGCCCGAAGCCCTAAGTCTTTATTTAACACCCTTTTCACCGTGGTTCTGCTTAACCCCATCTGAAGGGCCAACAGTTTCTGCTTACGTTTGGGATTTCTTTGAATTCGCGCCTTCACAGCTTTTATCACTGCTGGAGTCCTAACAGACCGAGGGCGACCACTTCTTGACCTGTCATTAGAGTCTTCATTGTATCGTTTGACGGTGCGATAAACGAATCTTTTGGTTATATTCAAATTTTTCAGTATGTCAAAAATTTGAATTGGCGCGTAACCGCAACGATGCAACGCAATAACTGCAACACGGTCTTCTTTAAGCGTCCACTCCATATTTAAAAATGAGTAAAATTCTAAAAAGTATACATTTTTATTTTCATGAACAATTCGAAATTCGAATTTTATTAACTTTTTTGTGGCCAGCATTCTAAAAGAAAAGTTTTTACTGTGTGACAATACTTGTGACCTGACTAGGTATATACCAGGTTTACCGGACCACCTGCACAGCTCTGCAGGTAGCCATCTCTCAGGCCAAGGAGGCAGCATGGGAGGAGTGGATAGGGGTGCTTGACCGTGATCCATGGGGGAGGCCGTACCGTGTTATACGTCAAAAACTACGACCTTGGGCCCCCCCGCTAACTGCGGGTCTGGAGCCCGAATTACTGGTGAGCACTCTCTTCCCCCAACGGGATGAGTGGGTGCCACCACCTATAGGCATCGGGTCGGGACGAGAAAGTGACGCTGAGGCGGCACCTCCAATATCTGAGGTGGAGTTCGGGGTAGCTGTTATGAAGCTTCGGCTGAAGAACACTGCCCCAGGACCGGATGACATACCGGGCCGAGCCTTGGTGCTCGCGCTTGGAGAGATGGGGCAATGGGTGCGGGCCCTATTTAATACGTGCCTCAACGAGGGTAGATTTCCGAGGGCGTGGAAGACGGGTAAGCTCGTACTTCTTCGGAAGGACGGGCGCCCGGCTGAAATGCCGTCGGCCTATCGCCCCATCGTGCTTTTGGAAGAGGTAAGCAAGCTCTTCGAGCGTGTGCTCGATACTCGCCTCGTCGAGAGCATGGACCCAGGGCTTGATGATGCGCAATATGGCTTCCGCCGGGGCTGTTCTACGGTGAGCGCGATCGCCCGGGTCAGGGACATGGCAGAAGAGGTGGTTTCTGAGGGTGGAGTGTTGTGGGCAGTGTCTCTGGATATATCCAACGCGTTCAACACTCTGCCCTGGGAAACGGTTAAGGCGGCTTTCGAGTACCACGGCGTACCAGGGTATCTGCGGAGAGTGGTGGCAGATTACTTTGCCGGCAGGGCCGTAGAATTCCCGACGAAGGACGGCTTGGGGAGGAAAGCGATGTCGTGCGGTGTTCCACAGGGGTCGGTCCTTGGACCGCTCCTGTGGAACATCGGTTACGACTGGGCTTTACGAGGTGTAACACTGGTGGGAGTACACGTCACGTGTTACGCCGATGACACGCTCGTGACGGCCCGCGGAAGGACTCATCGGGAGGCGGCTCGCCTTGCTACGGCGGGCGTTGCCCAGATGGTCCATAGGATCAGGGCTCTGGGACTGGAGGTGGCCGTCAGTAAATCTGAGGCTCTAGCTTTTCATGGGCCTCGGAATGCGCCACCGCCCGATTCCTCAATAATGGTAGGGGGAACTTCTATTGCCGTCGGGTCGACGATGAAGAACCTAGGAATTGTCCTCGACGGCACTTGGAAGTTTGACGAGCACTTCCGGCGGTTGGCCCCGAAACTTTTGGCTACTGCCGGAGCGCTCGGGAGGCTACTCCCTAATGTAGGGGGTCCAGGAAGGGCATGTAGACGCCTATATGCCGGTGTAGTGAGGTCGATGGCGCTCTATGGTGCGCCGATATAGGCGGATGCCCTGTGCTCCCGAAACGTGCCACTGCTGCGGAAACCGCAGCGCGGAATGGCACTCAGGGTGGCTAGGGCGTACCGCACCGTATCGCATGCTGGGGCGTGTGTCCTTGCCGGTATCCCGCCGTGGGAGTTTGATGCGCAGGTGCTCGCGGCGAGGTATTGGCGGGGCGTGGAAGCGCAGGAGGCGGGAGACCGACCACATCCACGAGAGATCGTGCAGTGGGAAGAGGAAGCACGCGGCGATCTCTTCCGGAAGTGGACAGCGCGGTTAGAGATCCTGGGGGCTAGCTGGGAACTGGTGGAGGCAGTTCGACCCATCCTTCGGGTTTGGGTCGGAAGCACGGAAGCACGGTGCACTCACCTACCACATCGCGCAGATGCTGACCGGACATGGCTGTTTCGGCAAGTATCTGTGCGAAGTGGCGAGACGAGAGCCGTCGGTGGAGTGCCACCATTGTGGAGGAGGAGTTGCTGATACGGCACAACATACACGCGAAGAGTGCCCATCTGGGGCGGTGCCTCGCACTGACGTATCGGCAATTGTTGGAGGAGACTTGTCGATGGCGGCCCTGGTCAAGGCCATGGCCGAGAGCGAGGAGGCGTGGAGTGGGATAGCAACCTTCTGCGAAGCCGTCCTAACGCAGAAGGAAGCGGCGGAACGGGAGCGGGAGGAAAACCCGAACTCTCTTCCGATTTGCCGCAGGCGGCACGGCCGGCGGCGCCTGGCCTACATAGCTAGAATGCCGCCATAACGAGGACCTGCAGGCGATGGATCGGGGGGTCTGTCGCCAGCACTATGAGGTCCTGAGCTGGAAGGCACCTAACGTGTTTCTAAGGTGCCTTAAGCGAAGTAAGGAAGGGCTTTCGAGCCTGGAAGAAGGGCCTAACAGGGCAGACGCTAAGGGAGGTGGCTACGGAAGAGTGTAGAACTTACCTGCGGCCCCGACCGGAAGCGAGAGAAGGAAGACCCAGGTGGTTTTAGTCGGTATGGCGCTTTTAGCTGAGTCCGACATATCCTTTCCGCCCCTGTGCCCGTGCTCTGTGTTGTCTTAAAACTATGTTTAGTATAAATAGCTGCCTAACTGTTAGAACTTTACACGACTTATATAATAAGTTGGTTGGATAGAGAACGGGACGAAAAGTGGATATCTTAAGGATTGCTCTTTGTGCCCTTTCTGCGGCTAATATAAAGGTTTTACACGCTCCTCCCCAAGACGTTATACAGTAGGTTATAATTGACTGACATAAAGCAAGGTATACTTGCATAACTAGCTTTGAATCTGCAATACAGCGTAACTTCTTAAAAACAAATATTAATTTTCGTATTCTATTACTTAAAGTTTCTACATGTTTTTTGAACGAGAGATTTTCATCTATTACGAGGGCTGCTATTTATGTATCCGGAATAAAATAAAATAACTATCATTGACTGTTAAATATGGTTTTATTGCTTTTCAAAATATTCGCCATGATGATCAATGCACTTTTGCATTCGGTGAAACCAGTTATCATAGCACTTTTTCCAATCGGAAGATGGTATCTCCAAAACATGATTTTTGAATGCCTCTACGGCTTCTTCTCGGGTTGAAAATCGTTGACCACGTAATTTATTCTTCACGGTTGGGAATAAAAAGAAGTCGTTGGGTGCCAAATCAGGGCTATATGGCGGATGACCCGTTAATTCTACCGTTTCACCCTCCAAATATCGGGTCGTTTCACCCGAAGTGTGACAGCTTGCATTGTCTAGATGGAGAATGATTCTGCGTTGTGGATTATTCTTCCTGATTTCTGCAAAGACTTCTGGCAAACAAATGGTCGTGTACCACTCTGAATTAACAGATTTACAATTTTCTAGGGGTACAGTATCCACGTGTCCATCTATACCAAAAAAACAGGCGACCATTTGCTTCAAAGTGCTTTTCGCACGAGCAACTTTTGTTGGGTTCGGCTCATGTTGGAAGACCCAAACTGTTGACTGTTGCTTAGTTTCGGGGTCATATGCATAAATCCAGGATTCATCACCTGTGTAGATATTATATACAGCTTTTGATGCACCACGATTGTATTTTTTTATCATTTTTTTGCACCAATCGACACGAGCCTGTTTTTGATCTATTGTCAAGTTGTGCGGTATCCAACGCGAACAAACTTTTTATGCAGCCAAGTGTTCGTGTAATATCTTATGTATACTCGTCATACTAATGCCCAAGATCGCTTCTATCTCTCGATATGTCACATGACGATCTTGCATTATTAGTTTACGCACTGCGTCGATGTTTCGTGGCACAACAACTGATTTAGGCCGACCATCTTTAATTTCGTCCGTGAGCATACGACGTCCACGATTAAACTCACTAAACCAGTGATACACAGTAGTCTTCGATGGTGCTTTATCCCCAAAAGTCGAACTGAGTTGATCGATACACTGCTGTTGAGTTAGACCACGTCGAAAATCATAAAAAATCATCGCACGAAAATTTTCTCGAGATAAATCCATTGTGATAATGACACGCAATTTTTGAAATCGCGCCACACAATGAAAACAATTGACAGACGGACGAAATAACCTGCATTCTACAGCCAAAGAGTTCCATTTTTAAACGTGATAATTTCTTTTTAAATATTATTTATGCAGTGGCCAGTTCCGGATTCTTAAATAGCAGCCTATGTATAACGCCAAGGTACTTAATATTATTAGTAAATGAGATGACAGGGCATTTACATAAATTATCGTTAATTGCACAATTGCATTGATGTGCAAAAATATGTATATCCAGGTTAGTCATTGGTGCTGACTTTGATTTCCGCATAGTAAATTTTATACATTTTGTTTTATCAGCGTTAAGGGTTAGTAGGTGAGCTTGGAGCCATTTGTTTACAGTATTGAAGCCGCGTTGTGCAAGTTCAAGCACCTTAGCTTCCGTATCCGCTGAGAAAAGTAGAGCAGTATCATCAGCATAGGATAAAAAATTTCCGTGGTCTAGTTGGAGGTTGCATAGTTCATTAATGTATATTAAAAATAAGGTACTTGATAAAATACTTCCTTGGGGCAGGCCGAAAGAAGTATTTCCCAGATCTGAGCTGATGACATTGTCTATTTTGAAGCATCGACTACGACTGCTCAAAAAGCTGGAAAGCAGCTTTCGCTGATTACCTCGTATGCCTATGTTTTCCAATTTGTTGAGCAGAGCAGGGATAGAAACGGTGTCGAAGGCTTTTGCTAGATCTAAAAATATGCCTAATGTCTTATTACCTTTGTCAAGTTCTTTCCCTATAAAATCAGTGAGCTGGTGTACAGCGTCAGAGGTAGACAGTTTAGGCCTAAACCCAAATTGAGTTTTAGATAAGTGTGAGTGATTTGCTTTCCAAGTAATGAACTAATCTATTGTTTATTATTTTTTCTAATATTTTAGAAACTGAAGATAGTATGGATATTGGTCTGTAATTTGAAAATTCTGTTTTGCTCCCTGGCTTATGAGCGGGAATGACCACCGCCTTTTTAAGACATTTTGGAAAGATTCCCTCGTCTAAACATTTATGAAAGGCAAAAGTTAAAGGTGGGGCAAGTACATGTTTGTACTGCTTAAGTATTTTGGTCGGGATATTATCCCACCCAGTTGTGCAATCGTCTTTTAGCCCCATTATAATTTTTTTAATTTCCGGAGTGTCAATATCCAGTAACACAAAAGATTTATTCTGTGACTGGACGTTGTCTACAGTAGGCGCCGAGGACAGGTTTCGAAACTTTTCTGCTAGCTTTCGACCAATGTTAACAAAAAAGTCGTTATTTTTGTGATCGGATGTGATTTTAATAAATTCGAAGATGATTCATGTTGTTTTGATGTAAAAGTAACGTTTTTTATGGTTTTCCAAATTTTTTTGCTATTTTGACCAGCCTTATCTAATAGCATTTTATTGTATTCACACTTAATTTTTTTAAGGAGACCGTTACAGAAGTTTCGGTACCTCTTGTAAGTTGTTTATATTGTTATATTATTTGGCATTCATATGAAGCTTATCTCGATGTCTCATGCAACGGAGAAGCCCCGTGGTAATCCAGGGCTTAATGTTTATATTTTTTCTACATATTTTTATGCTTCTAGTATTATTTTGTAGAACATTCTGTATGTTGTTTATTAAGTGTGTCATACATGTTTCTGCGTCAGCTGAATTGTAAATAGATTCGAGGTCAATATTACGTAAATCGTCTTCTAATTTACTATGATCTAATTTATTAGTTGATTTTGCATGCTTGGGTTTAAGCAGTTTTAGGCTGAGTGTTAGTAAAGCGGCCTTGTGGTCGGTAACCGAGGAATTTGTCACTATGCTGATTGCCGGCAAGTCTGTTTTGAGCATAATATGATCCAAACAGGAGCCACTTTGATGTGTCGGTAGTGTGTGTTCTGGAAGTAAGCCGCTGAAAGAGCAGCGGTTTAAGTACTCTTGGGCTGTCCCGTCACAAAACCCTGGGCGAATATTAATATTAATGTCGCCTACTATAGCAATATTTTTAAATGACGATAGTGTTTGGAGATGGAAGTGCAGAGAGTCAAGAAAAGAATCTATATTACTAAATGAAGGTGATCTATACACAGCTAAAATAGCAATACTTGCTCCAATTTTTACCAACAAACAGGTGCAGTCCAAGATGTTCAATTCTTCTACAGATATGTTGTATAATGAGTTTCTAGCATAAACTACTACTCCATCGTTTTGATTGTGACTTTTAGTGGTATTATGAGCTCTATAACCTTCCATTATAGGCAAGTAATTATTATGAATAGCAAGCCAGCATTCGGTTAGGATGATTAGGTCACATTCAACATTAAGCCTTTGCAAAAAAGTGCTGAGATTGTTAATATTTTTGTAAATACTGCGAATATTTTGTGTTAGAATAGTTAATGCGTTAGGGTAGGCAGATACATGTTGTTTACAGTTTTCAACATCGCATGACCTTGACTCGGAAACTGAGAAATTGTCTAGGTCGTTAATTAAGCTATCAGTCATAGGTAACTAAAGTTAAGGCTAGATTATATAATTAAGGTGGCGCTTTTAGGCGCCTTCATAATCAATGGAGTTGATGTACCGTTGTTCTGCTAAAATTTTGACAGGGCAATCTAAATCACTTGTCTTATGGTTGCACGGTTTTTTGTAGCGCAGGCAGGTTGCACATTTTGCAGGCTCCGCATTCTTTGGGCATTCGCTGGCTTGGTGTCCTTGATCGCCGCAATGTCCGCAAGTGTAGGACTCAGCTTTGCACGACTTAGCCGCATGGCCATATTGTTGGCACTTAAAACATCTTGTCACCAATGTAAAGTCTCGCACAGGACATGATGACCAATTTATATAGACTCTGCTTTGAGTTACGAGGGCTTTACAAATAACGGCAGAAACCTCAATTATGTAGTTGCAGGTTTCAGCATCCTTCTTTCCAGATTTGTGGCTAAACTTGATAGAGCCCAGAAATTTTTCTCTCGTCATTCCCGAGAGTTTCTCTGCCAGATTCTGCTCGTACATACAGTTATAGACCTCTAGTTCCTGCATTTTTGATGGTACTCTAATAATCACTACTCGTGGTCTGCGCTTGCGTGGTTCATCGATGGTTAGGGCAGATGTGGTTAAGTTCACTGAGTTTTTCAGCTTTTCTATATCGTCCTTGGTGTCTGTGCTGATGATGACGCCCCCATTAATCGTCTTACGAAGTCCTCTAACATGTAGCCTCATTCCCTCAGGGCTGATAGTTTTTTGTACCAAAGACTTAGTGTCGTCACTGGTCTGCAATTTATCCTTGGGATAAATAGCTACAGAGCACAGGTTAGTAGGGCGGATTAGGGTATTACTGCTGTTTTTTACCATTTCTGCGAATGAGGCTTTAACTGCTGGTTGCGATGACTCATTAACGCTTTGCTGAGGGTCTTGAATGCATTGAGATAGGCTTGCCTTTTCCTTGAAGCTTTTTATGTAGTATTGTGCTTGGGCGGCCTTCTGCTTTAGGCCTTGGTATTCTACAGCCATTTGAGATGTACCATTGGCTACCTTTCTGCACAGATTACTTATTCTTAGCTTTTGGTCAGAGTTTAGTTTACCTTCGGTAGCAATCGAGGTCACTTCATTGATTCACTGTTCGACGGTGATCATCCAGGTCTGTATCTCCGATGTAGACACGGTTTCAATGGTCGCTCCATCCCTCGGCGGCGCTGGCGGGTGCGGTGGTAACGCGGGCTCAGGTTGGGGGGTGGGCGGGGGACTGCGAACCGTTTTACTATTTCGGCTAAAAGGGCTGTCCATGTTGATATTTATGTTAGAAATTTTTATCACAACATACTCAATTAGATAGAGATGAATCACTTCTTAACTTCTGCTGACTGACACACTTTTGCTGACTCAAATCTAGGTCAGATTTTAAGTTGATTTATTAATTTGAGCAAATTATTGGCACGTCCGATCTAGACAAGTGATCGACATCGATATTCGATAGTTAGAGTATACATGGTTATAGTTTTTAGAATTAGTTCTTAGGTGGATTTTATTATACATTGTTAGCTTTATTATAATTAGGTCTTGGGTATACATCTGTTATATATTGTTATGGTTAATATTTTTTTTTTCTTTTTTTGTGTCATAGATATATGTGTATAATATTGTATATGTGTTTTTTTTACAAACTTACTATACAATTATTTTACTATTGGTTACAGAATTTATTAAGATACGATTTGTTACATGAAGTTTATGAAGATAGTGGTTAGCCCTGTTCGTCCATCCGTCCCAACTCGCGAGCGAGTTTCTCAACGACCGCTGCGTTTCGGTGTTTGATGGCCATTGTTAGGTTGTATTCCACTATCTATTTGGTTGACGCTGCCATTGCTCTTTTGATAAAGTACCCTATCGCGTCGTTTTGGTCATCCGTGTGGTAGGTACAGCTGGTGGTATGCCGTGACACTGCTACCACCGCATGGGGTACGCTCTGATGTAAATCTATTGTTTTTGATGTGGTTTTAACAATGATTACCGTTTCGAACGTTAACCCCTGCGCTTCGTGGATGGTCAGTGTACGCGATCCTGTGCCCTTACCATTCATGGGTTCAAACAAAAACTCAAAAATTTCCTTAAAGAACGGCAAAAAGAAAGCGAACCCCTCCAAATTGAAATATATTTTATATGACGTCCTTTATTTGAAGCGTCACGAATGAGAATAGGAACTAACCAATTAACTTATGTATATCTTTTTTTTCGACTTCATCAGGGTAGTTCGCAGTAGATAGGCAAGTGAATGGGTTTATTACTCTAGCAATTCCTTTCGTATGTATGTTATTTGTTTTTTCTTTCTGTTTGCACTTCTTCTATTATAAAATTCTTCTATTTATAAAGCGCGCGGCGCAGTCGCACTGAGAACTATGGTGCCGGCACCCGTTTACGTGATGCAGTTGATTGACTGAGTGATCTAAATGTCCTGCCATCCTATAACTTCTTGTTAGCAATATTTTAGAGTCTTATAGTAAGTTTTGGCAATAAGCGCACTAATTAATTTTAATAATGTTACTTGCATATTTTTGTTTGTATGTATTATGCTAGTTGGGTTAAAATATAAGTACTTGTTTATTTTTATATTTTTGTATGTGTTAGCTGACTTCCGTGTACTCACAATGGTTTCAACGGAAGACCAGCGCTATGTTACCTTGCTGTGACATAGCAAAATGCTGAGTTGGAACCTTTTTGTGGCGGCTACTAATAGCTAATAGCAATGTTATCTTTTGTTGTAATGTATTTTGTTTTAGTGTTGTTAAATATTGTTATTAGTGGTTGGCATAATACATTATATTTTCTTTCTTTCTTTCTTTTCTTACCGTATCCCTGGTCGATGAGACTTTGCTTCTCGCTTTGGGTATGGACCAGGAATAGAGTGTTTTGGAGCGTATGGGGTATTTGAGCACCGGTGTAATTTTGTATGTTAAGAGAACGCGCACTTAGTGTTGAAGAGTATATACCGGATTATACCTCGTTTAGTGCGTAGGCAACATCCATGGGGTTCCGGTGTGTACATAGCAACTCCTGGCTGATGTTTGTTACCAGGTTTGGGCGGCAGTACCTCATTTCGAAGAGATTTTCTCTATCGATGAAAGGCAACTGGTTGACATCTCCGATGAAGACCATTTCTTTGGCTCCGCACAGCTTGGCTGCCATGACTATGGCTCCGAAGTGGTTCATGAAAGCCTCGTCAACCATGAGACGGTTGCATTTGTCCGACTCTCTGAAGCCATTAACCAAGACAGAAGCCATAGTGCGGACCCTGGTCTTGACAAGATCACCAACACGGAGCGCTAGTTTCTCCCTTAGGTCACTAGCAGCATTAGATGTTGTGGTGATGATGACGTCCTTGTCAGCATCGAAGTGCCCTACTACCCAGGTTGTCTTACCACACCCCGGAACTCCGTTGACCCACTCAATTGTTGGCAGCACCAAGTTCCTCCAGACAGATCCTGTGACTTGAGTTCCCGACATGGATTTCGCCATGTCGAGAATCTTGTCGTCCAGTAGAATCCTGGTGCACTTTGCAACAACAACCAAGGGGACTCCTTGTGGGGTGTTGAATTTAGGTACTCCGATCACGGTCTCTTCGCTGCTAAGTGCCACGCAACAAGTGGTTGTTGCGTTGTATGCTGCCATATAGCTTCCCGACATTTTGCCCTTGATGACCTGGGAGTTGTCGTTGTTGTATATGGCTGCCTTTACCTCCTCGAGCTTTTCCTTTAGTAGGCTTTGATTACCCTGCTCAAAATTTGCCAAGATGGTTTTGCAAACCTTGAGATTGACCTCAGAGGTTGCTCGTGTAATGGCCAGAAACTCAAGGAAGGCGTTGTACGCGTGGTCTCGTGGAACCGTTGCATCTATTAGACGAGGCGGAGTTACCTGCCCCATGTCAGCTCTTGTCCTGTTTTTATTTGTTGGAGCCTTTGCTGTTGCTGTTGTAGCTTTGACTGTTGTTGATGAGGGATTTCCTGACAGCCCTTGCAGCATTGAGCTGAAGGTGTTTAGAAATCCCTTGAGGTGGCCTCCGACTTTGGATCTTTTCTTACGTTCCATCATGCCACTCTGGTGGGCTGCGTCTTTCTCGGCGACTGCCTTTTGTTGGACGCGTTCGGATCCAATGGTCGAGGTAGGTATTGGGTGTCCCCAGCTGTCGGTGTTAGTTTTTGAGTCGTGCGCTCTTAGATAGTTTAGGTTTTCACCTCTATCTTCGTACACAACCACCTCATGTTGTTCAGAGGCTTTTATACAACCTAGCCGGTCTGCGACTTCTCCCTGCTCATACCCGACCATCATTGCATCCACACTTATTACACGTAGAACTTCCGCCACTCCTCCCGTTTCCTCCAACATGGTGAGCATCGAACATGCCTGTGTGAAGGGGGAATTTCCTTCCCATGTGAGTAGAGCGATCGTCTTATTTCGTGATCGCACTACTCGACATCGGTGGCCCGCCACTTCTGTTTCAGGTAGTGCACTGTATATTTTGTGCTTCATGGTCGTTTTTGAAGTGCTCCCATTTATGAGTGACGCCAAGCCCGGTGAAATCGCGACGCGATTTCTAGCCCCGATTCGGCAGAAACCTATTCCGAGCCGTTCGTTATTGCTATCCATGAAGAGTGCCACTCCTCGGATTATTATCCCTGGCACTCCTTTCTCTCCACATGCAAGCAGTGAATGGATAGCGACGCTCTTCGTAGTAGGTTCTTGCTGTGAGCCGGTGCCATTGGTGGTAGTTGGGGCTTGGCTAACAAAGACACACTAACCTTCCGCCCCTTGGGGCGGAAGGTTAGTGTGTCTCTTAGCAGCAGTTCGGAAGATCTTCTCGGCAAATGACAGAAAGTGTGGTCAGCAGACCACACTTTCTGTCCTTCGCTTCCAGTGCTGTTTTTGTTGGTGACGCCCTCTTCTTCCTCGCAGGGACCTTTGGGCTTGTTTCTACTGGCTGTGCTCCCACTGATGATGCCTTCTT
Source organism: Philereme vetulata (assembly GCA_918857605.2). NCBI lineage: Eukaryota > Metazoa > Arthropoda > Insecta > Lepidoptera > Geometridae > Philereme > Philereme vetulata. The sequence continues at coordinate 7,493,657 of OU975443.1, forward strand.
CGCCGCGGGTACTGATGGCCGCGTCAACCGCTCAGATTTGAGAGACCGAGCAGCCACCGTTTCTTTTTTTAATACCTTCTCGCGCAGCGACCGTTGTTTTAAAAGGGCTACTTGAGGAGCCAAGTCCGATGTTGGGGCGGATCCAGTTACGGGTTTTGTTGACATATTGTAGTTTTTAAATACTAATTATTATTTCTAAGTTAAATACTAATTAAATACTAATTATATATTAGTTGTAAAAATTAGAGGTATAAGGTGTATAGCCTCGCGTGACTGTAATTTTACCGGCAATCGCACCCTTCTAACCGAAACACAGCAACGCTGTTTGGCGGAAGAAATAGGTGTGATGGTAGTACTTCCCCGGGCGAGCGCTTTTCAGGTAGCTCTACTACCCTTGTTACTAGTCGATTTTCCTATGATGGTACAGGAATATTAGAGGTGTCGGTACTATACACCTATTACTTTTGAACTATTAATGTTAATTGCTTCCTTACTGAGCAACGCCTCTCTCCGCGCCAGGACCTCCAGAGGGGGTTCTGGCGTGATGGGTGTTTTCTTGACGTCTTTGAGAAGGATGGTACTGTGTAGGATTTGTTTTCTTGTTGTGTGATGTGGTAGAGGATCTTCTCCCGATTGCGATGATACAAAACACCAGAGGTCTATCTCTTCTCGTTGCTGAGATAGGCTCCGGGGAAGGTGGTAACCTCGAGGGAGGAGGGGGATTTTGGGGATTCCCTCAGGGCCAGATTGTAGGGCTTCTGATGCCGATTGTGGGGATACCAAACAGTGTGGGTCTATCTGCTCTGGTTCCCGAGATATGGCGAGAGGGGGTAAATGAGGAAAAATGGGGGGGGGGGGGGGGGGGGGGGGGGTCGGGAGAAGGTGTTTAAGGGGGTTGGATTTTTAGGTGGAGGGGGTTGGGGGGGGGGGGGGGGGGTTTCAACCCCTTGGAGCAAGGTTAGCGCTCCTATTCCCAGTTATGGGGATACCAAACACCAGAGGGGGAGTAGTGGGGTAACCTTTAGGGTTGGGGAATTAATAGAGGGGGTTGGGGTGGGGGATTTTAAGGATTCCCTCGTTGCCAGATTCTAGGGTTCTTAGTGCCGGTTGTGGGGATACCAAACACTATCGGTCTATCTCCTCTGGTTCCGGAGATATAACGAGAGGGGTAAATGAGGAAAATTAGGGAGGGGTGGGGGGGGAAGGAGGTTTCGAATAAAAGTTTGAGAGGGGGGGGGGGTTTTGGGGGGGGCAAGGTAGAGGGGTTCCTATACCGGGCAAGCGTGACTCGGGGGTAAGGCAAATTTGAGGGCGGGGTGGGGGGGGGGGGGGGGAATTGTGTTAGGGGTTTGGGGTGGGGGAATTTGGATTATGCCTGGTCTCCCCGTTATGAGGAGTTCAAACACGGATGTTCTAGGATTAGGGGTTAAGGAGTTACCTCGAGGTTTACCTGATGGTCCGACGAAGGTGTTCCGCTGTTGATGTTTCCACTGGGGCGCAGTCCTAGGCCGGCTTCAGTCTTTAACTCGGTTGTCGGACGTCACGCCTCGTGTTGCTTCGGCGAAAGTAGGTTACACGTGTGTCGAACCACGCGGTTTGTGAGGTTATTTCTTGATAATTGGGTACCTTATATCTCCGTTGATTGTGAAGGGATTTTCAAAATTCAAATTCTGTTGAACAGACCTCTAAGAGTTCTTGCTGGTGGTTGTTTGTTTGTTGAAGATTTCACTTTTCTTCTCGTTAATATAATACTCCAAAGTCCAGGCTTTCCTGCTCCTGAACCCCTTTGTGTAGGATGTTGAAAACAATAATCCTTATGAGACAGACACTTTTTTCTCTGACCGTAACACTTTTATGCGCGTAGCTCAAAAATTTCCAATTATTTGGAATTTTTTCCACGGAGCTGTTGATGCGACTTGCGATATTAGGCTGTTACTGGGTTAGGTTAGGTTAGGTTAGGTTTCCCCCGCACTCGCAGGTGTACTGGTGGTCGGCGTTCATCGCAGACCTCCAGACCACCTGCAATGCGAAGAGAAGGGCCTACACCCGCAGCCGCCGGCGGAGGGTGCAGAACAGGGAGGCGGAGGACCGGCTCTATGCGTCCCTCGTAGAGGCGAAAAAAGCTTTGCAGCAAGCAATCGCCCAGGCGAAGAGGTCAGCCCGCGAGGAATTGCTCGCCGGCCTGGACAGGGATTCCTGGGGACAGCCATACCGAGCGGTGCGGAATAATATCTGCACTGCAGCCGCCGTCCCCGTAACGGAAGCCCTCGAGTCGGAGCTGCTAAGCCGGGTGGTCTAGGAGCTATTCCCGGACTGCCCGGACCACGACCCCCCCCTGCATGCCCCCCCCCGACGGACCCTCCCCTAGACGATCCCGCCCCCCCCCCCCGTCTCAGAGGAGGAACTGAAGTTCGCGGCGGTCCGCCTCCGGGGGAAAGGAATGGCCCCCGGCGCCGATGGGGTCCACGGCAGTGCTGGCCGTCGCCCTCAAACACCTCGAGGGCGACATGCGGGAGCTGCTAAACCGGTCCCTAGAGACCGGGCAGTTTCCGCACCAATGGAAGATTGGGCGCCTAGTCCTCATTCCGAAGGCCGGCCGACCGCCTAGCTCCCCGTCCGCTTACCGGCCCATCGTCCTGCTGGACGAGGCGAGGAAGCTATTTGAGAGAATCGTGGCGTCCCGCCTCGTTCAGCACCTGACGGTGATAGGGCCGGACTTATCCGAGGCCCAATATGGTTTCAAGGCCGGGAGGCCAACAATAGACGCTCTCTCGGCCCTGAAGACCATTTCAGCGGAGGCGACCGAAGGGGTGAGAGAGTGCTGGCGGTGTCACTTGACATCGCCAACGCGTTCAACACCCTCCTCTTCGGCATCATTATGGTGGCGCCCCCATGACCGAGGCCATCATGTTCCATAGGCCTCGGTGTGGGCCACCTCCAGGGGCTCACATTACCGCCGAAGGGGTGGCGGTCCCGGTCAAGGCCCAGATTAAATATCTGGGCCTTGTTCTGGATGGGCATTGGAGCTTCCAAGCCCACTTTGAAGGTTTGGCGCCCAGATTGGTGGGTGCTGCGGCAGCCTTGGGCCGGCTGCTGCTCAATGTAGGGGGCCCCAGCGTCAGTTGCCGCTGACTGTACGCTGGGGTGATCAAGAGCATGGCCCTCTATGGGGCCCCTGTCTGGGCTGGAGCCCTCAATAGAGGAAACAGGGCGCGGCTGCGGCGACCCCAGCGAATCATAACGCTGAGGGCAATACGGGGATACCGAACGGTGTCCTCGGATGCGGCCTGCGCCCTGGCCGGATTTCCCCCGTGGGAGTTAGAGGCGGAGGTCCTCGACGCCGTGTACCACAACATAGAGCGGCGAGGAGGGCCGAGGGAGGACTGCGCATGGCGGCAGAGGAACGTGCCATCAGACTCCGCGCCAGAGAGGAGCTGATGATGCGATGGGAGGAGGGCCTCTCGTCCTCCGTCTTCGGACAGTGAACGGTAGAGGCCATACTGCCAGTCCTCTGGCAATGGGTGGAGCGTGGGCACGGTGCCCTGACGTTCCGCGTGCTTACCGGTGCTTACCGGGCACGGATGCTTCGGTAAGTACCTGCACCGCATCGCCGGAAGGGAATAGACGCCGCAGTGCCACCAATGTGGCGCTGCGGTGGACACGGTGGAGCACACCCTCCAGGTGTGCCCGTCGTGGGCCACCCAGCGCACTGCCCTAACGGCGGTTATGGGCGCGACCCTCTCGCTGCCGAGCATCGTAAACGCTATGCTCGGCTGCGAGGAGGCATGGGCGGTCATTGTCTCCTTTTGCGAGGATGTGATATCGCAGAAGGAGGCCGCGGAGCGGGCTCGAGAGGCTGACGCCCTCGCCGACTCGCTTCGGCGCAGGCGAGAGGGGGGCCGGAGGAGGCGGTTTGCCCAACTCCTTCCCCCCTCGTAGGCGAGACTAGCGGGTGTAGGGTCGGGGGACCCTAGCCCGCATTGCACAGTTTCGCCTAGTCTGGGAGACAGCTCCATATATCAGAGCTGTCTCCCCCTGGCAGGAGGTTCGGCATTGGCTGGGCCGAACGCCTGTGCGGTGCGGTAGAGTGCCAGCGCGATCACGTGCCGCACCACAAAAGGCGTAAGGAAGGCACTCCAAGGGGTTTTAGTCGGTAGCCCGCCAGAGGCGTGGAGTCAGACATAACCCTCGGCTACCCCCCGTGGTCGAGGGTATCCATAAAGGATTTCCCCTTGTAAAAAAAAAAAAGTTTAGGTTAGGTTAGGTTGGGCGGGTCTGGGTTTATCCATTAGTAGTTGCTATGCCTAGCTTGCGTGCTTCGGCCGCTTGTTTTGGATAAGTCCAGGCCTTCCTTACTCGGCTGTGGGAGCGAGTAGGGAGGCGTATGGTCTTGAGGGAGAGCGCAGGTCGTGTAGATCCTCAAGGCAAGTCTGGTGGGGTCGGCCTTCTCGCGGTTGCTGCCCGTTATTGGTATATTTCCATCTGAAATAGACGTAACTGAAACCACCAGGTGCCGGCACTCTTTCGTTGGGGTAGGATTTGGGTGGGTGGGTGGGTTGGGGGGGGGCATAATTTACATGGGAGGGAGTTAGAGTTGGATGGGGTTTGAGTGGTGGGAGGGGGGTTTGGTTGGAAAAGGGGTATAGTTAGGAAGAAGGGCTGGTAGAGCCGTCTCCAGTGTGAGAGGCACTGCTGGTGCGGGTTGTCTTGCCTGGTCTTTCGTTAGTCGGCTGTATGGGTCAGTTTCCTTGCGGGATTCCGGGTGGACCACTGCCAAGCGGGGCGAGCGTGCCCTTTTCAGGGCTCGCTGATAGGGGAGCTTACCCCTGAAAAAAGAGACGACGATGTGGAGCATTGGAGTTAGAAAACATGGATCAAAGCAGCTGTAAAAATGGTCCACAGGTGGGTCCCCGAAAGGGGGAATCTCACTCCTCCACTTCAACCGGAGAGGAGGACTGCCCCTCGTACTCTGGGCGGGGGGGGGCAGAAACTGCTTCGTAGGCCAGCGTTCCGCTGGTCTTCGTGAACACGACAAAGGCAAAATTGAACTGGACTCCGAGATCGCTCACGATTTGGATAATGACGGTATGGAGTTGGAGGGCGCGGTAGAGAGTGGAAGCGCTGAGAAGGAGTGTGGCACTTTGGTGCCAGGGACCTTGCACTCGTTGCGGAATGCGAAGGGCAGGTTCATAAAGGGCCCTTCTAAGGGCCAACCAAAAGGCCCTTCTCAGGGCCAACCGAAAGGCCCTTCTCAGGGTCAACCCGACAAAGGCACATCGTCGGCATCGGGATCTGCGGCAGGCCATTATGGCAGGGCGGATGAATTGACGGACTCCGACGAGTCCGTCACGTCTGGGTCGGACGCTGGTTCGACGGCGACAGCCATTGGGCAATCGCGGAAGCAGGCCTTCCTGGAGGACGGGTCCGGCTCCTCAGACTCGCCAGTCAAGGGGAGCAAAACCAAGCGGAAAGCAAAGGCCAAAAAGCGCTCCGCCGTTACAGCCCTTGCTGATACCCATGACGTGGGTCTGGTCGACGCGCAGCGCCAGCTGAACTTGGCTCGGCAGACGCAGCTTTAGCAGGACCTAGAGGAACAGATCGCCGCTAAGGAGCAGCGGGCGCGCGCTTTGCGGGCCAAGTCCGGGTACGGTGCGTCCTGCGTACTGTACGCGGACTATTCCCTAACCGAGCTGGAGCGCATGGCTCAGGAGGACGCGGAGGAGATAGTGGTGGTTGCCTCTAAGTCCTCGAACTTAAAGGGGACTCTCCAAAAGCCCTGAAGTGCAGAGCCGCGAGCATGCGCGGTATTGTCCGAGAGCTCGTGCAGCGCACAGAAACGGAGGAGACGCGGCAACTGCAGGCAAAGGTCGACCGCCTGCAATTGGAGGTCAGCCAGCTTCTTGTGCAGCTGGCTGACCTTCAATTGCAGGCGGTCCTCCAAAATCATGGCCCAGCCTGCTCAGGCCGACCCCGGACCGGCGGCTGAAGGCCCCTCCTCCAATCTGGAGGATACCAACCGCCCGCGATCGGAAATCGGCCAGCTGCGCAAGAAACCGGCTGAAGCCACGGCCCGGCCTACTCAGGCCAACCCCAGATCGGCGGTTGAAAGCCCCTCCTCCAACCTTGAGGATATCATCCGCAAGGTGGTTATGGAGGAAAGGGCCTTTACGAGAGCCTGTTTCGCTGGCATCGAGGACAGGCTCCTACCGGAGAAACGCCTCCGACCGCCTCTTGCAGCGGACAAAAGGCTGAACAAGCCGGGGCCATCCTCTCAAAAGGAGGACGCCCAATTACCTTCGACTACTCCGTCTAACCAGCCGTGGACGGAAGTGGTTAAAAAGGGAAAGGGCAAAGCCAAGAAGAAAACGAGAACGGCCGCCACCCATGCTATTCCCACCGCCACTCCTTCCGATCCGTCCCAGGCGACCGGCAAGGGAAAGGGAAAGGGAAAAAGTCGGCCCCCAAGCCCGCCGCCGGTGCCCCCGCAGCCAAAAGGTCTTCAGCCGGTGGAAGGAAGCCTTTAGTTCCTCCCAAGACCGCGGCCGTCGTAGTGACACTCACCGTGGAGGCTGCGGAGCGGGATGAGACGTACGAGTCCGTCCTCAAGCGGGCTCGTACCAACGTCGATCCCACGAAACTAGGGATCAGAGCAGTCGCGTGCCGCCAGACCCAAGCCAGGGCTCGAATCTTCGAGTTCCCGTGGGCTCAGGGCGGCGCCAACGCAGACCTCTTCGCGAGAAAATTGCGAGAGGCCATCGTGGACGCGGCTAAGGTTGTCAGGCCCGTTAGGTCTGCGGCCTTGGAGGTGACTGATCTAGATGACTCGGTCACCAAAGAGGAGGTGGTGGTGGCGATCGCAGCAACAGGGGGCTGCGTTGTCACAGCGGTGCAGGGTCGGGACATTAGGCCCGGCCGCGGCGGCATGGGTACTATGCGCCTTAAGTGCCCCGTCACCGCGGCTAAAGCCGTCCTCGCCAAAGGACGGATTCCTTTAGGTCTTAGTTCGTGCAGAGTCCAGGCACTTGAAGATCAGCCTCTATGCTGCTTCAAGTGCTTCGGAGTCGGGCACACGAGGGCTCTCTGTCTGTCCAAGGTGGATAGCACGGACAGCTGCTACCGCTGCGGCAAGGAGGGGCACATGTCCGCCTCCTGCAAGGCCGCCACGCCACACTGCGCAGTGTCCTCTGCCAGTGGCCGCCCGGCTGATCACGTAATGAATGGGAGGAATTGCAATCCTCCCCCAAAGAAGGGCAAAGTGCAGGCGCCGTCCAAGCCTGCCACTACCGCCGCCGCCATCGTCCCTGAAGCCGGGACATCGGTGGCTGACGAGGAGGGTGCGATGTCCGAATGATGGATAGGACCAGACATCGCATCCACCAGGCGAACACCAACCATTGCAAAGCAGCACAGGACCTGCTGATGCAGGCCATGGCTGAGTGGTTGGTAGACGTGGCGGTGGTTGCCGAGCCGTACTCGGTTACTGGCCGTTGGCTGGGCGATCGAGATGGCTTGGTGGCATTGGTGTCGCGGTCTTCCACAGACTCCCCTCCCCTCTCGCTCTTAGAGAGGGGACCGGGATACGTGGCCACCGCGTGGAGGGATATAGCCCTTGTGGGGGTCTATTTCTCCCTAAACCGCCCTATATCGGATTTCGAGAATTTTTTCGAAATTCTCACCGCTGTCTTCGGTAGGGCGGCACCACGCCAGGTCGCCGTATTGGGCGACCTGAACGCTAAGTCGGCGGCCTGGGGCAACCCGGCCGCCCCTTGTAACGTTCGCGGACGAGCCGTCGAGTTTTGGGCGGCCTCGTCTGGCGTGTCCTTCCTAAATAGAGGGACAGTTCACACGTGTGTGCGGCAGCGGGGAGGGTCGGTGGTCGATGTCTCGTTTGCCACCCCCGCACTTGCCGCCCGAGTTGTTGACTGGCGGGTCGAAATGGTGGAGACCTTGTCGGACCACCGATATGTGCGGTTCGACATCTCCACCCAGAGCCCCCGGGGGATGGTCCGCTCGGGCCAATCTCCCTTTCCGCGATGGGCTCTCACTCACCTGGACCGGGGGGCGGCCAGGGAGGCGGCGTTCATCCAGGACTGGCTCGCGCCTCCAATCAATGTTCGGGACGTGGATGCCGCCGCGGTCCAACTGCGAGAGTCCCTGACCGAGGTGTGCAACTCCAGCATGCCTCGGTCTCGCCGTCCGGCTCCCCGTCGCGCCGTCTATTGGTGGTCGGAGGTACTGGCGGAGCTCCGGGCTGCCTGTGTGGCGGCCAGGAGGGCCTACACGCGGAGCCGACGACGCAGCTTGCGAGCCCCCGAGAGCGAGGACCTTCTCTACGCCTCATACATAGAGGCAAAGAAGGTCCTCAAGGTGGCAATGTTTGCCGCCGAAGACGCGGCGAGAGCCGAGATGCTGGAGGGTCTCGACAGAGACCCGTATGGGAGACCATATAAGGTGGCGCGGAACAAACTGCGTCCCTTCGGTCCCCCACTTGCGGAGACCCTCGAGCCGTCATTGCTGGATGGGGTGGTTCGGTCCTTGTTCCCGACTGGGGCCAGCTTCACCCCGTTAGTGATGGACCCCCACTGGAGGCAACTCCGCCGCAAGAAGAGGTCCCTCCGGTCACGGAAGTGGAATTTGGAGTAGCGGCGCTCCGTCTTCGCGCCAAGAAGACGGCCCCCGGCCCGGACGGCGTCCCAGCACGAGTGGTGACTATCGCCGCCTCCTAAATGGAGGAGAGGTTTCGGGACCTCTTCAGCGCGTGTTTCGCGGCTGGAAGGTTTCCGAAACCCTGGAAGGAGGGGCAACTTTGCCTTCTCCGTAAGGAGGGACGCCCGGTGGACTCCCCCTCGGCATACCGGCCCATCGTTCTGCTCGATGAGGCTGGTAAATTATTCGAGGGGAACGTCGCCGCTCGGCTGAATGGCCACCTGAGGGCGGTAGGGCCGAATCTGTCGGACGCCCAATTTGGTTTTCGAGTGGGGCGTTCGACGGTGGACGCGTTGGCCCGACTGAAGGGTCAAGTAAAGGAGGCCGTAGGGTCTGGGGACGGAGTGTTGGCTGTGTCATTTGACATAGCCAACGCCTTCAACTCCGTACCTCACTCGACGATCTTGGAGGCACTCCGGTACCACGGAGTGCCTCGGTACTTGCAGGATCTATTGGCCAGTTACTTGGAGGAACGAGCCGTCCTCTTCGTAGACAAAACTGGCCAAGTAAATAGGCGCAGAGTCTGGTGTTCCACAGGGGTCGGTCCTAGGACCACTTTTGTGGAACATCGGCTTCGACTGGCTCCTGCGAGGAACCCTCCTCCGTGGCACGAGTGTCATCTGCTATGCGGATGACACTCTCCTCACTGCCCGGGGGAGAAATTTTAGAGAGGCGGCCAGTTTGGCATCGGCTGGCGGATCTTTGGTCGCGGGAAGGATCCGCCGCTTAGGTTTGAGGGTCGCGCTGCACAAGACCGAGGCCGTGTTCTTCCATGGGCTTCGGCAGCGCATCCCTCCTGATGCCCACATTGTTGTGGAGGGCGTCAGGGTCGAGATGAAGACCCAGATGAAATACCTGGGTCTCATCCTAGATAGCCGGTGGCGCTTTGGCCCACACTTCAGCTGGCTACCAGCGCGGCTGCTGAGAACAGCGAACGCCCTCTCGTGGCTCCTTCCAAACCTGGGAGGGCTCAAGGCGCGATGCCGGCATTTGTATCCCGGCATACTTAAGAGTATGGCTTTTTACGGGGCACCCATCTGGGCGGACTGTCTCCACAGGAGGGAGAACGCAACCGCAATCCGCAGGCCTCAAAGGGCCATTGCACAGCGGGTAGCGAGGGCCTAGCGCTCGGTTAGTTTCACGGCGGCGTGCGCTCTGGCCGGCACCCCTCCTTAGCAGCTGGAGGCGTAGGTGCTCGCCAGAGTATATGAGTGGACAGCGGGGCGTATGGCGCTCGGGGAGCAACCCGCCCCGGAAGAGCGGGAGGTCGTCCGGCGTGAGGCGAAGGCCGCAATCGTCCACCATTGGACGGAGGACCTCGCCTCTACCGCCTTTGGCTGCCGAACGCTGGACGCGCTTGGGCCGGTTCTGCAAGACTGGCTCGGGCGGTCCCACGGCTTCCTCTCCTTCCGTCTGGTGCAGGTGTTGTCCGGGCATGGTTGCTTCGGATCATGCCTGCACCGAATAGGAAGAGAGGTGAACCCGTCGTGCCACGATTGCGGTGCGGCGGAGGATACGGCGCAGCATACCCTCGAAGTGTGCCCGTCGTGGTCCGAGCTGCGTCGCGATTTAGTGGTGGCAGTCGAGCCGGACCTCTCGCTGCCCGGCGTGATCATATCCATGCTGGGAAGCGAGGAGGCTTGGGCAGCCGTAGCCTCCTTTTGCAAGGACGTAATGTCCCAGAAGGAGGCAGCGGAGCGCGCGCGGGAGGATGATCCCCTCGCTGCACCGCTTCGCAAGCAAAGAAGGAGTAGGAGAAGGCGATTGTACGAAAATCGCCTTCCCCCTCCTGGTGGAGGATAGCGGGAGATAGGCGCGGGGGTGCCTTCTCCTGCATTGCACTTATCCTCCACTTCCGCCGGGCGGGAATGACCGAGCACTCACGGTCGTTCCCGGGTCTCTTCCTGTAAAAGGAGGGATGTGAAGGCCCCGCTGTAAAGGCGGGTGGTCGTCAGCGGGGGATTGGAAGTAAAGGCTCTGCCGGTTTCCCAATCCTCCTCCACGCAGACGATGCCGGAGTGTCGCTGGGTTGTTTAGTGGGTATACCGGTCCTGTTTGGACCGGGGAGTCCCACATACCCTCCCCGTTCACCCAATGGGGCATGCGTAATGCATTTTTCCCAGCGTAAAATAAAAAATAAAAAAAAAAACAAAAAAAAAAGGTTAGGTTAGGTTAGGTTAGTGTACGCAGTTTTGTGTACGAGCCCTAAGGGTGCCTAAACGTATTTAGTGACTAAATATGATTTAAGGCGTTGTCAAACCATACAAAAACTACAAATTTCAACATGTTTAGTTGATAAATACGTTTAGAGATCGTTGTGCAAGCCGGGCTTAGTTGTCAAATAAAAATGCAGTTAATATTGAATAACAGTATAATTTATTGAATTCTCAAATATAAATACCAAGAGAAAATATCAAGAGGAATATCCGTCACAATAATATCTCATTAAATTCAGAAGTATCGAAACACACAACACAGTTCAATCAAAATATTGGACAATCTGCAAATTTCACAATTACATCAAATAAATATCAAAATGGTTGAATCTATAATTATCATTCGATGATAAATAATATCGATATTTTCAAATCGGTTCAAAATAAATGAATAAATACGAGAAAAACTTCAAAAATAAATGGTGACTAATAATAAAATTATGCAAATTCCCCAATAAAAAATAACACAAATCACACACATTGTCTAAAATCAAATTGAGCATGTACTTACTACTCTTAAAACTGAACAAGCTTCAGGTTGCCAAGAACACAATTAAAAAAAACTCCTTTACACCTCTCTCTCTACACATTGGCCTAGACATGACGAGTCTAACAAATTTACACGCGTTTTAAAGTATCGACAGAAAATCGGCTGAGTACATACTTTCAATAAAACCGGCCAAGTGCGAGTCGGACTCGCGCACGAACGGTTCCGTACCATTATCTATAAAAACGGCAAAAAATCACGTTTGTTCTATGCGAGCCCCCCTTAAATATTTGTTTTATTTTAATTTAATTATTTATATTTATAGTGCATATATATCTAAATATTCTGTGAATATTTCAAACGTCTACCTGTTGCCGTTAACAATATCGAGCAAAAACGAGCAAAAAAATCACGTTTGTTGTATGGGTGCCCCCATTAAATATTTATTTTATTCTGTTTTTAGTATTTGTTGTTACAGCGGCCACAGAAATACATCATTGCAATTTCAACTGTCTAACTATCACGGTTCATGAGTTACAGCCTGGTGACAGACGGACAGACAGACAGCAGAATCTTAGTAATAGGGTGCCCTTTGGATACGGAACCCTAAAAACTACCATTTCTAGAAGGAGGCAAAGTGGCTGTGCTGTCTGTAAACCATTTAATATATAAAAATCTCGTGTCACGGTTTTAGTGGTCGCACTCCTCGGAAACGGCTCGACCGATTTTAATGAATTTTGTATATTTGGTAGGTATGAGAATAAGTATGGGTCTTAAAGTATTTTTTACCCTCCTACCCTTTTTAATCGCGATTTTAGTATTTTTCTATGAATATTATCCATATAATTTAAACGTCGTTCATTGACGTAAATGAAGTGTCGCGCCACTTTGACAAGAGTGTGTGTATAGTTTTAAGTTCCCACGCAAAACGGGAAATTTCAAGAAGCGAAGTCGCGGGCGGGTCGGCTAGTAATTTTTTTTTATCTAGCCTACATTTTCTCACTGCTGGGCAAAGGCCTCCCCCAACTCCTTCCACCTATCGCGATCCTTGGCACATTGCCACCATTCTTTCTCGAATCCGCTGATGTCGTCGCGCCAACGCTTTCGCGGCCGACCCCGACGTCGCTGTCCATCCTCCGGTACCCAAGGTGTTATGATATTGGCCCATTTCTCCGGAATCATTCGACTTACGTGCCCGGCCCAATCCCAGTTGAGGTTCGTATTAATAAATTAATTATTATTAGTAAATAAATAATAATAATTAATAATAAAAGTCATAATGGTATTCACTTTGCATCCGCTCGTGCAAGTCTGAATATTACCCGCATTTACTTTACAACTTGCATAAGTAACGCTCTATTTATACGTATCTATACGGTCTATAGTAGGTGAGACTTGGCACATGTTGGGCCAAATGTTCAGGCAAATGTGTAGAGAGCTTTTAAGGAGATACCAAGCGAAAGACGTACTTGCTAAGCGCGTAGCAGTGTTGCTACGCGTGTAGCAAACGCCTTGTAGAGACTGAGCGCTTGAATTAAAACCAGCCCTGCGATATCGAACATTTTCGTTAGTTACTCCACAACCGTTATGTCATATTGTCATGAGTTGCGCACTACACATAACTTTTACCAAATCAACTGACTTGACATGACGTTTTAGTATCGATGCTTCATAAGAACTTGGATTATTGCAGTAAAACTTCTTTACGCACGCTTGACTTGGGGAGTAAGTTGGCGAAACGTTACAAAAAGTGCGAACGGAAGTTGAGAGGAAGATATAAGTTAGTGAAGATAGAAAGAGTGAGAGTTACTTTTCGTTTATTTTTAAACGTTAACGTGCGAGTGCGAGTTGCGTCTGTTCAGAATGAACATAGACTGATCGACCTACAGACGTGTGGACAATTTTGTAATTGAACAATTTTATTAATATTTTGAAAAAGAAGTTTTACTTCAGTCGTGTAGTCTAAAGCACACTCGTTTTTTCTTGATCTTGGTGGCTGAATCGCACTGTCTGTAGCACTGTTTAGGTTTTCTCTCGTACAGGTGGGCACAAGGAGAAAACTAGTGTGACATTTTTTAAAGCTCCACAAATATATTGGGTTAGACTCGGATCCCGAAAACCCCATTTACGTCACGTCAGTACGGGTGCAGCGCAACCCATGACAACATGACATAAGGTCAATGTGAATAAACGACAGCCAAATCCAGACAAGCTTATTTGACGTGACATTGCATACAGCGGTTACTTCAATAACAAATAGGTTTAGTTTAAAACGTTTTTCGTAAATATTTTCACACACTTCCTCTCTGTGACAAAACTAGCCAAGAGATTTTGAAAATTGTTATTCCCATAAATTTTGGTCATGCATTTTAATTGATGCCATTCGTATACTTTCCATTTATAAGCAAATAATTACAAAAACAAATGTTTAATTGACAATTAAATCAACACATTTGTTGCCTATTCTGCATTCGCTGCAAAAAATCTCTTAAAAAGTATAACTACATTTTAAACTAACTCTAAATAATGTACTTGAATCTCACAACATTAAACAGGAACATACTGACAATCATGACTAGTTAACTAAATAATTAAGTTTATATGACAATTTGGTGATTATTGTGTGCATAATGAGCACTTTAGAATTAATAGTTTTTTAACGAAAAGCCAGACATTTTTAAGCAAGTATCATCCCGCAAGCTCCTATAAGCTCAGATTCGCTCAACGAGCTATGCTCGGGGTTTCTCTACGGGATCGAATCAGAAATGAGGAGATACGTAGGAGAACTCAAGTCACCGACATAGCCCGACGGATTAGCACGTTGAAGTGGCCGGAAATTTCTCGTATGGAGGCCACGGACCGGCAGGCGCAGCGTAGGACGTCCACCTACAAGATGGGCAGACGACTTGGTAAGAACCGCAGGTCGGCGTTGGATGCAGGCCGCTTCCAACCGCAGTTCCTGGAGATCAATGAGGGAGGCCTTTGTCCAGCAGTTGACGTCCTACGGCTGATATGATGATGATGATCATCCCGCAAATACCAACTTTTAAATAATAAAATCATATGCCATTTATTTAGACTAGATGAGTTCTAAAGTTACTCCCTTCTAAAAAGAAGGGAATTTTCATAAAAATGAAGGGGTTAAAATGGTAATGTAAGTTAAATTAATTGTCTAAGAAATACCTAAATGTCTGGACCTAGCTTAAAATAATACCATTAACAAGACTATTTCAGAATCCGATGAACCTGTCTTCTCTAAGTACATTTTGTTGCCCATTATAATCACCAAATCGTTCGAAACAAATTAAACACGACACCTAAGTAGAAAATCGAAGCGAAATATCGATGCTTAAATCATAAAATATCATACTAAATTATTGTAACAAGTGCAATATTAAAATTGACTTAAAATATTGATATGATTACATTTACAAAGGAAAATACTCCTAAGCAACATAAATATTTAAAATCACTAAGTGAAATAACTTTGCCCAGCAGTGGGAAAGAATAGGATAATATTGAAAGAACAATTACTTATTAATTCGAAAACTACGAACTGCTTAGATACGGAAGAAAACCATATCCAATAATATGTTATATAACTATTACTTAGTATATTCTTTGGTAAAGTATGTTGCCTAAATGATTAATTACAAATGAAAAAAAAAACAATTACCTAGAATTTCTAATACATTTTCAATACCAATTACACTTACCTACCAAATTTAGAATTTCATGTTATTGTAGGAATAACTTACTTATTCAATTTGATCGAGCTCATCAAATTATTTCATAGAAATCAATAGCCAACACAGTGGTAATGAAGCCCGATCATACAGGATGTTTGGTAATACACTGACAATATTCAAGTGACGGTTTCTCAAAACATAAAAATATACTACTCGAAAAAAAAAACTACCAGTTATATTATCAAACTTTAAAGAAAATCGACTAAGTTTCGGTGATTAATTCGATATAAAACTTACTGGCTACTCTTGCAATCGACATCCAAAAATAAAAGCCGATTTGATATCTCTTTCGGAAATGACTACGTGTTTTGAGTAAGAAAGGGACAACAAGATATCTCGAAACGTCACCAATACAGTATCTGTGGTTAGATGGCATGCATTATGCAATAGCACAACATAAGTTTAATAAAGTGGTTGTTTTTACGTGCCAAAATAAATTTCACATTTTACAAATTTATTTATTATGCTCATCAAGATAACCCGTTTCATTTTTGTGCGTATATTATCAAACACCCTATAAACTTAATAACAAAGATAAAAGTACCTACGAAATTGTTTTTAATATCGACAAATCGCGTTGTTACTTAAAATGCAAAATCACCAAAAAGATTAACAAATAAGAAGAAATAATTAATATAAGAATCTACATCGATACGTATAGATTATAATTTTCTTATATTAAGGCTTAGTATAATTTATACTATTTCCAATAGATTTAAACTAAGGCATTAGAACCGCGGTAACGGTAGAAGTATAATATAATTTACAACGTTAAAGTTCATAGAACATAATATATTAAATAGTACGTTATAAATAGACATATTCTTATACACAAGATCGGTCGTAGAGATACATTTTATAAAAACACTTATAAGGCAGATCATTAAAAGGAAGTCGGACCACGTTATATGTCGCGTACGTAACATAATACTATTCATATATATGAAATTTCTGATAACATACACAGTGAACTTTATACCACTGTTTATCCAGAAAAAATGTTGATCAGACCACGGTCTGATCAATGGTAGGAGACGCTAGCGGCTTATAACTACAGATAAAAATAATCGCTACCGCTGTGAGTGAACTTTTGTCACAGTAAATGTTAGAGCAACGTAAGATTGAGAACGATTTGTTAGTATTTTTGAACGAGAACGAAAAAAAATCATATGTCATTTTAAAGATGAAAAATAAACATTATATATAAATGGATCTCGATTTAATATAAGTATGGCAATTTAGCAGCTTGAATATTCGGCCATACACTTGTTATACTAAATCCAAGACATCTAACGTGGTCGTCGTTTACTACCTAAAGGTATTATATGAAGGAAAAACACGAGATCACAGTAGTGGTCTTACGAATAATTATGCCACGATCATACAAACACCAAATTGCTTATTTTCTCTTTAGAATATTGACTACAAGATTATAATCGAACATATAATATTATATTGTGGTTGTGTGGCTGAAGCGACCAAAAGCCAAGTAAGTTTATTCAATGTTTGGAATTATTGAAGTAAAACTTCTTTACGCACGCTTGACTTGAGGAGTAAGCTTGTGAATGCGTTACGAAAAGTGCGAACGGAAGTTGAGAGGGAGATATATGTTAGTGAAGATAGAAAGAGAGAGTTACGTTTCGTATATTTTGAGACGTTAATGTGCGAGTGCGAGTTGTGCCTGTCCAGAATAAACATAGACTGATCGACCTACAGACGTGTGGACAATTTTGTAATTGAACAATTTTATAAATTAATATTTTGAAAAAGAAGTTTTACTTCAATCGTGTGGTCTAAAGCACACTCGTTTTTTTTCATCCAAAAGAGGGTACTTTTGGATAAACGTCAGGGTACTATTTATCTATTAGCTCTAACATTTTTCCTAGTAACTAACAATGTTACTGTGTTATCTATTTTCTGCACTTCTTTCTATTTTATTATATCTCAGACTTGAAAGAAAGGTTGTAGAATATATTCGATTTAGTTCTATGATTTGTATTGCTATGCAAGAGTCTAAAATTATTTTTGTATTGCGATAATAAGATAGTCTACGTTTAACTTGATCTATGTTTAAATATTAGTAATAATGTTCTATTGCTTATGAATTTTATTTCTATTTCTATTTTCGTGCATTACACTACACAAAAGCAGATCGCTAAGCGCTAACTAATAATTCTTAAAATTTAGATTTTGCGTTTTTTAGTTTCAATCCTTTTGTGAGACAAAATGTTGATTAGTATTGTAAGTACGAAAACAATAAATAATATGTTGAATGAGGCAAGTATTAGTTATAAATTCGTTGTTCATATGCAGATTTCAATCGGTGTCCTTTAAATCACTGTTTTTCCAGAACAAACGTTGCTCAGACTGCTAATAACTATAATATATAATAACTTTTTATAGCATCAAATAAGAGAATAAAAAAAATCTAGACCTTCTCAAATATGTCTAACTTTGTTCAAAAACTAACCGTGACATAAAAATCATGGGTACGCTAGCCGTAGCGTATTACCTACTCCTTAGGTACCTAGTAGCTACCGGTCAGCGCGCTGACCATGCTGTAGGGCGTAACGTTAAAATAGACGTTTTAAGTTCGCAACTTTTTATATTTTTTAAAGACCGATTTCGTTTGTTTTTTAATATGATGTTATAAACTGTTAGTAGACCATGGTCTGAACAACCTTTGTTCTGGGAAAACTGTGATTTAAAGGACACCGTGTATAATATACCTATATAAATATAAAGGCAATTTAAGAAAATTAATTTATAGCTTGTTTTAATTGCCTTTTTTTAAATACTTTAAGTACATATCCATAATACATTTAGGGATAAATTATATCAGTTAAGAACATACAAGTGTGGCATGAGTTGTTAGTATATATGACACTTCTAATAAATTCGCGCAGTATGTTCCCCACGTACTTTTCTAATACATATCATATTTTCCAATTCGAGTAAAAGTTCTCAAAAACTTGTTAGACTTCAAGGCGTGTCTTATTAGGTCATATAACGTAGAGATATTTAGATTTTTGACTCAAATAAAGTAATTTTTATAAATAGAACTGTGATTACATTGTGTGTTAGTTTTGTTTAACAGAAGTTAGCAGCAATAAAACTTACCCACTCAGTTATTATTACGCATCTTTAAATATGTAGTTTAACAAGGTTATTTAAAAATATTTGTTATAATATAATTTGTATCGTTGAAATATAGCAGAAGAGGTAGAAGATTCGTTAATGCAGTGAAAATATGAGGGATTATATTTTTAATTTAGTAGAATATAGAATATAATATTATATACCTAGGTGCCTATAAAGTACACACGGCTACACATCAAGCTATACATTACCAGTATAAGCTGACCTCGCATTGTGTAAGCTTTTCGTAGAATGAGAGGTCAGCTTATACTGGAAATGTATAGCTTGATGTGTAGCCGTGTGTACCTAGGTATTAAAGTTTATTATTTTTGTTATTTATAACAAATACCGTAACATAATAAATACCCTGATCAGAGTGAGTGCATATATAGATTTTTATTGATTAGTTTGTCATTTCTGCGATATCCGAATAAAGAAAATTTGTTCCAGTTCTCATTTATATCTTTGGCATACTCATATAATTCAAGGTAAATTGCACATAAGTACTTAAATAGTAATAATATTTTTCTTAGTATTTTAAACATTTGTTGCATTACCACATCCATTCGCATTTTAAGTCTGACACACTGAGGTCGATATTTTAGAACTATGCTCAAGCATTAGTCGATGTTGTGTTGTTTTTGATAGTTTTCAGTTAAATAACTGTCATCTATGCTTGAGTCTCGACTGAGTTTTGAGTGTAGTTCTAGAATACGAGCCCGATCATTATTATGATCATAATTAACTATTTAGAGATAGGATTACGTTGGTATATAAGTATATATTATTATACAATTTACGACATTCCCAAACGAAGATAATTCATTATTTACAAAAGTATAGGAACATCTAACTTTAATAAATCACAGAAGGTTGTTATATTCCTTATCTGGCAGAACAACAGCGATTTATTTTTCTGCCAGTGAAGAAATCAATATACATGGACCTATGCTAGGGAGATTATTAATGTACTGGAATAAATTACGACACACATAACTTTGAATTTGATGTAAATATTTTTAATTTATACGAAATTTATTAAATAAATAAACATACAATTTCGAGGGGCAAAAAATTACAGATGCTACGGCGTAGCAATTTCGTAGCACAGTGCATTTTCGTAGCACGGTTACATTTTCGTAGCACACTTGTTTGAAAATCCCATCCAAGTCACTGGTTCACAACAAGTAAAAAACGACAATGCAATGACTTTTATATGTTATACCTGACTAACGTCAATGCAAAGTCTAATAATATAACTTTATGAACAGCAATGGAACCAAATTTTTACTTAATTCAAAACCCTCCGAAACTACAATCCAACATAACAAAAACTTTCGAGAAACTGAATTTTTCGATCATCATTTCAGAAATTCAAATTGTATTGAAGTTACATAGTTTTATTAAAGATTTCAATATCAATCCACAAACATGAAATAACACTCCGCGACGCCATTAAGTTTATGTACCCATGTACGTACCTACATGTGTGCGTGATTTCATATACCGTGCTTTTGTTATGACGTCATGACGTCCATTGGTGCAAGTGTTCCATGTAACGTATGCGGCCCAATCATATTTTTAATTTGATTGCACACTGCCTATATTTAAAACAGCTTTAAATTTGATCACGATTTTGGAATATAAGTTCTATTGACGTTTATAAAATATATTGAGCATTGGTCTAGCTGTTTTTTTCCCTTACTCAATTAGAAAATCAGAAAAGGACAGCTAGACCTAAGCCGATTTTAGAATATAACAATTTTCGCTTTTAATCTGAAAGACTCCTTATTCATACGTAAATCCAGCACATCATTATCCATGGCCATCTCCCTCGGAGCGGCCACACCGCTGTCACTGCAACTCTTTAACCGCTTGTAAGATCCTCTTCACGTGCCCTACCTTCGTAACTCCAAGGTCCCTCAGATCTCGTCTAGCTAAGGAGAGGAGTTCTCGCCCCGTGACATCATGCTTGGCGAACGCGTCATTGTATTCCCCAAGCGAGAGGCTCTCCAGCCAGGATTGCACATCCTTCACGCCCCAGGACTTGACTTGATTGGACGCTGGACCTTCGGAGACGGAGCGACGGCCTCGGAGCCAGCGGCTGCCTTTCTTGGGGATCTGGGAGGGGGTAATATGGGGTGAGACATGAGGGGTTGAGAGTTGAGTACATGTTTATAAGGTTTTCGAAAAAACAAATAATGGTTTGTACAAAAGGGATAAGATTGTTTTGTTGAAAATACGTAAAATTTAGATTAGTTTTGAGCTTAAGCTGGCACTCAAGTGTTTTTTGTACTTTAGTAGGGTTAATGTTATATCTATTTGTTGTAAGAACGTTTGTAAAAATACAGAGAATTCAATTGTAAAAAAATAAGAATTAATTTGATCACAGTTTTTTTAGGAATTTGCGCTTAATAAATTGTGTCTTTTATATCCATTTGTATGGTAAATGTTTTCTTTTAGTCGTAGTTGACCACTTAGAAATGTTAAGAGAAATATAGAGAAATGTAACTCGACTATGACGAAACGGAGTCAATTTTGGTTACAATCACATAGCATGCAACAACACCACGCGCATACACTTGCGCACGCCCACCCCCCTCACACAACCACAAAATACACACACACTCACCGCACGCACAAATATACCCTCTCAAACACACACAAACCCACACACGCACACGCACTCACGCACACAAATGCATCACTTACACGAGTCCCCAATTTTTTGTCTTAGTAGTTTTGTAATATTAATGATTACCTTATTAGAGATAAATCTCTATTTAACTTAAATTTGGTTTTTGTTTCTAATGTTCTCTTAATAGTCAAAATTTATACTTACTCGGTTTGGTCTCGCATATAATATGTTTAACTTCTGCAAATCTATACAGGGCATCCACGATACAGGTTTTACACCTAGTGCGGAGCTCATTATGTAATACACATGTTAATTCTGATTTGGAAAATAAAAATATTTGTATTTGTACTACTACAGCGAGTACTCAAAACTTTTAGACAGGTATATTTGTAAATACTATCCCAGCTTAGAAGAATAGCCAGGTGACTACTTAGAACTCTTAGAATTATAGCCCGATGACTACTTTGGGTTCTTAGAAGTGGTCGATGATTACTTAGGATTGTTAGAAGTGTAGTTCTACAGCCGGATGCCGTCCAATGACATCCTGCGGTAAGGCTTGGGTCTAGCAACTGTGGACTGGGGTGGGCCGTGCAAGGGACAAAGTAAACTGGTTAATATTAAATCTTAAAAAAAAGAGTAAAATATTAGCTTGGTTGACGGCGAATTTCATGTTATAACCTAACTGTTAGAAATTCATAAAACATAATTTGAAAACTCGCAAAATGCTTTCATACTGTGTTTACAAAATCGTTCACGGTCGTCGATCGCGTTGACGTTCATCGAAAATTTCGCATAGATGAGTCGACGCCAGCGAACACTCGCGAACAAGAACATACAAGTGTACCGATATAAGTCGCGGCAAATAAGTTTAGCGCTGACCGTTATTGCGCAGAAGTATAAAATAAGGTACCTGAGGGGGGCTAGCGGGATGGAGGGCGGGCGTGCGTAGCGCCGATTGGCTGTCCTGTCGCATTCCGTTCCCCGCATTGATACGACACCCAGCGCGCATCCAGTGTAGTCGCGTTCTTAATAGTATTGTTATTGCTGTTATTTGAATTTTTTGTTAAATTTAGTTTTTTAAGTTGGTTTTGTGACTTTAAAGGGAATATGCCTAAAAGAAATACTGTTTTTTTAAAAGGGAATCTATTAATTAATTGATTCTTTGAAACAAATCAAAAGTGAGATTGATGAAGCTAAAAGTACTTAATCAGTCATTCGGACAGCAGTACTGTAAATTTGAGTCAGATAAAACCAACTGCCGAAATTATTAAGGCGGGAAACATTAAATTAAATGACGATTTAGGGAAAATCCAAAAAAGGACAACAGAGTCTATAAATACGTCAATTGCAACGATAAGGAACATCTCCAATCAAGCCAATAGTGGCTATTGTATTGCTTGCGCGACAGTACCCATGCGCAGCTATCCTCTTCGCGTATCGTTCAGCGCTAAAGTTACTTGCCGCGACTTATACTCGCTATTACGTGTAAACGCGGCATAAAAGTTGTTTAATTAAAGATTACTAAGGCATTTTCATTGTCAAAGCAACGTCTAGAAATATCAGTTTAATATGTAGTCCGGTATAAAGGAGATCCGATCAGTGACGCGAGACAGTTCAACTAATGGATTACAACAACATCATTGCTCTAACCTCACAAATGAGTTATTTGGGAACTAGCTATATCTCCACCATTATTCTAGGAACATCACAGTTTATACATTTTAACTATCATTATTATCATTATTATTAGTTATTTATCACTAGATAATTTTAATATTATATAATACATTTTATTATATTTTACCTAATTAATAATAAAACTAAGGGCGTTTTGGAAGTATCTGTATGCCCACGTTTAATGTTTTGTAAATAATTGACACATAAATAAATAATTATTGTATTAAAAACGGGATCGTTACTACTGTTACATGGAGGCCGTTACAGAATAAGTAATAGTAAAGTAATAGTTGGCTTCTCGAAGTTATACCTACTGTGTCACAGAATAGGTAACACTTGGTGTGCAATATACCTACATGCTACGTTTTTACCTACAGTTGCACAGAATAAGAAATAGTAGTCAGTCGAAATACCTACACTTTTCTAGTCGCCAGTGGAAACGTCGAGAAACTTCAAGAATATGTACTGTCGCGGTATAAATAGTGCGTAGAGACGCCCGACGGAGTCAGCCTATCCGATAGATCCGCCTGCGAACAAAACCCTCCGTCGTCCGAGACACGTTCTCGGAGACCCGGATGACGAAATCACCTCCGCTAATGCGGAAGGGATTTCCGAGTCATCTACATTAGACAGAGCAAACACTTGACAGATACACCGACCTCGCCGGCGAGGTCGACGAGTCCCTTCAGTCGCCGCCTATACGAGGTACAAGCACGTACCCGGGCGTTTCTTTCCTATCCCCACCCTGGCAACAGCCCAAGCCGAGGTTCGTACCTAAGTGGTGCCCTTGCGCTAGTTGCCTCATCAAAAAACTTACAGGGCTGAGCGCCTTCTGCGCTCGCCAAAAGCTCGGTAAAGCTGCAACGGCCTCAGAGGCCAACAGCGAGATAAGTCCATTCGAAAAAAGAAAAAAAAACCGTCGGAGTCAGTCTGAATTTGGCTATACGTGCGAACATTTCGGCAACTTTTAGTGGTTTATTATGCAACCGTGTTGTGAATTAGTGTGCTAGGAATCCTTGTGATTATAATCGTGTATTACTTATTATTATAATTTTAGTGTTGAATAAAAGTTTTGTTTTGGTTAAATTGATTTTCATTATTTTATCCCGAACCCTCAGCTCGTAACACTATGATTTGTAAGTAGCCCGAATCGGGACTCCCGATAATTCGATACACTCATAGCATGGTAGATATCCAGTTATCAGTAAAAATAATCATAACTAGTTTGTTCGAATCTGCCATCAACCAAGCCACCAACCAGTATGGGTGTTACCTCATCAGTCTGCAGATAAGCATGTCCCTCGCAGAGCTCCACCTTGGCGAGATGAGATCGCATGGACGCCGCGGCCGACGCCGCCGCTCCGCCCATACCACCACTGTCTATGAGCTCGTGGCAGCTTTCCACCTGAAAGGACAAAAATAATAACTCGTCAAGCGCGTGTCGGATCGCGCACAGTGAAGGGTTCTCTAGTGACCAGGGCCTAGTCAGTACGGCTGTATTATATAAAAACACTAGCTGATCCACCCGCGACGCTGCATGCGTGGTTTGTCAATAAAACATTATCCTCCTTCTGCGCAGTCGGGTAAAAAGTAGCCATGTCTCAATCCCGGTCATAATCTATCTGTATCCAAATTTCATCGAAAACAGTCCAGCCGTTTAGTCGTAAAAACGTAACAAACAGACAAAGAGAAAGACAGAGGGATAGAGTTACTTTCGAATTTATAATATTACTAGCTGACAAAACCGCAGCTTCCAATTGAATAATTTTATAAATGAATATTTTGAAAAAGAAGTTATACTTCAGTCGTGTGGTTTAACACACTCGTTTTTTTCACTACTATGACCTCTTTTATAAAAAAGAAACAAGGATTTGTCCTGGAGGTTGTATTTCATTTCAGCATTTATGAATGTAACCTCTTTTATCTTATATAGAAATAAGGAATTGTCATGGAGGTAGTATTTCATTTTAGTAAACTATGCATGCAATGAGACTCATTCAATTTTCAAATTTACTTACGGCATTAGGGGCGTGAATGGCATTTATGAATCGAGCTAATGAGCAAGAGTATTTTTTTTTAATTTCCCGTTCGGCTTTTATATCACTGCGGCCAGAGGTCTATTGTGATCGCCACTTGTGTTTATGACGCCCCTAAGTTAATGAGGGCGTTCAAGGTTCACCACTAGCCCTAGAGTGATGAAAAATATGTCGTGTGCATAGGCCTATAGTAACGTTCATACACTACAATACCGAAACTTTTGACTGACCAGAGTAGCGAGCAGCCTTCTCAGCTGCGGCGCCGGTAAGAGTCGTCCGTCCGAGTCCTGCAAGGAGTCCGCTTGCGCCGCGACTCTGCGCGCCGTGGCCACCGCGCGCGATACCCCTGACACACCGCTCTCGCTGATGCACGATAATTTTACCTGCGGAAAACACCATCATCATTAATAAATATAATAATAATAATATTGTTGGACATTTCACACAGCGCTATCTAGCCCCAAACTAAGCAGAGCTTGTATTATGGGAACCAGATAACTGATAGAATACTTATAAACTTTTTTTTTGTAAATACGTACTTATAATATATGGAAAAACATCTAGATTCGGAACAAATATCTAGAAAGGAAGAAAGAAAGAAAAATATTTATTCAGACCACCACAAATGGACACAGAAACAAATGACACAAAAAATATAATACATCTAAAATTTTTAAATGTGGTGGCGTAAGGGTCCTCACCTCAGCATTTGCTACAGCATGTTGCCATACTGCAGCGCTGGTATTCTGCTGAGGCCAGTGTTGACCTCACGGACACCCAGACATTTATACAACTATAAGATAGCACCTTCTACAGATCACTAACTCAAAAAAGTCATACAAACCATGACTTACAATTTTGTATTACTTCGTGCCAGGCTATAAACAGAGTGGCGACAGAGGAAAGTGAGTGGAGAGTGAGTGAGACACTACTATGGCTACCATGGTTGGCTGATGGTTGCCCTTCAAGGGCAAAAACATGGACTTTTAACTTTAACCTAAACACGTTAACATTATTTATATTTCTTAGAGGTGGTAGAATAGTGTTTCAACACCTGGTAGCGGCATAGCGGAAGCTGCCGTGGAAGGCTGCAGAACCATGTAATGGTGTTGTCAGTAGAAGTTGAGAAGCAGCTCTTGTGTCATACTTTTTCCCGTCTCGAAACCACCCCAGTTTGTTGAATAGGTACTCAGATTTTCGACTTTTAATAACACCAAAAAGAAGAATAGCAAAATGAAGATATCTTCTCCATGTCATTTTTATCATTTTGGCTTTGTTAATAAAAGGTGTGACATGTCTGTGTGTCATGTCATGTATGTGTGGTGTATCTGTAGATCATGCAAACATTTGTTCGGCGCCGGGAATCGAACCCGCTACCTCCTGCGTCTCAGCCGACTATTCGCCCACTGCGCCACGGAGGTCGTCATGGTCATCATTCATGGAACCTAATCTGCAGTTTTCTCTTCCATTCCCTTCGCCTTTCCTAATTGAAAACTTCAACACACACACACACACACACAACAAAATAAGGAAAGGAGGTATAACACAATATGAAAAACAAGTCGCCCATTATACATTTCTTTGTTTCTCATTTTGTTGTATTTAGCTTTTAGGGTATAGAATTATATAGAATTTTCATTCATTCATTCATTCATTCATCAAATGATTTATACGCAATAGAGGTTTTTAACTAATGACTTTATTAGTTTCCTTACATGTTTAACGAGCGTGTTGATATCATCCAATAACGCCAGCAGTTGTGCGCTCTCTGTGACTCCGAGCGAAGTGCGCGCGCCGTTCACCCCGGCAGCGCCGTGCGAGTGTGCCTTTAGCTGCTGCTTCTCATCCCATGTTCTGAAAGTCATAACATAATACAAGGTTTTTATCGGAAGTATGACTAGAATAGATTATGTTACAGAAAAACGTCTAGTCATCACACGAATTATTTAAAAAAAAAAATACTAAAATTAGGTACAAGTTTAAAAACTTGAACCCGGCGTCTCTCCAGCGTCTGGAGTCCAGTAGAACTACTAACTTCAAGGCCTACATTCTCCAGATTCTGGCGAAGTTTAAGGACCGTCTACACTAAAAATGAACGCCGCTCCACTTAATTACGTCAAAGCGAATACATTACTGCAGCGGCCAGCAAAAGAGGCATTGATGGACGAACGTGTAAATGTGGGCCGAGGAAAGCCGAGGCACACATACGTAAGTGCATCAATGCCTAGTTGTGGCCAAGGCTTGTATAATTGTATAGTACTTTTCTCAAATAATGCGCGGAAATCATGAAATAAAATAAAACATACAATTACTTTTCAAAATCAATGACGAACAACGAACAACAATTTTTTTTTCATCCTTCCATCTTGGAACGAGTATTTTTGCTCTTCGATATCTGAATGCAAAAGCGGTTTTTATCCGCTAGAAGTAAACTGAATTTAGATTATCGTGTGCACTAAGTTTATGAAATCAAAACATCATTTATTTATTTACTTCTACCTACATGGTGCCGAATTTATCATTCAACCTTTTTTAATTTGTTTAAAACTCAGACTCGGAACCTTCTTGGTGTATTACTTTTTTGGATTTAGTCATTTCGTTGCTAAGGTGGGGTGAAAATTTACGTGTTGCACTCGACTGAAAAGATTCTTCACCTTGTGCTCTTTTGGTTCCTTCGCTAACGCTCAGGATTCTAATTTTTGAATCACTCGCTGCGCTCGTGTTTCGTGAATTTTAGAATCCTTCGCTTGCTCGGTCATCTAAATTAGTACGCGGTTAAAAAACAACTATGCACTCTTGTATAACAAATAATTTCCACATTATAGTGTTCATTAATTTTTTTTAAATAAACAGCTTTTTATTAGCAAGCCAGTTTGAAATTTAAATAAAACCTTTGATAAGTTACCTCCTTGATTGCCATGTTTCGGAGTAAAAGATCGTTCATTTTAAAATTACACGACAGATATGAGTTTACTATGTAATTTATTTGGCCACTAAACCACGACAGATATGGATTTTCATACAACTTTTGCCGGCCGCTGCTCGCCTGTATTTGACCAGTACAGCAATTTCGATTTATTTCGAAGAAGGTTGTCAAAATAATGTTCAAATTTCCAAGCATGTTTGAAATAATGTTCTTTAATGACTGTAACCACAAGGCTCATTTTAAATTGTCTTGGTGTGGTGTTGACGCAATGTAATGAAGTGGAGGGGCGTTAATTTTTAGAGTAGACGATCTCTACTACTTATAAGAATTTCTGGCCAGTCGGCATCATTTACATGCGCTACAGGCAAGCGGCTACGAATCAAAATCCCCCAAACAAATCAAAGTGTTAGTTTTAGGTATACTGTTTTATACCTAGTCAGGTCATAAGTATTGTCACACAGTAAAAACTTTTCTTTTAGAATGCTGGCCACAAAAAAGTTTATAGAATTCGAATTTCGAATTGTTCATGTAAATAAAAATGTATACTTTTAGAATGTTACTCATTTTTAAATATGGGGTGGACGCTTAAAGAAGACCGTATTGCAGTTATTGCGTTGCATCGTTGCGGTTACGCGCCAATTCAAATTTATGACATACTGAAAAATTTGAATATAACCAAAAGATTCGTTTATCGCACCATCAAACGATACAAGTAAGACTCTAGTGTAGATGACAGGTCAATAAGTGGTCGCCCTCGATCTGTTAGGACTCCAGCAGTGATAAAAGCTGTGAAGGCGCGAATTCAAAGAAATCCCAAACGTAAGCAGAAACTGTTGGCCCTTCAGATGGGATTAAGCAGAACCTAGGTGAAAAGGGTGTTAAATGAAGACTTAGGGCTTCGGGCATATCGAAGAAAAACAGGACATCGTTTGAATGATCGTCTAATGGATCTGAGACTGAAGAGATGCCGCGCTTTGTTGAAGCGGTACGCGGGAAAAAAATATCGGGAAATTCTTTTTTCGGATGAAAAAAATTTTACCGTAGAAGAGAGCTACAACAAACAAAATGATAAGGTGTACGCACACAGTAGTGAAAAAGCGAGCAACCGTATTCCGCGTGTTCAACGAGGTCATTTTCCATCCTCGCTCATGGTATGGCTGGGAGTTTCTTATTGGGGCTTAACAGAGGTACATTTTTGTGAGAAAGGTGTAAAAACGAATGCAGTTGTGTATCAAAATACAGTCCTGACGAACCTTGTGGAACCTGTTTCTTATACCATGTTCAATAACAGGCACTGGGTATTCCAACAAGATTCGGCGCCAGCTCATAGAGCGAAGAGCACACAAGACTGACTGGCGGCGCGTGAAATCGACTTCATCCGGCACGAAGACTGGCCCTCCTCCAGTCCAGATTTGAATCCGTTAGATTACAAGATATGGCAACACTTGGAGGAAAAGGCGTGCTCAAAGCCTCATCCCAATTTGGAGCCACTCAAGACATCCTTGATTAAGGCAGCCGCCGATATTGACATGGACCTCGTTCGTGCTGCGATAGACGACTGGCCGCGCAGATTGAAGGCCTGTATTCAAAATCACGGAGGTCATTTTGAATAAACTTTATTGTCATAAGAATCTAGGTTTTGTTAAGTTAATTTTGGTATATATGTAAATGGTTACATAATGAATAAATTTGTTTCAATTATTTTATATTAAACATGTGACAGAATTTATGACCTGCCTAGGTATATGTTGTCTTTAAGGTATCTATGTATGGATATGGGCCTTGTTAACATATTTTGTATGTAGACATTGTTGCCTGAAATAATAGTTATACTATTATTTCTAATATATTTTAACTACAGCATGATACATGCTCACTGGATATGTAACGCAGGTTTAAACCTGTTGTTTCTAATGAAATGAAATGTATATTTTCTTTTAAAAATAAATTCTTTAACCATATCTTTTCATCAAGAATATCGCTGACTAGATTATTACAATGTTACATTATTACTGACTAGCTTCCGCCAGCGGCTTCGTACGCGTGGTTTGTCATCAAAAATTATCCTATGTAATAATCCAGATTATAATCTACGTACGTACCAAATTTAATCAAAATCAGTTCAGCCGTTACGACGTGAAAGAGTAACAAACATACACACATACAAACTTTCGCGTTTATAATATTAGTGGGATTAGAAAATCTTTAGTATTGCCATAGAACCAGATATTTGCTTAATTAAGAATTTTAGTGCAAGAAACGCACTTAGGTAGATGTCAGAAACTTAGCTAAGTTTAACGGACAACTTTAAGTTTATTTATTTATTTACCAACACAGTTTAGTTATTAACTTCAACTCTGTGGGTGATATGAGAAAAACTATAACTTACCAGATAAACGAATTTATAAATTTATAAACTAGAAGTTCAGATGATTAACCACGACGATCAAGTCTGTTAGAGGTAGCTCAGTTGGATTCTGTGTAGGTAAGTAACAGCCCTTTCACACGGCAACATCCCGTTTTTTGCAGGTACAGTACAGGATCCCGTTTAGTAGTGTACATTTTTTATATACATTATAGTCTTGCGTTTGACCACGATCTCGCCTGATGGTAAGCGATGATGCAGTCTACGATGGTACACGCTTGCCTAGAAGAAACCTATTCACTCGCGACTTAAAGATACCCAGGCTGTAGCTATAAGGAAACACAGACTCTGGCAAGGCGTTCCACTCTTCGGCGGTGCGCTTAATAAAGGTCGAAGAGAACCGCTTTGTGCGAATGGGAGGTTTTTCTACCATATAGCGGTGGCGCATCGCAGAGCGTCTGGTTGCCCGTTGATAGAATGGAGATGGTGGGATCAGGTTTAAAAGTTCCGCCACACACTCCCCGAAATGTACTCGATAAAAAACCGAGAGACCAGCCATTCGTCAATGCTCCAGGCTGAGGAGCCTTGCATCAACTAGCTCATCGTTGCCTATGAGCTTCTTGGCTCTTCTCTCAATTGATTCCAGAGCTTCAAGTTGGTACTTCGCTGATCCGTCCCAGAGGTGAGAACAGTACTCCAAACAAGATCGGATTTGTACTTGGTACAAGTTGAGCAACTGTCCCGGTGTGAAGTAGTGCCTCACCTTTGCGAATATACCAAGCTTTTAAGCAGCCAACTGGGCTTTTGACTCAATGTAGGAGCCGAAATTGAGAGTCGGAATTAATGTGAAACCAACTGTTTACAGTTGTAGTATCCTGTTTACAGTATCCAGCAGAAAACCGATCCCTTCGAATTTGGCATTTGGTTTTGCCACTACAACATGTCCAACAACACATCACACAACAACAAGTTTAATGAATGAATGAATGAAATACTCTTTATTGCACACCAAATAAAAATTCAATAATGGAAATAAACAATAAATAAAGGTACAATGGGCGGTCTTATCGCTAAAAGCGATCTCTTCCAGACAACCTTTGGATGGACAGGATAAACAAAATCAAAAGACGGCGGTGTAAGAGTACCTACAGACATAAACAGAATCCACAAAATAAAATATACGTATTAATTATACTAATAAACATAAACTTAAATACATACAAATAATATAAGAATAAATAAACTACACTACATAAAGAGGATAAATAACATAAACACTAACTAGCAGTTACGAGACAACAAAAGGAAATGGTTGTATACCTTGACTTTGAAAATAGGAAGAGATTGGGACGACCTTACAGACAAAGGTAAGGCGTTCCACAGTCGCACAGCTTGTACTGTAAAAGAGTCACCATAAAATTGTGAACTATGGATGGGAGTTCGAAGCTGTAGAGCTTCGGAAGAACGAAGGGTTAATGGAAGTTTAATGGAAGTATTCCCACCAGCTTCCTGCATACCGTTTTTTGCTGGATGGGGTGCGGGGAAAGTTCTCTTCCCGCCTCGACCACCGCTGCCTGTCGACTGCGCCCGCGCTGTCTCACCACTCACCGCATTCGGGCGAACCCAAAATCTTTTTTAAGGTTTCGTACCCCAAAAGGTCAAACGGGACCCTATTACTAAGTATCCGCTGTCTGTCTGCGTATCTGTCCGCCTGTCACCAGGCTGTATCTCATGAACCGTGATAGTTAGACACTTGAAATTTGTATAGATGATGTATTTCTGTTGCCGCTATAACAACACATACTAAAAACAGAATATAATAAATATTTAAAGGGGCCTCCCATACAACAAACGTGATTTTTTGCTCGATTTTGCTCGATATTGATAACGGCAACAGGTAAACGCTTGAAATATTCACAGAATATTATAATAGGATATTTAGTTATACATTCACTTTAAAAATAAATAATTAAATTAAAACAAAACATATATTTAAGGGGGCATCTCATACAACAAACGTGATTTTCTTGCTTTTGTTGCTCGATATTGATAACGACAACAGGTAAACGCTTGAAATATTCACAGAATATTGAGTTAAAAATAAACAATTAAATTAAAATAAAATTAATGTTAACGGGGGAGGGGCGGGGGGGGGATCCCATACAACACGTGATTTTTTTGCCATTTTTATAGATAATGGTACGGAATCCCTTTTACGCAAGTCCGACTCGCACTTGGCCGGTTTTTTACACTACCGCAAAAAAAAAATAGGATGCAAACTACTGTGTTTGAACAGACTAGTGGTGTTTGCGGGATTCGGGAGGACCGTTCCTGAAGAACAAGACGGCCGTGGGTAAGGGCTGTTGGACGTTTAGTTAGAAATAGTGTATTATATCTCTGTGGTGATAGTGTGACTGAGTGAGTACCTAATGATTTTTAGATTTCAAGAGATCTATTTTTAACACCCTAAATGGCTCCACAAATCGAATCACCATTTGAACTACTGAAATAGTTTAGTGAAGCGTGTTAGATGAGAAAAGTATACAATGATTTTGCTTTTGTAAAAGACTCTTGATATGAGGCCAGTTGGTGGGTTTTTTCTCTTGAATTAAGTTCAGACTACATTCAGATGTATGGAGGAGCAATGGTAGATACTAACGTGGGTTTTAAAATTTGAAAACACAGTTCAGACTTTTAGAGTTCAGATATCTCTGAAAATGGCGTTACATCTGTCAGTTTAATCAATGCGTCCGCCACACCAATGCGATCTCATTTGTATGGCTTTATTATATCGTCGAATCGCGTCTTTTTCGTCATCTGAACGTAGCATACAATCAAAGACAGTTTAGTTAATCAAGTGTCCTCATGATCGGAGTCCTTAATGGATTTAATGGTGGCGTGATTGAGCTACGCTAAGATCTAGGTGGTCCTCTAGGCTATGATGCTAGGATCCAAGGCCAGTCAACCACCTTGATACATGCCTGAGGCTGGTCTCAAGTGCACGGGAGCGGCACAGCATCTGCGCCCGGTTCTTGTGGATGATGCGCACGCAGCCCGGCGGTTGGAGCCACGCCTCGCCGTCCACCTGGAAGGTACCAGGACAGGAGAATGAGAAACTAGAAAGGTGAATGAATGAATGAAAAAACTTTATTGTACATATATAAACAAAAAACTACAAACAAAACAGAAAACACAAAGTAAATAGTACAATGGACGGTCTTATCGCTTAGAAGCGAACTCTTCCAGGCAACCTTAGATAAACACAGATAGAGAGTTGATGCGCTGTATAGGAAACCATTATGCATGTACCGGCAAGTCCTAGAGCTGAAAGTTAGGTTATAAATAACCGTTCAAGCACATACATAGGTAGGTACTTATGATTGAAATTTGTATCGTAGGTACTAGTTCTTCTACCAGTCCAAGGCCGTTTTAAGGGTCCTATAAATTAGTGCTAAATTAGATTATGTCAAAAGAGACTATAAGTCCAGTATAAACACTAGAAAATAATCACGTTTTAAAAACGGAACTTGCTGTAATTTATAAAATAAGTAATGAATTATTGAATGAATTCTTAGAAATTAAAAGATCAAGATCATACGTTACCTGGACAGGAACGCATTCTTCACCAAGAATGTTAATCTGAACCGCTCGGCACTGTGCTATCCTGTGCTTCTGTAGATTGATGAGACGAGAAGCTGCCATCTGGGCGGACCCGAACACTGCTACCACCTAGAAAAAAGTAAGCCTCATTTTATATATATTAGGTTGGGGAAAAAGTTTCTTCGCATTTTTTAAGAAAATTCAAAACATTTTTTAATATAGTTTATTTACATTTAATTAAATGAATGAATGAATGAATGAAATACTCTTTATTGCACACCAAATAAAAATACAATAATGGAAATAAACAATAAACAAAGGTACAATGGGCGGTCTTATCGCTAATAGCATAATAAAAGTATGTAGGTACCATTTTGTTCGATAACTTTTTGCCATCTTGTAAGTAGGGATATGATCCCATTGCTATAGAAATTTTGGGGCTTCTGATCAAAATACCGCGACAAGTAGTTTTGGCAGACTTCTCGTGATATTAACCTGACACTGCCTAAAGAATTCTGAAGAGATCGAAACAGGTGGAAATCTG
Organism: Philereme vetulata; assembly: GCA_918857605.2. Lineage (NCBI taxonomy): Eukaryota > Metazoa > Arthropoda > Insecta > Lepidoptera > Geometridae > Philereme > Philereme vetulata. The sequence goes on from OU975443.1 coordinate 7,527,739, forward strand.
AAGTTGCAAGGTCAGGACTATACGGCGGATGCAATAACACCTCCCAGCCAAACTCTCTTAATTTTTGCTGAGTAGCTAAAGATGTGTGAGGTCTAGGCGTTATCATGATGAAAAACCACACTCCTTCTGTTGATTAATTCCGGCCGCTTTCTCTCAACTTCTTGCTTTAATCTCATCAGTTGTTCGCAGTAGAGTTCAGAATCGATGGACCTGCCTGGTGGTAAATAATGAATAATGCCCTTCCAATCCCACCACACACACAGCATCACCTTGTTGCAAGTTAACCCGGGTTTCGCCACAGTCTGTGAAGCCTGACCGGCCTTTGACCACGACCTTTTTCGCACGTTCTTGTCGTGCGTGATCCACTTTTCATCAGCTTTTTCAAAAATGGTTCGGTTTCATTACGTCGTAATAAAGAATCACAAATGAGTACACGGTTCATTAGGTTTCTTTCAGTGAGCTCGTGGGGTACCCAAATATTGAGCTTTTTTGTGTACCCAGTTTTTTTCAAATGCGCCAAAACTGTTTTGTGGTCAATTCCCAATTCTTCAGCTACGTCGTAACTACTGATATGCCGATCTTGCTCCACTTTTTCAAAAATGGCATCAATTTTATCCGTAATAGGGCGACCAGAGTGACGTGCATCTTTGACATCAAAATTTCCGGATTGCAAACGCTTAAACCAAATTTGTGCTACTCTCACAGACACTGCAATAGGTCCATAAACATCGCAAATTTTTTTCGCGGCTTGCGTTGCATTTTTACCTTTTTTGTAGTAAAATTTTAAAAAGTATGGAAAATATTTATTAGATTCACTCATCTTTACAGTACGAAAAACAAATAAAATTCACACATTTTCCTATTTTGAAGTTGGAATTATCTTCTTTAAAATTTAAACTTTGAATGATACCACAACCAGCCAGATACAAATAGTATAGCCAAAGAGATTTTATTACAAGTTCATACATACTATAATGCGAAAGGACTTTTTCCCCAACCTATTATTATATAACATTATCATTATATTATCATCTTCGAGAGATCGGTTTAAGCGATAAGGCCGCCATTGTACCACTGCGTTTTAGTCTAAGTTTTCATTGTAATTTTGGTGTATTGATAAACAGTTATATATCTACTCGTATCTTATTTCAATCTTTTCTTGCTGCGTAATCAAGGCTGCGTGAATATATTCAGAAATTATAAAAAAAATTATATCTATCAATTTTAATAACAGTACTTGGGCATTAAACTATCAGCTATTCATATCACTGGAAAACAATACAAATATTTTAAGCTCCTTTTTATATAGGCCACAATATCCTCTCCGCTGCGACCGAGCTAATATTTCCCGATTTAAGCGCCACTAAAAGGCTGAACAAAGCCTCTAGCCACAGAGCTGGAAATGAAAACCTACGTGCAAATGAGCGCATTGAATTTCTAATAGAAAAACCAGTATTAAAGAAAACCTAGTCTTTTCAGTGGCTTTTAAAATAATGAATCATTCTCCCGAGTAGCCTCTGACTGTTAAATTCTAAAGTGTCCAATTTTGCGGTTGTCGTAATACCTATCTTGGAATAGAATCAATGAAAGGGTTGAAAGTAGTGTTGCCAGGTTCATTAGGGCAAATTTCAGAACGGTTGATTTTCGAGATCACGGGATTTTGATTTTCATATCGGGACAGCTACAATGGCAACAAAAAAACATGCAAAACATTTATTTTTATCAGGTAGTTAGATTTTTTTACTAGTCTATACTAATATTATAAAGAGGAAAAATTTGTTTGTTTGTATTGAATAGGCTCCGAAACTACTGGACCTATTTAAAAAATTGTTTCACTGTTGGAAAGCTACACTATCCCCGGGTGACATAGGTTATTTTTTACCTAACTGCGCAGAAGGAGGGTAATGTTTTTATTGAAAAACTACGCGTGCGAAGCTGCAGATTTGTCAGCTAGTCATAAAAAATTGTGTATTATATCTGTTAATACATGTATCCCATATAAAAGTTAGGTATTTATTATCACCCTCACAGACCTATCTAACAATTTAGTTAAGTGCATGGAATAAATACAGACTAAGGAGGTTAGTGAAAAATCGGTACATTCAGCGTCCCGATCAAGGTCGAATCGACACGTGTCACCAGACCCCTGAAAATCGGGGCATTCCGCGCAAATCGGGACACCTGGCAACACTAGTTGAAAGTGATTGGGTGGGAGAAGATCTCACCCTTCGTCGTAGATTGAATAATAGTCACTATGTAATTGTGGTCACGTCTGATGGATCTATCGTTTGAAGAATTTTTGTCGAGAGTGCAAAGTTTTTATGTTATTTTAAGTCGAGTTTTGACTTCAGACTCGTTGAAGCGTATAAAGTCTTTGAGACTTGAAACTTTTGAATCGAAGTTTATCTTAAAGCTGAAACGTAGTAAATTGATGTCTTTAATGAACATAATGCATTATCAATTCTACAAATAGCCCGAAATAGACACACAGGAATATTTTTAAGTAAAACTGCTTTACGCACGCTTGACTTGAGGAGTAAGCTGGTGAATGCGTTACGAAAAGTGCGAACGGAAGATGAGAAAGAGATATAAGTTAGTGAAGATAGAAAGAAAGAGAGTTACGTTTCGTATAATTACTGTAGGGGCAAGAAAGAGAGGTTCGAGCACACATTTTCATTCTCTCTTTCTCTCTAAGCCAGTTGATTTGTCGCATATCTCTTTTCCCAAATTAGCCTAAATTATACAAACTGCAAAAACAAAACACTCTTCATGCTGTATAATAGAGTTCATTTTGCTATAGATAAAAAAAAGTATTAACGACATTTCGTATTTTGAATCTACCAGCTTCGATTTGTGAAAAAGTTCAGCTATTCCACAACAGATGGCAGGCACTAGCAGAAAATAACTTATGTACTTATTATATGCGCCTAGAAATAAGGTTGACATTTTTTAAAACATTATTATATATATAAACATACACATATATATATAGATGGAGCTAAAGAAGATTTACTTCAGTCGTGAGGTCTGAAGAAAACTCGTTTTTTTAACTGTGAACGACCGGGGCCATTCCAATTATAAAGTTGTATTGTTTTCTCACCTCAAGAATCCGATCGTCGAAGGAAGGCGCGAGGAACAGGTCATCACCTCGCGTCCCGCCCCAGAAGTTGGTGCCGCCCATGAACGATGGAATGTTCAGGACCACGATGCCTTGAAGTTCTGGCAGAGGTATCCTCTGCCCGTCGCACTCTAGCTGGACTCTCTGACCAAGATGCCTAAGAACAAAGAATATATTAAACAGAATAAATAATATAGTGTAATGCATAATAATATGTATCTACGAATATGTAGGTAGGTACAGATGTTTCAAAATATTACGCTAACCAGCCAGCGGTGAAAAGCCTTAAAGTCAAACATCAAACAAAAAATTCAAGGAACAGTTTTTATTCAAATTTTTTTCATCAAAACTATAAAAAAGCCAAGTGCGAGTCGGACTCGCCCATGAAGGGTTCCGTAGCAGAAAGTAATAACATAATATAAAAGTTCTTGTAGTTCGTTGTAACTTTTTTTATATCTGAGTTGATTGAATGAAAGGTAAATTGCGGTTTACGATTTATGACGTATTAAAAAAAACTACTTACTAGATCTCGTTCAAACCAATTTTCGGTGGAAGTTAGCATGGTTAATAGATAGATAGATAGATAGATAATTTCTTTATTGCACACCATTAAATACAAACATATAAAAGAAAATACACTTTTAAATCAAAGGTACAATGGGCGGCCTTATCGCTAAAAGCGATCTCTTCCAGGCAACGTTTGAATGGATGGTTAATGTACATCATATATTTTTTTTTGTTTTATCATTCTCTTATTTTAGAAGTTACAGCTTCCTGTAACTTATTCTCTTATTTTAGAAGTTACAGCTTCCTGTAACTTCTAAAATAAGAGAATGATACACACACACACATTTACCACTTTGGAAGTGTTTCAAGCGCAAACTATTCGGTTTAAAAAAAAATATATTAGAAACCTCAATATCATTTTTTAATACCTATCCATAGATACCCCACACGTATGGGACTGATAAAAAAAAATTTGAGTTTCAGTTCTAAGTATGGGGAACTCCCCAAAATTTATTATTTTTTTTCTATTTTGTATGAAAATCTTAATGCGGTTCACAGAATACATCTACTTACCAAGTTTCAACAGTATAGTTCTTATACTTAGTTTCGGAAAAAAGTGGCTGTGACAGACGGACAGACAGACAGACAGACATGACGAATCCATAAGGGTTCCGTTTTTTGCCATTTGGCTACGGAACCCTAAAAAGAAACGATTTTGGAATGTGTAAATCGATATTTTTGTTAAGATACCCCACTTGACCTAGTAGTAACCCTATTTTGAAATTTTGACGTTACCATTTCGACACTTTTGGCCCTCAAAATGAAAATATTTTTGATTATTTTTACTTGATTTATTAGAGGAAGGTTAGTTTTATTTAAAAACATTCCAATATTCCAGCAAAATTCAAGATAATATTTAATTTAATATCATATTTCGTTACAGGGAAGAGAAGTGGGTAGTTTGTGTTTTTGTAAAGCTGAGCCGGTTATCAGGTCGGATGTTGGGCTAGCACCAATTACTGGCTAATGAAATACTCCGGATGTGTTACTAATAACCTTGTAAATTGCAAATAAATGTATACAACACAACCACCTAATGACATTCTTTGGGTATTTGTTAACGTAAATATATATGCCTACCTACTACCAGGTGTACAAATAAATTTCAACTATTTGTTATGAAAAATTAGGAATTTATTGAGAAAGAACGGTACATTACGTTTTATATTAAACTAGTTGACCCGCCGAACTTCGTACCGCCTTGACATGCATATAACGCGGGCTGTCAATATACGCCACCCTGGTAGAATTGTCAATTGTTGTCCCCGGCCATCATTACTAACCCGATTTTTGATATATATTTACAACCATACTTAACCATAGACAAAATTACGTTTAGCTGTAATTTGCGTTTTGTTATTCCATGTCCGATGCTTTTTTGTTATACCACGTTTTATAGTGACTTGTATTCTCGTTGACGTTTTATGTCACGTCACACGGGAACGCGGTCGAACGGGATAAAAAGTATCTTCTGGTTCTAAAAACGGGATAAAAAGTATTCTATGTCCGTCTCCTGGTTTTAAGCTACCTCCCCCACCAATTTTAAGCCAAATCGGTTAAGCCGTTCTTGAGTTATAAATAGTGTAACTAACACGACTTTCTTTTATATATATAAGATTATCTTTCAGGCAGCGTTTGGATACCACGTCGGAAGAACTCTTCATCTTTTGGGCCTATCTCCACGAATCGACCCAATTTTTGGGAGCGCTGCTCAGACAGACCATATGCCATTGACTGGAACAAATGATAATCAGAACGGCCAATGTCTGGTACTCACCAGACATTGGCCGTTCTGATTCTGATCAGCAGGTGGGATAGGACTTCCCAATTAAGTGTTTCCAAATAGGTTTTGACCAGCGCCGCAACATGCAGATGAACATTTTCATGTAGGATAATAATCTTGTAGTGTCTGGAGAAGTAATGAACGCGTTTTTCCTCGAATGCTCGGTTGAATTTCGTTGAGCTCCAGTAATCGCTCGGTATCGCTCGGTTGAGCAACTCATAATACACGACACCAAGCCAACATTTGAGCCCACTCACTACAACTTCTCTCACTTAAGGCAGCCTCGCTATATGCTTCTACAAGCAATCGATGCGCCTCAGCTGCTGATTTCTTCAAACTACAGTAGTAAATCAAAGTTCCCGCAAATGAGGGTAATTCAGCACAAAACACGACTTATTCCCACGAAAAAAATTATGTGATTCTGATATGGACTCACTAATAGTTCAACGCTATGTTGTTACCCGCATGGCTAACATGACAGGAACGAGATAATTTTGTCACACCATTTTGTCATCTCGGCTGTCGGTAACACAGAACACAAAAAACAATTGTGTTCTGTGGTCGGTAACATAGAGTTCACTTATATCATGTCGTTCTGTCAAACGAAGACTTCGTGACAAATTTCTCTAAAACCGTATCATACGCGTCATATTTTCTCATGACTAGTCGACTTTTGACATCTAGCCTTGACTAATTTGTCGTCGATCATTCTGTTTGATTAGATTGAGAGATAGCAGCGATATTTTCTAAAAAATAATATTAAATCGGTTCAATTTGCTGAAAAAATAGCAGTGCCGTATTATAACTATATTGCAACAATATATGAAGAGAGATGATTCAACGGAAAATTCAACGAAAGCGGATACGAGATATCTGCAACCCGTTTGATCTCCGTGACAGCGAGTTTCAAGCGCTTTGGCGTATATCTAAGCCAATGGCTTTGTACGAGTATGTAATAGAGAAATTGCGAGTGGACATCGAGCCTCGGAGTGGCGACGCTATGCCTGTAAAAATTTACATTTTGTCTCGAGAGACTTGTGAGAGACTGTGAGATATTTCTTTGTCTTGACACGTATGTTACCGCTAACGAGTAAATCTCGAAATCGACTATTTTTTCTCATCTTTTCTCGATTTTATCTCGTGCCTGCCATGTTAGCCATGCTGGTGTCCAAACTTGTCAAACTATATTATGTTTTACATCTGACAATTTCAACATAACCTTCGGATTGGGCCATCTTTTGTCGAACGGCGGTAACTTATTTGTACTCCTGTGAGTTTTTAACTTTTCCAAGACCTTTTTTTCACTACAATATAAATTTATTACAAAGCTTAAAATTAAAATAAATTATAACTGCAGACCAAAACAATTATTTTATCATTATTGTTATAGACTATATAATATAAAATTCGACATTGCTTGCGTCTGTTTGTTCGGGCTTATCTCGAGCAGAAATGAAAGACTTTAATACGTTTTCATCAGGTTTCGGGTAGGCTTATTATCAGTATAGGTTTAGGTAAAATTAGGGAAAATGAGTAGAACCAACACCCCTTCCCGAAGACGCCGGCGGCGTAATGGAACGGGTGGAATGTTTGAGCCGTAGGTACCTGGAAGTTCTCTAAATACTGAAGATAACAAATTATACTCCAAGGAAGCATTCCTTTATTTAAAAAAATGAAGCAAGATTTTAGAAAATACGCTTGGCATGCTGGCTGGAGATTATTCCAAAATTAATCAAATTAAAAAAAAAATATTTAACATTATGTACCTATATTATTATTTGACGACCTCCGTGGCGCTGTGGGCGAATAACCGTCTTAGACGCTGGTTGCGCTGATTCAATAGCTAACCGTAATTTTCATTATATTTTTCATAAAAAACAAATCGTTTAATTTAATTGTTGCATAAACCTCTTATATATCTATTCCTCTCCCACGCACACCTGCCCCTATACGTGTGAGCGAGGACGCGCTATACGTTTAACACCGTCGTGGGCGCTTACAAAGCGGCGCCATCAATCGAAAGTGTAACGAAAAACAGTTTTGGAAAAACATGTCCGCGCCGCTGTTGTGTTAGAATTCGTCTCGCATAAAGAACTTAATTTTGTGGTTTAAATACAGTGGATATAAGTGCACCCTATTCGAACCTGTCGCCGCTACACGCCATCAAAGGATTTAAAGGTATTGTGCATCCTTCCTTTTTTGGAAACTGTTCTTTCTCATCCAAATCCAATACAGTTTTCAGCTTTCATCTCTCGCAACAATCAAACTCAAATTTTGTACATTTTGCCATATTTTGCATCTCCCGCGTAAACAGACGCAGTAGGTTCGATTCCCGCCGCGGAACACACCTACAGATATTTGTTCCGGGTCTGGTTGTTTTTCTATATATTTTATGTATGTATTTACAAAAAAAAGTATATAAGTATTCTATCAGTTATCTGGTTACCATAGTACAAGCTCTGCTTAGTTTGGGGATAGATAGCGCTGTGTGTAATGTCCAACAATATTTATTTATTTTTTATTTAATTTTAGTGTAAGTTTAAGGCATGGTCTAGCTATCTTGGTTTAGTGGAATGTACTCGTCTTTCCGATTCGGAGGTTGGAGGTTCGAATCCCGGCCGTGCACCAATTGGTTTTTCTGCTCCGGAACCGGATAACCGATAGAATACCAATAGAATACTTTTTTTTAATAACATCATTATAAGTGATTATAGTTCATAGAACGGCCACTAACCTGTAAGTTCTGTTCACCCACTCCTTGGAGCCCAGAACACCATACCACATGTAATTCCTCGCTCTAGACCGGCACTTCTCAGGATGCTCCTCTCTCTTATTATGGAAGTCAAGCGTGATCTTAGCATCGATACCAATCCCGAAGTAGTTATTCATCACAGCCCGTTCGCAGAACCCTTCGAGAAGTGTTTCATCGGGATCCATCAGTGGACTGACCGCTGCACATAGCGCGTCAGCGTTGGCCAGAAGACATTGGCTGATGAAGCCTTGGGTCACGTGAGGCCAGGCTGGAAGTTGGACTAAGGGGTTGATAATGGGAAGTTTCTTGGCCTTTTCATTGACCTCCAATCTTGATGAGGTATTTCCGGTGTTGGAAGGTCCACTTTCTCCCCATATTGATGATACTGATGTAGACAATCTGCTGAGGACAAAACTCGATATTCAAATAATGTTTAGCATCTATGCTTATATTGTATCATATTACTGTTACGCCGAGGCTGTTACAGAATAAGTAATAGTAGAGTAATAGTCGGCTTCTCGAAGTTATACCTACTGTGTCACAGAATAGGTAACACTTGGTGTGGTATATACCTACAAGCTACGTTTTTACCTACAGTTGCACGGAATAAGAAATAGTAGTTTGTCGAAATACCTACACTTTTCTAGTCGCCAGTGGAAACATGGAGAAACTTCGAGAAATATGTACTGGCGCGGTATATATAGTGCGTAGACACGCCCGAAGGAGTTAGAGGAATAAAATTATAGGGCTGAGCGCCTTCTGCGCTCGCCAAAAGCTCGGTTAAGCTGCAACGGCCTCAGAGGCCAACAGCGAGATAAGTCCATTCGAAAAAAAAAAAAAAAAAAACGAAGGAGTTAGTCTGGTTTTGGCGATACGTGCGAATATTTCGGTGAATTTTAGTGGTTTATTGTGCAACAGTGGTGTGATTTAGTGTGTTGTGATTACTAGTGTTTAAGATCGTGTATTTATCATTTTAGTGTTGAATAAAAGTGTTCTTTTGGTTAGATTGATTTTCATTATTTTATTCCGAACCTAACATTACCATGAATATAATATATAACACATACTCTGTGTAATCAAGTAAAAGTAAAGTAGTGTGTCAAAGTAGGTACTTTAATGTTAGAATGTTCATTAATTAGTTTCTTTTGTGTATTTTTTATTGTGAAAAAGCATCCTCAGTACCTAATCAGTAATCGTGCGATGCTCATAAAAGGAACACAAGTGTAAAGTGCCATTTCCTAGTTTTAAAACCTTATTGTACACTCGTTTACGCAAACAAATATCATGTATCTATATTGTATCTTGAATGATACATTGTTGTTATAAATGAATGAAAAAAATTCGTAAAAAAAAATCCTAAAAATATTACAAGATCAGGTAAAATGAATGCTCACACAAATAAAAGCCTGTTAGGTATACTGTTGTTCGAAGGGGATGTACGAAGAAAAAACAAAACCGCAATGATATTTTATGTCTTCAGGGAATGTTGATAAAAGACTGGGAGAAATATATCATGTGATCAACGCTACTTCGTCCCCACATGCGACAGTTAAAATGAGAAAACAACCTACTTAAATATTAAAATGCAAGCAGTAATAACCTTATTCATTTCTTGAACTATAAAAGAGCGCTTTCGTCGAGAGTTCGTGAGCAAACCATTTTGACCCCTCGAGCCTAACAAAATACAATTATGGAAATGATCCCAGTGGGGTTTTGATTTCGTTTGTGGAATCGTAAAAAATCAACAAATTACCGAGAATTTGTGTAACGTTATTTGTGTTATACAGGACCTGTTTTATTTCAAAGATGAAATGTGCAAAATATGTGAGTTTAAAACAGAAAACGGATAGGTATTATATGTATATTAGGTACGTGGACAAAGCGATCAATGAAACTATAGTAAAGTCAAACTCAAGTGTGGAGATTTAAGTAAATTCATATATATTCTTTTCCCTTAGTTTAGTACTTACTTATCTTCTCCGGGCTTGAAGAGGCTTCCACAGGATATCCGCCTCGTAGCTGCTGGAGAACAGCTAAGAAACTTCCCGTATTCAGGATCCGACCCCAACAGTTTCGGGTTATCTGACTGTCTTCGCTCTCTTGTCGTGCCTATACTAGGCTCTGGTGAGTTAACACTTAAAGTATCAGTTCCGTGGTCGAAGATGTCACTGAGAACTGTTGCCATCCTGCTCACACAGTTCTTTATACTTTTCTTTTCCTCACTGTGTGAAGGAGATGGTGGCTCAACCACAACGCTTACACAAGGGAACGTCGGCGTTAGACCACTTTTTGGATCGTGTACTTTTGTTACTGGAGAACCAACATTGGCATCAAAAGGCAAGTCCATAGGTTCCTCAGGTTTCTCTTCCGCAGTTTTAGTTAGAAGACTTTTTAGACTAGAGTCGTCAGCCTTACGTTTCTTCATACTCTTTCGTAATTGCTTCCTAAAAGACTTCCTAGCTATATCACTGCCCTCCTCAAACTGCGCTAGACTACAATACTTTATCTGTTCTTCTACTTTCGTTGCATTTTCGATGTAGAACACTTTATTTTCGAATCCGAATTTTTCAACTTCTCCATCTTTAGGTTTCTTAACTTTCGATATGTATTTAATTTTGGTCTCGTTGTTTTTCTGTAAGCTTGGATTTCGACTATCCAAAGTTATGTCTGATGCAGTGTCTGAAGTAAAAAGCGTTGTATCATCTGTATACGTTTCGTTTTCTCCAGTCTTTCCCATCATAGCCATCAGAACTTCCTGTCCTAACATAGAACTTATGTCATCCATGATTGATTCTCCATGTAAAGTTTCCGAGTTTGCGTACGTGGTTTCGGACATTTCGGGAGAGTCTATATGCCCAATCATACCCGTCTCATCATCATCAGGCTTTCCTTCTATTATCTCTGATATTAAACTATAATCATCGCTAATGTTGGACCCTTCCGAGCTGCTGGCGTCTATCTCCAAATCTACACTAGAAAGTCTTCTGTCAGGCGTGCAGTCTCCACTGGCTGGGGTTTCCCTCGCGCTAAGGTCTTGGTACTGGTCATCCGTATACGGTTTATCGATATCTATAATGGTAAGTTGGTCCGATTCGTACGTGTCTCCCTGTATAATGGAGTCGCGTTTGTCACTATCATCAGAAATAACAAGATTGGGTATTGTAAGACTACTGCTGTATGTTCCCCTATCGGTGTCTGGCCTGAGTAGGTTTCTGCATGAGCTGGTGTCACAGGAGGATAGATTGGATAGCGATAGCCTGTCCTGCGGTAAGCTCGCTTTGCTCCCTCCAGCCGGGTCTACGTCCAGGGTGAACTGGTCAGGTGGGTTGGAGCTAATTAGTTTAGCTATGTCTTCATCTACGTCTGGAATGCTGTGCAATAAAACATAATTTTTAGATATTAGAAAGTTATTAATATAAAAATGTTGTTGCCGGCAGGATATTCAAAAACAGCTAGAGCTCTCGAAGATGACTTACTTATCAGGTTGCATAGAAGCAGCGGACACAGCGGATGCGGCTGATGACCGGCGGCTGTCGGCGAATGCACGAGGCACTGGTAATGACAGCTCTGCCATCACCGGCGCCGCGGACGCACAAACCTCTGCCACATCACCCGCACCCTCCGTCGTCGAGTCACAGGATTCAGACTCGTGCGATCCACCCTGAGACGAAATACGATTTGATTTGGTACCTCTGTATTTTCTTAGCCATATTGTGAGTAGAAAAATGAATTTTATCGATAAAGATGAATTCATAACTTGGATAGTTATGCATTTTGTAGATGACGGTATGGGTAACAAAGGAAAAAGTAGTAAAATGTTGTTTGTTAAAGGGAAAAAAGAAAACATCATGTCAAGGGTTGACATGATGTTTTATTTATTCCCTTTCCTTTCCTAATTTAACGTGAAAAAAGGACGGGGATATATTAATGACAATTCATACTTGCGGGTAGAACTGTGAGAGGGTCCTCACGAGTGAACGCAACGCCCGACGAACACTGTCCGCTCGACTCGCTAGAACGCACCCTCGAGCCGCCGAGTTCAGCTGCTCCTGAAAAAAATACTGTAAAGCAGCTGTTCTATTTAAGATTTGTATTGAAAAATAATAATAAATTTAACCGTACCTTTTCAGTCTTTTCGATACTGCCCTTCTCGGCAGCGGGCTGGGTTTCAGGCTCGCTATCGCTCGTTGTCTCCAGCGGCTCCCAGCTTCTACGAAAACCAGAGGATTTGATTAAATGATGGAACTTTTGTTCCAATGTCTGGTTGTTGTAATGTCTGGAATATTGTTGAGCTTGGCCTATCAGTTTTGACTGATATTTAAAACAAGGGCGCAGGAGTCTAGACCTCCTATCGTATTGCCAGCCCGTTCTGGCCATTAATTATTTATTTATTTATTGTATTTTATATTTGTATGTGATATGGGTCGTATTTTTTGTGCCTGAAATAAACGAATTTTATTTATTTATTTATTTATTAACAACCAGGTATAGATGGAAATAACTTCGCATATATTGGAAATGACGGTGTACTCACTTGCAAGTAGTATGGTCATGAGCTGTATGCGTTCTCGCATGCAAGAGTAGAGATAGCGCACGACGCAAGCGGTGAGCGGCTCGGGCAGCCCCGCCTCCCATTCTTTCGCCAGCTAATGCTAGTTTTAGACAGCCAGCGCGAAGAGATGTGCTGGTGATTTGGCTGATTTCACCCGCCTGGCATGACAAAGATAATACATAAATGATATCACAAAATGAGAAATTTACATCTATATATGTAAAGTAAACTCTACTAATTACATCTAAATCATTAAATTAACTTAACTAATAGTTCGCCCCGAACTCCCGCGAAGCTCCCAATAAAAATTGTATTCTTAGGGCGTTTTGCGCATAGATGCCTAAACGTATTTAGTGACTAAATATGATTTAGCAGTTGTCCAATCATACAAATACGTCAAACTTAAACATGTTTAGTTGCTAAATACGTTTAGTGATCTATAAGTAAGCCGGCCTTATTCTTTGCCTAATAAAATAATATCATGAAATGCACAACCAACTTCCTTCACTTACAGTTTCATTCAAATTATAAGTAACGGGAGTTCGTGTCGATTGGTTACTCTTTTTAGTGGTAGAAATTGCAGTGATTCTGGATTTCATACTTTTCTCTACATTTGTGTCACTAAAGCCACACGAATACCAAATTTCGGCACTATGGGGTTACGGTGTGTCCATTGAATTTTGTCAAAGTTCAGTTTTTATTAAGGCTAATAACTCAAAAACTTAAAATAATAATAAGAACGGGGTCAAAATCTACTCTTTAGATCTCTAAAGATCTTTTATTAAACGTCCTATTTGACATAATCGTCTCATTTTGATTTTTTACCCCTCTTGAACCCCAATATCTCAACAACCCCCAACATTTTTAGCTCATTTAGGCACACCAGGATTGTGCCAACACTACCTACCTAAAAATAAATTTCACTATGATGGGATAATAGCTTCGAAAGTTATCCTCGAACAAACAAGCATAAGCATTTGCCCAGGTCGATTTGGAGATCTCGCTTCGCTCTATCAACTAGATAGATCTTGTGAATTAGATATATTATCCTTCTATCCAATTAGTTGATAATATCTAAGTTTTGTTAATTATAAATTGAGTATTGGGAATGCTTCAAGTTTGCGGCTGACATACCTGCATAATTTCTTGCAAGTTCTTCAGTAGAGGACCTTCTTCCAGCAGATCGGGCGGCGCCGGCGGAGGCAGAGGAGCGGACAGTGACCTCTCAAACGTCATAATTGACCACCTGTTCGAGGAAAACCCAAAGATCATAGATGCGCTATAACAAACGAACTTTTTTATCCAAATCAAGAAAGAAAAAAACTGGTTCAAGTATAACGCGTCAAGTTTAAGGTGAAACACCATTACCTGACGATGTCATCTTCCTAGCGTTATTTATTTACTATTTATGTACTTATTTTATCTGTTAGTATAGTGTGCTATATGTATATACCTATATATTAGTCTATTTTATAAGTATATTAAGTATTAGGATTAAAACTACATCATTTTTTTATTATACCTTAGAATATATGTGTAAATGTATCCTCTAAAGTACACCGCACTCCGTATCTTTGTAAATTTCGCTCCATCCAAAGGTTGCCTGGAAGAGATCGCTTTCAGCGATAAGGCCGCCCATTGTATTGCCTTATTTATTTTAGCCTAGTACTTATTGTTGTATTATTTCTGTTTGTGTGGTAATTCAATAAAGAGTTATCTATCTATCTATCTAAAGCATCTTACAGTTAAACAACTCTAATCAAGGATAAGGCATGTACGTACCTGTCAAGCATCTTAGTGGAAGCCCGTTCGTATCTCTCGATTAGTTGCTGCAAGTTAGCCGCGTCGTCACAGGAAGCACCCCATCCCAGCACTCGGGCCAGATCGTTGCCCGTGCCCAGAGGGAGGACAGCCGTCTGTACTAAACGCTGTTCAAACATATAAATACATGAACAACCATCAGTTACACATAGTCGCAGTCATAAGGAGGTGTTTGAGGTATTGAAAACTACTAGTAACTTGGTATGTTATGTGCTAAACTTCAGTTTAAAGAATATCTTAATATCTTTATTTAGTAATTTTTTTAACCTTAATACGCAGAACTAAATACAACTATTTTATTTCCAAATTATGGTCAACTTACTACAGTTTGATAATGAGCACCGCACTAGGTACATAAAATTAATTGATAATATGACAACTTTCATAATAGATTTCTATAATTATATTTTATTAATCACATACCGTCTTATCGGTGTTTCGACCGAAAATGTTTCGGTTCAATTCGTGAACAGGGTGAGTGCGATCCGCTCCGAATAAGACTACTCAGTGGGAGGCGAGATGTTATTCGGAGCGGATCGCACTCATCCTGATGAAGTTTCACGAATTGAACCGAAACATTGTCGGTCGAAACACCGATAAGACGGTACGCCATAAATCCCGTATTTATAATAATGAATAGTATGACAATGGGAATATGATATATTGTAATAACCCCTGGAACCAATGGAGTTTGACATTTGAAACAATATTGTAGGTATTCCGTGTTTAAGATAATCATTTAGGGGCTCATTGAGGGCTCATTTAAGTGATGCGTATGAGTGTTTTCAACACACTTGCTCATAAAGTGAGCCGTAGTACATCGTTATTAGGGTCTTAAACCGAATTATAACACACGCGTGCGTTATAATATAACACACTAGTGCATAATAAAATTATCCTTACAAAGTTAAGTTAGTACCTAACTGCAAATTATATGCGAGTAAACAGAGCATTTTTAATTTAACCGGATAATACAGTTTTTGTAACAACAAAGAGATATTAGGTACGCCGCTGAATATCCTATTACATTTTTGGAATAAATAAATGTATCCCTAATAAGGACGAAAAAACATTTATTATTATCATAGTAGTATTATTATCATTATTATTATTATGATACAAGTGAGCTAAGTTGCTCATTATACACGAGGCTGTGGTTTGTAGCCCGAGCCGTAGGCGAGGGCGTAAATCAGCCGAGTGTCTAGTGAGCTAGTTGCTCACGAGTTTCATACGCACTTTTTCAACACACTTGCGAGGAAAAAACAAACATGTATTGCATAAATAGTTTGATTATTAAAACAATTGGTGAATGTACAATTTTCAAAACGATATTGGATTGCTTTTGATGACAATTACACAGTTTGTGTTACATTGCCACTTGCCACTTCTTTAGTATCTTCATTTACTTCTTGTGTAAATGTCGGCGACAAAGGTAAATCATACAAATTACTGGAATGAGAAGGCACCAAATAACTAATGCTACGAGATGAACATGGTTGTGGGTTACATTACAACGTACGTTTGTAATAACGATGTAATATGGCACACTTTACGAGCAAGTGTGTTGAATAATTACTTATAATTCAAATATTTGCATTTTATCACTAAAATTATAATTTTGAAGTAGGCTGTATGGCTATATGTAATCAATCAATTTACATTTGGCGCGTGAAAAAAAAAACTTGCGCGCCATTTCCCATTTTTTTGTTTGTATCGCATTTGTTGCTGTGTGGTAAATAATTGTAAAAAAGTCAAGTTTAAGTACAGAAGATTAACAATTGATAGATTTAACCCCGCCAGAAATACTAAATGCAGCACAAAATGCATATAAAAGCCACATACCTGCAAAATCTAGAGCAAATTACTTAGCTGCTTACGATAGTTTCATACAATGGAAAAGCAACAAAAACCCAGTCATTTTCTGATAATGTGTTTTGGCGTATTTCTCTGAACTCGCCAATACATACAAACCCAGCTCCCTGTGGTTCATTTATTCCATGTTAAGAAGCATGGTTAAGCTCAAACATTGTGTTGATATCAAAACGTACTGTAACCCACAAGCCCACAACCATGTACATCTTGTAGCATGAGTTATTTGGTGCCTTCTCCTTCCAGTAATTTGTATGATTTACCATTGTCGCTGACATTTACAAAAGAAGTAAATGAAGATACTAAAGAAGTGGCAAGTACCAATGTAAGAAAAACTGTGAAATAGCCATCAAAAACCATTAAATATCGTTTTGAAAATTTTACATTCACCAATTGTTTTAATAATTAAACGATTTATGCAATACATGTTTGTTTTTTCCTCGCAAGTGTGTTGAAAAAGTGCGTATGAAACTCGTGAGCAACTAGCTCACTAGACACTCGGCTAATTTAATGCCCTCGCCTACGGCTCGGGCTGCAAACCACAGCCTCGTGTTTAATGAGCAACTTAGCTTATTGTATCATAATATACTATTATGTGTTTGTGTATTGTGTGTGTGTGTGCGTGTGTGTTTAAGCGTGCGTGTGTGTCAAAGTCGAGTGTGATAAGCTATTTTCTGATCTTAAATTTAGCACTGTATAACGAGCACTATTTTAGACCACACTTAACGTATCGCACGTTTACAAAGACACCACTATGAAAATCATGCAAATTTATGCATTATAATGGGAATTGTGTGCCCGCATTTCATGCCACGATTGCTTATCTTAAGGTTGATTAATGATCTTTATGTAGAGCCGTTATCTCAAGAGTTATCGATAATCGATGCTTTCAAGTAAACGGTTACTTGAGAAGCGCTTAGGCTAATTAATCATCCCTCTGAACATAAATATTTGATGAACCAAAATCCAAACTATATATAAGTAATTGTGAGACACACATTTGTTGGGTATTGCTCTTTTTGTGTGTATGAATTTGTTCTAGTGTGTGTATCTTACTTGTGTGCTGTGTATGTTTTGTATTGTCACAAATAAATGTTTTGACTCCATCATATATTTTTTCAGGGGTACTTGCACTGTAGATTTAATAACATTCTCAAAAGTTTCAAGATGAAACTGATGATTTTATGAGATTAGTTTGAAGTTTTTCCGTAAGTGTTGGATAATACATTACAATAAAATACTATTAGGAGGCTATTGTTTGTGAATTAACTTACATTTATTTCTGGTTTGTTCCTGCAGTATCAAATCAACGAGTCCTTCCCAGAACACACTGGCACCCTAAAAGGGGCAAAATGTCTGTACAGCCGCAGCCCTAGTCGAAGACTGGTCAGATCATAATAGCCAAGTTCCAGCTAAGAAGCACAAACCCTAGGAAGCTTTACAGTCATCCACTAACATGTGTTTCCAATTTATCCAACTCCTGCAACACCCAACCGATCGAGTCTCCAGAACACATAACCACCCTAAAAAGGGCAGTGTCTGAAGAAGGTCAGTTATTCTAAGTCAGAGGATGTCAGTAAGTAAGTGGATACTTACGTGCATTTCCAGCTTGTCCACCTCCTGCAGTACCCATCCGACCGAGCCGTCTCCAGAACACACTAGCACCCTAATAGGGGCAAAGTGTCTGAATAGCCGCAGCCCCAGTCTGGGACCAGCACCGCTCAGCTCAAACACTTGTGCTGGGTTTAGGAGCTGCCTGAAGCGACGAAGAAACTTGACGCCTTGGTTGTCACCTGAGGGAGAAATACTGGATTGTTTTTTTGCTTCACTTCTGAAGAAGGGATTATTAGTGTAGGATTATTTTTTGTTTTGTAGCTCAGCAGAGTAGACAAGTATTATTACTAGTGGTTCGCCCCGAACTGAGATCTCGCGAGTTTCCGATTAAAACAGAAAAATATTATTAGTAATCTTTGACTATCAAAATAGTGCCACGAAAAATTAACCACATTACTTGACCTACAGTTTCATTCAAATTACAGGTAATAGGAGTTCATGTACTGTGGTTTTATTTTGGGGTACAAATTGCAGTTATTCTGGATTTCAGACTTTTGCCTATATTTGTGTCACATAAGCTACACGCGTACCAAATTACAGCACTGTGGAGTCACTGGTGTACCCTGTGAATTTTGTCAAATTTTAGTTATTATCATGGCTAATAACTCAAAAACTATAGAGATTAAACATAAAATAAAAACACAAAGTGTACTAATGAAAACCTTTCAATTGACGTCACACTTGACCTGATAGCCTCACTTTCATTTTTTTACCCCTCTTGAACCCCAATTTCTCAACAACCCCCCGACATTTTTAGCCACACCAAAACTGTGCTATCACTACCTACCTATGGATTAAATTTCACGATGATCGGATGAACGTTGCGAAAGTTATCCTCGGACAAACATACATACATACAACGCCGATTTACCCAAGTTGATTTAGAAATCTCGCTTCGATCGTTCAATTATGTTTTCTTTAACCTAAACTTTCCCACTGCCGGGCTCCCCCATGTTCCTCCATATCTCACGATCACTCGCCAAATCCCACCCGCCATCTTGGAACGCATCGAGGTCGTCCCGCCAACGTAGACAAATTAGAAAAAAAAACTAAAAACCCGACTGTGGTTATATCGGATCATTTTAAGACTTTATTAAATGAGGTTTAGGTTGAAATAGTCCCATCATCCAACATCATGTTATTGATACTCATATACTTAGTTAAATTTGTAAAGAAAAAGTTTATATGCAAACTCGATTATACGTGTTTCATAATCTAAATATATAAAAAGTTTTCGAAATCGGTTCAGTCGTTACGATGTAATTGTGTAACAAACCAACATCCAAACATTCGCATTTTAGTGCTAGATAGCTCTAAAAACATTCAAAGATTACATATCACAAGACAATAAACCCTACATGAATGAAAACAATTTAGGTGCTACAAGATGATAATGTATACCACCTACAAACATAATAGAACACATTTGTTACCGCATATTGTAAAAAGCCCCATTACAATGAGAATATGCTTCATTTAGTCCAAGTTAATGAATATAAATCGTATATCACGCACTCTAAAGGCTCGAATACATCTCCCCCATCAGAACATACCTATGCTCGAGCGTCGTCGGTCGACAAAGAGCGCTTCACAACTACAACCCAAAGAGTTCGGTCAAAAATATTTTTTTAAGCTACAACCGTTATCGGACGATGTCTGAGCACGGGCTCTCTTCGTTTTACATAAGTTTGGTTCGATCGGCCGAAATCGGGGGAAACAGTTTGGTGTTGCAGCTACAAAACTATCATTTCAATCCAAAATTTAATTACTCCACTGGGTAGCTAAAGGATCAAAGATTTCATTACGCTAAGTAAGGGCTGTGATGTATCGCACGCGGTGGAGGGGGAAGCACCGCCATTTTGAGGTCATTTTGCTGCGTTTCGAGATTTCCATTTAGGACCCGAAAGACTTCTTAGTGTTCAAACATGATTATAACCTATATAAAAAAGCGTATTTTATCTACATTTTGTACAGAAAATATTACTTGTTACATACACGTATTTACGTACTAATCACAACCATGCCCGTGACACAGCCACACATGCCCAAACATAGGCCTTTTTTATGTGATACACTAACGAACCTCTACGCAACTTATTCGTCCAAAGCGCTCAAGCGATGGGCACCATCTGACTAAAATGGCCGTCATTCACTTTCACTAAACTATTATCGCGAGTTACTAAGTGTAACAATGTCGTAAATACAACAGTTCCAAAATTATCGAGGAAAATATATAGGACTGGGTATGATGTGCCCGGTACTTAAGTGTTTAGGGAATGTTTTCCAAGGTAATCTTTTGTTCGTCTCAGTAGACAATGGTAGACATCGACATAACGAGGTGGTAATGACAATAATAATTAAACCCAGAGGTAGCGTTTAATTATTCACGCCTGAATTAAAACTCGTGCGTACTCATAGACGTCAAATATATACATAACAAGTTTTAGGTAAGGTTTAAGGTATAAGTATCTTTATGGGCCGTAGAACAAGTCATTTACCATTCTGTAACAATTTTATAGTTGCCTGCATGAAATTATTATTTATTATTATTATTATTTGTAACTAGTAAAACTACTACTACTATCCTGGCATCAACCCGGAAGCGGGTCTTGGCCTCCGACGCTAAAAGACGCCACTGGTCCCTATTCTGCGCCACTTCTTGCCAGTCTGACACTTGGAGAGCATAAAGGCATTCTCCACCTCATCTTTGGTGCGATATCAGGGTCGGCCGACTGGCATTCCTAGGTAAGCACGTTTGGCAGCACGATCGTCCCCCATCCGCTCAACGTGACCGAGCCAGCGTAATCTATGATATTTATTTCGCCTATGTTGTGCTCGGCCACCAGTTCCGCTACCTCCCGATTCTTCCTCACTCGCCGAGTGCCATCTTCTCGTCGCACCAGGCCTAGGATCTTTCTTAGCACCTTTCTTTCCGTCAACAGAAGTTTACGCTCTTCTTTCTGGGTTAGCGTCCAGGCTTAGACATTTCAGGCCTAGACGCGGACCCAACTAGTAAAACAATCATTGTTTATTTGGGACATGATAAAACAAATTGTGACTCCGGGTGCGGCCGTAAGACAAGGGAGAAATCTGATCATCAAAAGACTCTGTAATTAAAACTTAATGGAAGGCAGCAAGGTCAGGATCAGATTATCATCATACATTTACTTAGAATAGAATATACAATTGTATAACACACACAAACATACAGAACATACGTATTTAAACAAACAAAGTAGGTAAATTAACAAACAATGTTAAGGACAAATTGGTAGAATAAAATAAATCATGAACCTAGTGTATTTCCTTTATATTTACGCGTTCATCTTAAACATACCTACTAACTAGGGATTCCCAAACTATTTTGGGCAAGAGACACCTATTCCAAAATGAACTGATACCTCAGACCCATATACTTTAAAACTCACATAAACTTTAAAAATCCTATCTCTAGTTTTTTTCTTATTGATACAAAAGTCACACCAATTTTAAAACTTTGCGGTTGGTTAAGTTTTTAAACTTGACATCATTTTCTAATTAAAGTTTTACAAAATAAATAGACATAAAATTCGGTAAATATCAAGTGAAATTAATAATTATCGTCATGAGCCTTTACATCTATAGAAGATGATAAAAGAAGTAATCGTCTGGTTGGATAGTTTAGCACTTTCTTTCATGGCTAAAGACGCCTATTTTGGAATGGCAGCCACGCCCGCACTTTCGACATGTAAATACGACCCCTGTAGATAGAGTTTGCGGCACGTTCATGCCCTAGCGCCCGCTTAAGCGCTAGAAGCATTGTCATGAGCAACTACACCGCTGGCGACGGATTTCCTCTAAGAGTCACGATCTTCTGTCTCGCTCTCTAGTATCTAGTAAGATATATTAATAATACAAATCACGTAAAAATACTTAAGTAGGTAATTATTTAAAAAAATATTTAAATCTCAAAGTAAAGATAAAAAATAATATGTCGACCCATGGGAAATCAATTCAGACCCGAAGGGGTCGATGTCGACCACTTTGGGAATCCCTGTACTAAACGGTAACAAACCTCGGTTGCTTATTACCTTAATTTTCACTGAAATCAACAAGTGAATCATCAATACAAAAACATGGGTAAAGTTTTAAAGGTGTCACATAAATGGGAAGTATCTCTGTATTCAGTGTTCAATAGTGTTCATATTCGATATCAACATTGAACTAAAAATAACTATATTTTAACATTTAAAGTGTGAACAGTTAACCCGTTTTGCCAACCCAGAAGGCAGGAGGCTGTGAATAAATATTTGCATGATCTACAGATGTTTATGTCGGGCCTGGGTGTTTTTCTATATATTATGTACTAGATGACAAATCCGCGGCTTCGCACGCGTGGTAGGCCAATAAAAAGTACCCTATGTGTTAATCCAGGTTATGATCTACGTACATACCAAATTTCATCGAAATCGCTTCAGCCGTTCCGGCGTGAAAGAGTAACAAACATCCATATATCCATACATACAAACTTTCGCGTTTATAATATTAGTAAGATAAGTAGATATTACCCTATAGTACTTATTTAAGTATTCTATCAGTTATACGGTTTCCATAGTAGGTACAAGCTTTGCTTAGATTGAATGAATATGTATTTATTGAAAAAAAAAAGGGTTTTACATAGTTCACTTATATAAATACATATAATTCTAGGATACCTAGGCTGTTGTATCTTGT
This sequence comes from Philereme vetulata, assembly GCA_918857605.2. Classification (NCBI taxonomy): domain Eukaryota; kingdom Metazoa; phylum Arthropoda; class Insecta; order Lepidoptera; family Geometridae; genus Philereme; species Philereme vetulata. The sequence continues at coordinate 7,550,528 of OU975443.1, forward strand.
GGTTCTGCACTACAACCTTATTATCTACATCAAATACTTTGATTGTGGCTAGATAGCGCTGTGTGAAATGTCCCGCATTATTTATTTTATTAATTTACATATACATTTTCCGAAAAACCCAGTATTTTATCTCTATTTTTCATCACCATCAAAAAAATCAACAAATTTTATAGGGACAATTTGGTTTTATGTTTTTACCCTCTTTAGATAAAAGAGAAGCTTGGGATTGAAATTGCTCTAACTCGTTCAAAAACGTTACAATTTATACGTAATTTTTTTTATGTATTCTAAAAGGATCATTAAAAAAACAACCAGCCTTGTTTCTTGTCTTTCTTTCCCGGCGCGAAGGAACAGGCCAGTAAAATTGGCGTTTCAAAGTGATCCTTGTGATTTCAATGAATAGAGGATTTGGACTTTGACTTTAGAACTCTGCAATTTATCAAACCGATTTGGAAAATTCATTTTTTATTTGAAAGCATATATTTTCATATTGGTCTCATAGAAATTATATCAAAATCAATCAAGTACCTAATTTGGTTAAGTCGATTATAATTTTGTTAAAAAGTTACTTGTTTATACTTGCCAACATACAGAGAAGCTTTTTTCAACTTCTCTTGATAAGCTTATGAACTGAACACATTTAAAAGTCCAATTCGTATCAAAAAAAAAATCAAATCGTAAGTACTGAATGATTCAAAGGTTTCCGTAGCAAGAGAGTTTGCTAGTTTTAGAGTTAACACACGTAATATCCTAGACGGTCTTCACATATGAGGCACTTAAGCGGAACGCCTACCACATTTTAAAATTAAAAGCTGCCTTCATAGTTATATCTTAACTTTGTGAATGAAACTTGCACTGAAATATTCTATTTGGAGCTGTACGGTACTTTCTATTTTATAATAATTTATTTATATATTTTATTTCAAGTGACATTAGACTCATATTAAATTCATATACACATATATTAAATTATTTATGCTTAAGTTTATTGTTGCTTAAGATCTCCAGGGAATGCTCGCAGACGTTCAGCAAGCTTCAACAAAGGTGGGTCTTAGGATGAACATGTCCAAAATCAAGATTATGACCAATCTTGCTGGTCCAAAACCTAACATAATCGTAGGTAACTGCCCAATAGAGGCAGTGGACAAACTACATTTATCTTGGACACTGTTTATCCTTTGGCTCACTTTCCCAGAAACAAGAGATCTCGAGACGAGTCCAGCTAGGATGGGCCGCCTTTAGTAAGTAAGAAGACGTCCTTAAGTCTAAAATCCCTCAATGCCTCAAGACCAGGGTGTTTCACCAATGTGTCCTGCCCATTCTTACTTACGGTTCTGAGACATGGCCGCTCACAAAGGAATACATGCATAAGATTAGAGTAGCTCAACGGGCAATGGAGCGTGCCATGCTCGGTATATCACTCTTGGACCACATACTCGTACCCAATGTAGAAATCCGACGTCGCACAAAGGTTGTGGACGTGGGTATGAGGATCGCAGGGCTGCAGTGGAGATGGGCTGGACACTTGGCTAGGAGGGATGACGGGCATTGGACGAAAGCGATTACAGAGTGGTGGCCAAGGGATGCTCGTAGACCAAGAGACAGACCACCCGCCCGATGGTCGAATGATATTGAAAGCGTAGCTGGGTGTCAATGGATGAGACTCGCAAGGGACTGAAAAGAGTGGCGTAATGAAGAGGAGGCCTATATCCAACAGTGGGTGCAGACGGGCTGAGATGATGATGATGCTTTAGGAGTGACTATTGATATTGAAACATGATAAAATAGGTAATATATGATAGCTCTTAAGGTACCTAGCATACGAAGAAGTGAAGAAAAAAATAACAAAATTTAATCTTGATATTTCTGATTAAATATTAGATCTAATTGGTAAATCTAATAACTCTTGTGGTTGCCAATCCGCCCTACTCGGGATGCTCATATTCTAACTCTCTTATATAAAATTATATTTACCTCTTCTTCTCCGCCATATCTCAAACAATGCTTTGAAATCCTAAGTTTATCCAATCCCCGCAATCTGCGTTCTTCCACTACTCTCCAGTTGAAAACACCAGCTCATAATTCCAACTTATTTAGTATATCGTTTAAGGTACGAGCTGCACGATTATGGAATGACTTGCCCGTTTCCATCAGACTTGCTAAATCTTTACTGATTTTTAAAAGTGAGTTCTATACCTTCTTTACAGTAAAAATTCTGTTTCCTTTCGATATATATTGTTAAAGTATATATGTATGTATTTATATTTATTTATGTAAGTATATGTAGGGTTGTTTTAGGTTTTGGTAATTATTTGTGCCCTACATAAATATGTATTTATTGTAACACCGCCTCCTCACACGTCTTTTCAATCCAGTCCATCCAAAGGTTGCCTGGAAGAGATCGCTTTGAGCGATAAGGCCGCCCATTGTACCACCATGTAGTAGTCTAAGTTTTCTAGGTTAAGTTATTGTAATTTAGTGTAACAATAAAGAATTATCTATCTATCTAATTTGTTATGCAGGCAGTGGCAGCCCATCAGCCCGGTCACATTAATATATAGTAAATAATGCTGGACATTTCACACAACGCTATCTAGTCCCAAACTAAGCAAAGCTTGTACTATGGGAACCAGATAACTAATAAAATACTTATACACATTTTTCTTTTGTAAACATACACTTACGACATCTAGAAAAATACCCAAACCAGGAACGAAGATCATGCAAACATTTGTCCCGCAGCGGAAATCGAACCCGCTACCACCTGCGTCTCAGCCAGCTAAACGCTCACTGCGCCACAGTGGTCGTTGAGTAGAGGTCGTCGATATAGAGGCCGTAGTGTGCAGTAGCATAGTGGAGATGAATCAAGCATATGACCCACCTGATGTTAACTGGTAACCATTGCCTATAACAAAGCATTGCCGTGGGTCCCGCACCCTAGAAACGTGCCCTAAGATGTACTGCCCTGCGTCCATCAACTTGAGGCATACAGGCGTAAAGCCCCATGTGCCTGTAAAGCTGCATGGCGGCAGAAATAGGTATGGGGGTAGTATTTCCCCGAGATCAAGACAATGGCCGCCTACTAGCATAGATAAATGTAGCTGGAAATAGAAATGAAAGAAAAATATCTCAAACATAGTTTTCAGGAAGACAAATCAACCCAACCTTTGTCATATTTATTGTACAACGCTTCGAATAACATTTACATAATATTTTAACCCCTGCACGATAATTTTCACTTCGACTTACTTCCTGCCGATGCAAAAATAAACATGCTAGATTCAAATTCTATTTTAGCTGTAAAATTTCATGTTCTGTGTTCATGCGTTGAACATGTTTCAATTCAGCTTGAAAGAGGCTGCACGGTATTTAGAAAACAGTAAGTGAGATTATTAAACTTCATCCACAGATAAACGTTGTCAGACTCAAGTCAGATATATTGAATTTTTCTTAGTTTAATACACTGGTAAATTAAGTACACACTTAGAGGTCGATAACCGCCCTATTGTATTAGTTTAATTCTATATTAGAAAGGCATCTATCCGTATCAAAGAGTATAGTAGTCGGCCCAATTTTTCACGGTATAGGGCATCTTTCCCCCAGAGCTCTATAAATTGTCCGTGTGTTTTAAAAACATGTTTGTTATATTTTACGTCGGAAATATTTTGTTCTTTTAATATATCTTATGTGTACATATTTTCATTCAATACCTACTATTTGTAGGTGAACCATGCCACGAAAATACAGAATATATAAAAGAAGGACAGGCGTACGTGCTCGAGTAATTTCTTGGACTACAGAACGATAATAGTCAGCTTTCTCTGAAATTGTCAAAAAAACCTTCAATGAAATACCCAAAAAGTTTGGCATTCCATCCCAGTTCAAATAGCAAAAATGAGGACTATTCACCCAATAACAACCATAAAGTGAAAGGAAAGGAAACAAAAAACTTGCCAGTGAAGAAAATCAAGAATGACAAATACGAAAGCAAACAGACAAACAAAAATTACAGCATTGAATACTTTGCTGACTAGAATAATATAAAGTCAACATCCGACTGGATTCAATTTATAATCTGCCAGAAATGGCTACACGAGATGTGTACACTTTACAGAAGCTATTGTTCAGGATATGGAAAACTTAGAGCACTTTTCAGCTAAACCTAAATAAGGTAGAATATATCTTAAATTAAAAGTGTTGATTAATTACCAATGTAATGTTCAAATATGATTATGAACGTTAAAATTTAAATGTTGATTTTTTGTTAGACAAATTCTTACGTTCAATTATTATTCTCTAAACTCAAACTAGCTTACCCGCCCGCGGCTACATATGCATGGTATTTCAATAACAACATTACCCTCCTTTTGTGCACTCGGGTAAAAAGTAGCCTATGTCCTTCCCAAATTTCATTACGATCCGTTCAGCCGTTTTAGTTATGAAAAGGTAACAAACAAACTAACAAACAAACAGTTACTTTCGCAGTTACTATATAATGTATTATACAGGGTGTCTGGCGGCAGATTTATGTTTTTAAACACGATTATTTTATAAAGTAATAAAGGGTGCGGGGGGAGGGTGGCATCATTAGAATCACAGATCGTGCGGATTTATCAGTCGCGATGCCGCAGCGGTCGAGTGACCATCGCGCGTTCGCCATCGAGACATTTTTCAAGAGTAACGATTCTTACGTGATTGCTCGTCGACAATTTTGTTCACGCTTCGGTATTCGGCGGATAAGTGACGGACCGAGTGTGAATTTAATTCGTTAATGGGTGCAGAGGTTCCGCGCAACTGCTTCGGCTTTGAACACCCCACGGCCAGGGCCTAGTCGATCTTCAAGGACCCCCGATAACATTGAACTGGTCGAACGGAGTTTACATGAAAATCCACGACTTTCAATACGGAAAAGGGCGGCTTCATTGGGACTTCCAAGAGCCATCATTCAAGAAATTTTGAAAAAGGATCTGAAGTTCCACCCTTTAAAAATTCAAATTATTCAAGAACTCAAAGAAAGTGACTTTTAATGTCGCAAAATTTTTTGTGAAACGATGTTGAAGCGTTTTCGCACGGTAAATTCCATTTTTGGAGCGACGAGGCTCATTTCCATTTAAACGGGCATAATAACAAGCAAAATTGCCGTTACTGGTCTCCAAGAACCCGTAACCCTCGAATGAAACACCAAAAACCATTGCACTGCCCCAGGGTAACTGTTTGGTGCTCTTTATCCACGAACGGGATAATTGGACCTTTTTTTTTTGAAAATGCCCGGGGCCAGGCGACTAATGTCAATAGTGAGAATTATCGACGCATGATTACGGATTTCTTTTTGCCAAACCTGCGAGCTTATCCATCGTTCTCATCACATACGTGGTTACAACAGGATGGTGCGACCGCACACACGGCAAGAGCTTCGATGAATTTGCTTCGAGAAGCTTTCCCTCACAAACTGATTAGTCGCTTTGGAGACATCCCGTGGCCACCGAGATCGCCCGACTTGACCCCAATGGATTTCTTTTTATGAGGCTACCTCAAAGAGAGAGTATACACTAACAATCCGCGAACAGTTGCGGATTTAAAAGAAAACATTCGTCAAGAAATCGGCGCAATTGAACCGAGCTTACTGCAGCGTGTGGCGCGGAACACGAGGCTCCGTTTTGAACATTGCGTGCAACTCGATGGAAGACATCTGGATGATGTAATCTTTAAAAAATGAATCCGCACTTTTACACTATCTACCTTTACTTTTAATTAAACGATATGTCAAATAGTTATTTTTTTATGAATTTTTGAAAATATAAATCTGCCGCCAGTCACCCTGTACATATAAACCTTTCTCTTGAACCACTCTATCTATTGCTGAAAACTGCCTTAAAATCCGTTGAGTAGTTTTAAAGATCTAAGCGTACAAACAGCGGAAGCGACTTCATTTTATACCATGTAAAGATAAAACATTTTAACTTATATTAGGTTCGGGAAAAAGTTTCTTCGCATTTTTTAAGAAAATTCAAAACCTTTTTTAATATAGTTTATTTACATTTAACTAAAGTATGGTACCATTTTGTTCGATAACTTTTTGCCATCTTGTAGGTAGGGTCATGATCCCATTGCTATAGAAATTTTGGGGCTTCTGATCAAAATACCGCGACAAGTAGTTTTGGCAGTCCTCTCGTGATGTTAACCTGACACTGCCTAAATAATTCTGAAGAGACCGAAACAGATGAAAATCTGAAGGTGCAAGGTCAGGACTATACGGCGGATGCATTAACACCTCCCAGCCAAACTCTCTTAATTTTTGCTGAGTGGCTAAAGATGTGTGAGGTCTAGCGTTATCGTGATGAAAAACCACACACCGTCTGTTGATTAATTCCGGCCGCTTTCTCTCAACTTCTTGCTTTAATCTCATCAGTTGTTCGCAGTAGAATTCAGAATCGATGGTCCTGCCTGGTGGTAACAGCTCATAATGAATAATGCCCTTCCAATCCCACCACACACACAGCATCACCTTGTTGCGAGTTAACCCGGATTTCGCCACAGTCTGTGAAGCCTGACCGGCCTTTGACCACGACCTTTTTCGCACGTTCTTGTCGTATGTAATCCATTTTTCATCACCAGTTATTAGCTTCTTAAAAATGGTTCGGTGTCATTACGTCGTAATAAAGAATCACAAATGAGTACACGGTTCATTAGGTTTCTTTCAGTGAGCTCGTGGGGTACCCAAATATAGAGCTTTTTTGTGTACCCAGTTTTTTTCCAAATGCGCCCAAACTGTTTTGTAGTAAATTTCTCGTTCTTCAGCTACGTCGTAAGTACTGATATGCCGATCTTGCTATGCTTTATCCGTAATAGGGCGACCAGAGCGACGTGCATCTTTGACATCAAAATTTTCGGATTGAAAACGCTTAAACCGAATTTGTGCTACTCTCATAGACTAGGTCCATAAACATCGCAAATTTTTTTCACGGCTTGCGTTGCATTTTTACCTTTTTTGTAGTAAAATTTTAAAATGTATCGAATTTCTTCATTAGATTCACTCATCTTTACAGTACGAAAAACAAATAAAAAACACACATTTTCCTAATTTGAATTTGGAATTATCTTTTTTATAATTTAAACTTTGAATGATACCAAAACCAACCAGATACAAATAGTATAGCCAAAGAGATTTTATTACAAGTTCATACATATTATAATGCGAAAAGACTTTTTCCCCAACCTATTATTTTACTTTTGTTTATTCTGTAGGGCATCTATGCTATATCACTGAGATCTTCCTTGGCATTTTCATGGTAAGGCATCTATCCATATAGGTAGGCAGCTATCTTTAAAAAAATGCTTCTGCGAAAACTCAATTTCTGCACAAATAACTGTTAGGTCAACAAAGACAACTCGTAATGCAAGATAAATGATAAAGTTATTTATGGTAAATGAATAGTTTTAAAATTACGAAGCTCATTCAAAAAGTGGGGAAGTTTGTCCTGGTTTTACCCTATACCAATAGTCTGTTCTCTTCCCGTGGCCTATATAATACATACAAAGATAACAACATAAAATGATTTGTCCTCCGTAGTTCACACTATACTATTCAGTTCACACATCCTTTGAACCAAAATCTGGGTAATACCTACCATTACCTCTGTATTTCGCAGCTATATTTAGAATGAATGAATTAAAATTCTTTATTATATCTTTTTTAGCTTGTAGCTAGACACAACATCAGATTAAAATAAATAAAAGAAAGGTATAATACCAGAGAGCAATGGAGCGTGCCATGTTAGGCATCTCGCTGTTGAACCACATACCCAATATCGACATACGACATAGAACTAAAGTCGTGGATGTGGGTAGAAGGATCAACCAGCTGAAGTGGAGATGGGCGGGACACTTAGCAAGGAAGAAAGACGGAAGATGGATGAGGGCAGCAACCTAATAGTGGCCGCGAAAAGGGCGCATACCAGTTGGCAGACCACCAGCCAGATGGTCGGACGACATCGTGAGAGTTGCGGGAAAGCAATGGATGCGCTTGGCACAGGACCGGAGAGAGTTGCGTGTGTGTGTGGTGTGGGCTGAGATGATGATGATGATAATACCATTTGCATTACAGCATGTTTCGTTCTGGACAGCAATTATGGCAGACTAAATACGTAAATTACGTAAATACGAACGTATTACGAAATACGTAAATTCTGCACCGTTCTAATGTCTGCGGCATCGAAGCATATCTGATGAGGCGTTAACTGCGATGGTGTGGCCACGTCTCTAGAATCCCTGAGGAGAGAGTGGTCAAGCGCCTCTTCTTTTCTGAACTCTAAAAAGGCAAGCGCAAACATGGAGGCCCGTTTCTCAGATACAAGGATGTTCAGAAAAGACATGAAAAGATGTAAAATTGAGCCCTCTTGTTGGGAAAAATTAGCGGAAAACCGCACGGAATACCTCTATTCCGTGCGGTTTTCCGCTAATTTTTGTTAAGACAAGCCCAGCAAAATGTTTACTCATTTGAAGACGACAGAAGGCGCGATCTTGACCAAAATCGTGACGCACTAAAAAATAAACCGCCAAATGACATAATTTACCATTTCGAGAATAATGCCCTTACGTGTAGTATCTGCAAACGGACGTTCACAGCAAAGATAGGGTATATAAGCCATATGAGAGCGCATGAACGTAATTCATAAAGTGGAAGAACGGTCGCCGTGCTCGAAAACGGCCTGGATGAGATTAGACTATTTTACCCACCTTCGAGTGTTCTTACTGCTTGATACTCATATTGTGGCGTCTATCGTTGGCAATTTGTACGGTACAAAGTCCGTACAATTTGCAGACCACGAAACCGCGGTTCGATTGGTTCGAGCTAGTCGCGGTTGCTAACGAGGTCGCTTTCTCGACTATTTCCACCCGCTTTTATCCCGAATGTAAGGGGTTATAAGCAGCAATTTTACTTAGCAGTTTCTTTAATTTGATGAGAATGAATATTAACTATTTATGTACATCACACTAAAAAATTCAACAATATTTATAGGAAACTAACTGATCCGCCATTGCTGCTCACGGACTTTAATCAGGATAAAATATAGCATCAAATTCAAGGATAGAGTAGCTTTCTATCTATGGATGAATTTTCAGAATCGGTTCAGCAGCATCCGAGATTACTCCCTACAAACGCACGAACAACAAACTTTACCCCATTATAATATTTTAATATGGATAAACAAATAAAAATTGTTTTATTTTCCAAAATCAGACACCCGGAAGTACAAACGGCGATCTTATTGCTGAAAGCGATTTCGTTCAGACAACCTTTGGAGAGACAGCATTTCATAAAAACGGAAGCTTTAAAGCATTACCTCACAGGATGCGTTCAACTAAAGTCAGGACATTTTAATAGGTAACTTTTGACGTCTGTTAACGTCTGTCAGTTCGTTACAACTCGTACCGAACTCGTACTCGTATCGGTAATTATTACAATAAATATGTAATCGTAATTGAAAAAAGTTAAGCAATTGTGCAGTTCTAACAAAACGAAACAATTATTTTATGCCCGCCGTTAAAAGGTAACGTGGTTGAATTTTGATGAATTGTCAAATGTTACCTATTAAAATGGCTTGACTTTACTTGGCTAACAAAGCATTGTTTTGCTCCCACCCTGAGACAGATACAGATAAAAAATCTCTGTGTGTTTTTACTACATCTTTCAGTGATAAATGCGAGTGGATCAAACGATTACTATAAAGGAGTTCATGCTAACGATGTTGATAAGATTTGCCATTAGTCATCAAAATAAGACCTTATACAAACACGGAGTAAGAGCCAGATCTCTAGCAAAATAAGTTACTCAACAGTGGATCAAATGAAGACTACCAAAGTCTTGTTAACCTGTGATCGGGGTAGGAGATTTTCTGCATCATAACTCGTGATGATAACATAACCTGTAAATTTCCTTTTTTCCCGGCAATTTCCGTTATTTACGGGATTATATACTTATGAATCTTAATGATTATATACAGACTCAAAACATCATATATCACATCTATTGCCACATAGAAGAATACTTGGCCAGCAAAATAATCTACAAAGCAAGCGTCAACATAACACTGAGATGGTGACATCTAACGGCAAAAGTTACACGTTATAATTTAAAAATCCCGGAATCCCAGAAGCATGTTCATATTAACATCTACGTTTGAGTATTTATCAATCTTTCGCGATTACTATACATAGTTACTGATTAAGACCGCCCGCGACCACGGCTGTTGCAACACAGTCGAAACGTCGGGATAAGAACTAAAATAGGTACATATGCTATAAATACCCGTTTTAATCCATAATTATATACGTTTGAGATCATTAACTCCAAATTTACCTCTCTCTCCGATCACTGTTAATAATACATGGTTTATAAATAACTTGCCCACCTTTACCTGATCTTGAGTTGACGAAGACGATAAGCGGTGAAGCGTTCGGCGGCCGGTCTGGCATCCAGGCGTCATCCGGTCCTACGGAGTGCAAGCGAGTTGGGGGCACTACAGAGGCACGCGTTGGCCCGAGCGAGCACGCTGCGCACCAGCTCGGCTTGCATGCAGCGTGGACGCACTTCCTACACCAGACACATCGGAAGTCTTGCAGTCTGGGGACAAAGAATTACTTTTAATTTTCCACACCATCATGCGGAGCGGGCCGGCTCCTTCACTGCCCTGGCTGATAGCCACAGAACACAAATATCCTAACCGACTGATAGCCAGCAGAGTAGACTGCCCATATATCAAACACTGGTGTCACATTGCTCATTAAAACCCCGTTGAATAAGTGCACTGTATGCTGAAAATAGATTCTTAATCTGTTTTCCTTTTTTAACGAGTAGATATAATTTTAAAAAAAACTGAGTGAACGTTTCATGCTTTATCTTCACCATCACTAACCATCAGGTGAGGAAGTGGACTATTCCAGGACTATTCTTACGACAAACGACTATTCTTTGTATAAAAAAACGCTGTTTTATGATTTACGTAGTATACAAATCCGACAGGATAAAATATATTGCAACATTTGCAATGTGAAGGGCATAGGATGCAATTTTGATTATAAGACTATTTCACGACAAAAGTCTCGTCTCAAAACAGTGAGTGCTATATTTTCTACTTACTGGAATTTATAGAAAAGATAGATAGATAGATAGAAAACGCTTTATTGTAAATCACACTTAAAATAAAAAAAAAACAATATAAAAAACAAATAACAATTTAATTTTCATTTTTCATAATAGGTTGGGGAAAAAGTCTTTTCGCATTATAGTATGTATGAACTTGTAATAAAATCTCTTTGGCTATACTATTTGTATCTGGCTGGTTTTGGTATCATTCAAAGTTTAAATTTTAAAGAAGATAATTCCAAATTCAAATTAGGAAAATTTGTGATTTTTATTTGTTTTTCGTACTGTAAAGATGAGTGAATCTAATGAAGAAATTCGATACATTTTAAAATTTTACTACAAAGAAGGTAAAAATGCAACGCAAGCCGCGAAAAAAAATTGCGATGTTTATGGACCTAGTGCAGTGTCGTGAGAGTAGCACAAATTTGGTTTAAGCGTTTTCAATCTGGAAATTTTGATGTCAAAGATGCACGTCGCTCTGGTCGCCCTATTACGGATAAAGTTGATACAATTTTTGAAAAAGTGGAGCATGATCGGCATATCAGTAGTTACGACGTAGCTGAAGAACTGGGAATTGACCACAAAACAGTTTTGCCGCATTTGAAAAAACTGGGTACACAAAAAAGCTCGATATTTGGGTACTCCACGAGCTCACTGAAAGAAACCTAATGAACCGTGTACTCATTTGTGATTCTTTATTACGACGTAATGAAACCGAACCATTTCTGAAGAAGCTGATAACTGGTGATGAAAAGTGGATCACGTACGACAAGAACGTGCGAAAAAGGTCGTGGTCAAAGGCCGGTCAGGCTTCACAGACTATGGCGAACCCCGGGTTAACTCGCAACAAAGTGATGCTGTGTGTGTGGTGGGATTGGAAGGGCATTATTCATTATGAGCTGCTACCACCAGGCAGGACCATCGATTCTGAACTCAACTGCGAACAACTGATGAGATTATAGCAAGAAGTTGAGAGAAAGCGGCCGGAATTAATCAACAGAAGGGGTGTGGTTTTTCATCATGATAACGCTAGATCTCACACATTTTTAGCCACTCAGCAAAAATTAAGAAAGTTTGGCTGGGAGGTGTTAATGCATCCACCGTATAGTCCTGACCTTGCACCTTCAGATTTCTACCTGTTTCGGTCTCTTCAGAATTCTTTAGGCAGTGTCAGGTTAACATCACGAGAGGACTGCCAAAACTACAACTAACTAAGTATTTTGATCAGAAGCCCCAAAATTTCTATAGCAATGGGATCATGTCCGTACTTACACATACCCCAAATGGTACCTACATACTTTAGTTAAATGTAAATAAACTATATTAAAAAATGTTTTGAATTTTCTTAACAAAGGCGAAGAAACTTTTTCCTCAACCTGATATAAAAAAAGGTATATTATATAAAATACTATTAGTAGGTACATATAGATATACAATAAAAGGGTGAAATAAAAATCAAGAGTAGCATAACGATAAATGAGAAAATGAGAAATCAGCATTTTAGTGCAGACAGATGTTTAAATATAACTGTTTTAAAGATGGGAAGGGGATTTGCCAGTTCTAATGTGTGTAGGGAGAGAGTTTCATTGATGGATAGCTTGTATAGTGAAGGATTTATCATAAAAGTTAGAAGAGTGTACAGGAGTTTTAAGTTGCAAGGTCTCAGAGGAGCGCAAGGCTCGAGGATTTGATTGATGAAGATACTCAAAGCGCTCCCTGTGATAAGAAGGATTGGAAGGGTTAAACATGATCCTGTACAAGAGAAAGAGATTATGCGTATTCCTATGGCAGCAAGAGATAGGCAGGTTGTGTTTTAATATTTTGCATGCGTGGTTATAAAAACTCTGTGAAACTGTAGAATATAGTTTAAGGGCAATGCCAAAGGCACGCAAAAGTCATTTAACATAAAACATCGTCTGTTCTTGATATTGTTAAAATTGTTTTATGACTACATATTTTAAGGCATGTAATGAAATGGATAAAAAATATATTGAGGTAGGTTTTAACAGTTATAGACTTTTATTTCCCCAAATAATATAAATTCACTTATTACGTGAAACACATACGTGACTTACAGAAAACGTTAAAATGCAGAACGAATATTTATAAACCATACATTTTAACATGACGTATTCATAATCTATTTTTAACTAGGTTGCATACGAAAACTGTTTGTATTTCATGATTTTTTTCCTTTACAAAAGTAAGCGAGCTGAGATGGCAAATTTAATATTTTATAAAGGGACGGTTAGAAGGTCCCGAGAAGACCTTTACCCAGCAGCGAGACGTGGCAGATTAGTTAAAATAAATCCATATTTGGCCCCGATACATTGCACAGCTAGGATCATAAAGATAACAAATTATTGCGAATAAGCGATATGGACATTGGAAATTTCATTTCAATCAACAACCAAATTTATAAAATCAACAAACGTAGACTAAATTGGTCATGCAGTCATCATCATGACACAAAGACATAGATATTTTGAACTTTATTAAAAACTAGTTTACCCACCCCGGCTTCGCGGCTATTCATAAAATATAGTCTTGAGTTCACACGAAAACCCATAAAAAAGCACTTTCCGTTTTAATATTTCGGGTAAGTTTTCAAAATTTTCTTACATACAAATCTTGTTCTGAAAATTACAAACTGAACAAAAAAAACACCCAAATCGGAAGAGCCGTTCTCAAGTGATGATCTTTCATACATGTGGCAATTGATTTTAATACAACCTTTACTGGTGGTAGAGCTTTTGTGAACGGGCTCGAGGAAGTGAGCACCACCGCCTTACCTTTATCTGCCGCCAAATAGCAGTACTTGTGCTGCTGTGTTCCGGTTGGATGGTAATGGTATGTTCCTGCAATTACTGCCTCATAGGCATAACAGCTAAGTCCTATAGTATGGAAACGTATCCACATAGAGATCAAGACAACATAATAGCTTGTTTTGAATTCTATGTGGGCTGCAGTAGCCACTTAACATCTGGTGGACTGCATGCTCGTTTGCCATATAAGTAGTATAAAAAAAACCTGTTTTGTCATGTACGACTTAAATTAATGTCGTACATAACATAAAAGGTTATATGTATATAGATAGACTAGTTGTTGCCAGCGGCTTCGCCCGCGTTGTTCTGGGCTGCAAAATACATATATAAACTTTGATATCCTATTTTTGTCCCATGGGAACTGATTTATAGAATAAATGGTAGCATATGTGGTTATCCAGGTTATAATCTACGTATATACCAAATTTCATCGAAATCGGTTCAGCCGTTACGGCGTGATTGAGTAACAAACAAACATCAAAATTTTCGCATATATAATATTAGTGTGACGTACTTGTGCTATTTGACCCTACAACTGGTATGATTATGTAGTATATAGAAAGTTACAAAAATAAATCTTGTTATTGCAAAAGCTGTTGCTAGAACATAACACTTTGTCAGCGTGGATATGTATTTTATCCTGGTAAGTGGTAAAGTAGCAAGCTGAGAGCAGACGGGTACGTTCCGGGCGGTATTTGGAAAATGCTAACAATATCCTTTATGCATTGCAATTCGCAGTTTGTGGCGCCCTCTCACGTCGAATATTTCCCTGGTGGGCCTTTCTACTGTGTCGAAAAACAAGTGGTGCGCTAAATTGAGCATACACAAAGCGATGATAGAAAAACTCAATAAATAATGCTGGATATTTCACACAGCGCTGCCTAGCCCCCAATGAGTACTATATGCGGAAATTCAAAATTCATCCCCTATATAATTAAATTCCGTACCTTTGGGTCAATGAACTTAAAACTTGGCAAACAATAAGAAACATGATACCATTTCTCTTTTCAAAAATTCCCCCCCGCCCCTGGTGTGAGAATACGGGTGTTGCATTTCGTATGGTAAAACATTATTCCTCCGGCTAATATATATAGAAGTTTGCTTAAATACATAGAAAGTTACGTATCAAGACATGGGATAGTTATTCTTTCTGAAAAATCACCCCTCGTACTAGGTACATGTAACTGCTACGAAATTTTCTATAAAATAACCTGACCTCTCATACGAAAAGCCTGCACAATGCGAGGTCAGCTTATACTGGAAATGTATAGCTTGATGTGTAGCCCTATTTACCTACCAAACTAAACAAATCTTGAAAATTTAAGCATTTGTAAACCGGTATGTTTGAAACCCCGACTGACTAAAACGGTTGTAATTTGAACAAACTAAACCTTATTGATTTACGATGTTAATAATCGAATTCAGAAACCTGGATAATTTTTGTAAACAAAGAAATGTTATGTATGTCACTGTCATAATGACAAGTCAGACATCAATTTTTTATCATGGATCACTATTAGTAGTAATGGCGCGCGATTTTATTTGTGCGATAGATTAGATAAATAACGTATAAACGAAAACACAAAAAAAACACAACAAAGCACAATAGCACACGAGCAGCGAGAAAGTAACACATTCGACTTCGACGCACGAGAGACGAATTAAATTACAATAAAACAAAATGGCGTATTATTGTCAAAATGCAAAAATTGTTTCGAGCCTCTGTGATTTACTCCCATTGAACTCCGATGATACCAGTTTCGTAAAACATTTTTTTGCTAATATTTCTTCATCATTTTACAACTTTGTTAAAAATGAAATAAAATATAATATATTAAACAAAACCATTGCTATTTTCCATTCTATGGAAATTGATTAGAAAATCAACCTTACCAAAGTACTTAGAGAAATTGAGTAATCTTCTATAAACTTCTATTTCGAAACAATTTTTTTGATATGGTAACACCTTTGTTTACAAAAATGTATCTAGGTTTCTGAATCAAGGTATAAATAATCTGCCAATTGAAATCGGCGTCCTCATTGACACAGATCCCGTTCATTCCAATGTTGTCTAAATTTGATGGAAATCCAAAGGGCGCCAATTGTAGATTTTTAACTGTACCTATATGTGTTGCGTGTTATTGGTGATATCTATCTATCGGTTTATTGGTTTTGCATCGATGATGGAAATAGCAAAACGTAATCGAGCTCTAGATCTTATTCACTGATTTAAGTACATATGAAACAACTTCGGAACACTTATTAATTTGTCGGCGTTGTGTGTATGTATGTATGTTTGTTTGTTTGTCCGAAGATAACTTTCGAAGCGTTGAACGGACATCTTGAAATTTCATACTTATGTATGTAGTGTAGAGGGGTAAAAAAATGAAAATAAGGCTATTAGGTCAAATGGGACGTGAAATGAAAGCTATTTATAAGTACATTTAGACTCTGTTTTAATTTTTCGTAAATTTTTTATAGTTTTTGAGTTATTAGCCATAATAAAAACTAAACTTTAACAAAATTCACAGGATACACCAGTAACCCCACAGTGCTGTAATTCGGTATGCGTGTAGCTTAAGTCACACAAATATAGGCAAAAGTCTGAAATCCAGAAATACTGCAATTTGTACCCCAAACAAGGATAACCAAATACATGAACTCCCGTTACCTGTAATTTAAATGAAGCTGTAGGTCAAGTAATTTGGTTATTTATATTTCACTGGCATATATTGGCACTATAATTTTGATAGTCAAAGATTACAATTATTATTCTTTTGTTTTAATCGGAGACTCGCGAGATCTCAAATCGGGGCGAACCACTAGTTATGTATAAATAAAAATCTTTTCATCTTCGTTGGCGAATCTATACTAATATTATAGTAAAAATTTGTTTGTTTGTATTGAATAGGCTCCGAAACTACTGGACCGATTTAAAAAAATCTTTCACTGTTGGGAAGCTACACTATCTCCGGGTGACATAAGCTACTTTTTACCCAACTGCGCAGAAGGAGGGTAATGTTTTTATTGAAAAACTACGCGTGCGAAGTTGCGGATTTGTCAGCTAGTGTTCTATAAACCTGTAATTGCGGCAAGTATCAGAAAAGTGTTTTTGACTGTCGTCATAAAACTTGTAATCCATACTAATATTATAACTGCAAAAGTAACTCTGTTTGTTTGTTACCTGTTCACGACTAACGGCTTAACGGATTGTAATGAAATTTTGCAAGGATGGATATAGGTATATTCGAGTAGGACATAGGCTATCTTTTGTCTTAATAAATAATCTTGAAGGGGTTGAAAGTTTGTATATCCATAATTCTAATTAATAAGAGATCTGAAAATTCATATTAAGGCTTTTGGTAAGAAATCAAGAAATACGTGTTACAACATTTTTGCAAAATCATCCTTAAATACGGAGGGTGGAGGGAGGCGGATAAAGTAAGGGGTTAGAATTATGAGGTGTTTTTTAGATGCACTCCCTATGTACAGTTGGTATATAGATAAATTGTGACCGGGTTTGGGACATAGGCTACGTTTTACTGCGCAGAAGGAGGAAAATGTTTTTATTGACAAACCACGCGCGCGAAGCCGCGGGCGGTTCAGCTAGTTAGCTATAAACTGATAAAAAAGTGTATTGTTGTTGGTGTATCTTTAAATAAACAAAGAAATAAATAAATAAATGAACCCTAAAGTTTAAGGTAGAGCAAATGTTTTGAAACGTTATCTTTTGATTAAAAAATAAGTAAAAGCGTCTGATATTACACAGCGTCGTCTTTCACAAAACAATCTCGCTTTCTGTAGGTAAATAAAGTTTAGACTTCTAAATAATCACGAAATGTATTGTCGTCTAACACAACTTGTAGTAGACTCTCCATTCATTATTATATAAGTATGATAATGTTCAACACACTTGCTCGTAAAGTGCGTCATAGTACATCGTTATTAGGGCCTTAAACAGAACTTTATCACACGCGTGCGTAATAATATAACACACTAGTGCGTAATAGCATTATTCCTACAAAGTTAAGTTAGTACCTAACTGCAAATTATATGCGAGTAAACAGAGCATTTTCAATTTAACCTGGTAATACAGTTTTTGTAACAACAAATAGGTTTTATGCCGCTGAAAATCCTATTACATTTTTGGAATAAATAAATGTATCCCTAATTAAGACGAAAAAACATTTCTTTTTATCGAATTACTTATAATTCACAATAATTTGTTATAAAATATTTGCATTTTATCACTAAAATTATAATTTTGAAGTAGGCTGTATGGCTATATGTGATCAATCAACTTACATTTGGCGCGTGCAAAAAAAAAACTTGCGTGCCCTTCCCATTTTTTTTGTTTGTATCGCATTTGTTGCTGTGTGGTAAATAATTGTGAAAATGTCAAGTTTTAGTACAAAAGATTAACAATTGATAGATTTAACCCCACCAGAAATACTAAATGCAGCACAAAATGCAAATGTAAGCCTAATTCCTGCAAAATCTAGAGCAAAGTACTTAACTGCTTACGATAGTTTTATACAATGGAAAAGCAACATAAAACTAAAAAGATACTAAAGAAGTGGCAAGTACCAATGTAAGACAAACTGTGAAATCGCCAACAAAAACAATCCAATATCGTTTTGAAAATTGTACATTCATCAATTGTTTTAATAAATAAACGATTTATGCAATACATGTTTGTTTTTTCCTCGCAAGAGTGTTGAAAAAGTGCGTATGAAACTCGTGAGCAATTAGCTCACTAGACACTCGGCTGATTTACGCCCTCGCCTACGGCTCGGGCTACAAACCACAGCCTCGTGTATAATGAGCAACTTAGCTCACTTGTATCATAATATACTATAATAATTTGTTTTTGCTTTACTTAGTTGGGCTTTAATTTTTCATAATCGTATTCATTTGTTGCCCACACGTACACTGTGCAGTCAATACAGCTAATAAGGTCTCTAGTCATCAAATATCAATGAAACAGCCTGTATAAAATATGTTATTTTTCGACCTCTGTGGCGCAGTGGGCGAACAGCCGGCTGAGACGCAGGAGGTTGCTGGTTCGATTCCCGTCGCGGAACAAATGTTTGCATGATCTACAGATATTTGTTCCAGGTCTGGTTGTTTTTCTATATATTATAAGTTTTAGGTTTAATCATTTATTTCTCAAAAGAATTACAAATTCACGTACAGAGAAACTTACAATTTATCTTATAAATAAAGAGGATGTGCCATTTAGCGTAGCAAACTATTTTATACATATAACTGTGTGTAAGTCAATACTATATTCAAATTATAAAAAAATATAGATGTTACTGTTATAAAAATAATATGTGGGTAGTTCTGTATTTGAAACAAATAAGTATGTATTTACAAAAAAAAGTATATAAGTATTCTATCAGTTATCTGGTTCCCATAGTACAAGTTCTGCTTAGTTTGGGACTAGATAGCGCTGTGTGAAATGTCCAGCAATATTTATTTCTTTATATTATTATAAGTATGTATTTAAAAATAAAAGAGTATTTAAGTATACTATCAGTTATCTGGTTCCCATAGTACCACTACTTCCATAGTACTTAGTTTGGAGCTGGATAGCGCTGTGTGAAATGTCCAGCAAAATTGTTTTTAATTTCTTTATACTCATTCATCATGTAAGCAGGTAGGTTAAACTGTTAAACTGACTGAGCGTCATCGGCGCAAAGGCGCCGGAGATTTACGTTAAAAATTGTTTATTGGAAATGTATCGATTACTTGATAAATATTCAAGCTACCGGTATTAAACCCATCTCTAAAATCAGTTGATACGATTCCGAATGTGTCTTTTAAATTAATGTCGTACAAAACGAATCTGGTTGTATAAAGATTTTCATTTCTTGAGATAGCAGTTCTGCATTTTTAGACGTCGTTCCACGGAATGAGATCTTAACCCTGTTATTACGTAAGATGCTCTAAGTAGCCGCATTTAAAAAACCTCTGACTCTCACTGTAAAATGATGTTCAATTGCGAGTATTTTTAGCCTGGAATTTGATTAAACTCGGGGTTTTAATCAACGTATCTAACAGAAAGCTTTTAGTTGAATATAATTTGGTGTTAGGTAAGTGAAACATGTAATCAATATTTATTTATTGATTTAGAAACTAACACGATTTAAATAAGTCAATTACATTAGTTACTTAAATAATTATAGAAAATTATATAAAATAAAATGAGAATTATTGTGCACGTATAATATGGTCATCATTTCAGCCGTAAAATGTCCACTACTGAACACAGGCCTCCATGGATCTCCATGATGGGTAGTTGCCATACTCACCACGCTTGGCAGGCGGGTTGGCGAGCGCAGTACGGGATGTTGATACACGGAAAGACGCTGCTGCCCATCTTCCGGAGGTATCCCTTAGCAGGCTCTTACTGCATCCACGGGCATGAGAGGAGGGGTAACATTCTACTACCGGCACCCCACGGCAATAATATGTAATATGTAATATATAATATGGTAAAAAAATAATATAATTATAGGTATTTATACAATTTTAAAATAATATAAACAAAGCAAAATTATATAAGCAGAACAAACAAGCATCCTTTCATTCATCACTTTCGCAAAACCTCAGGCATACCAACATTAGATTCATCCATTCATCTGCGAAGATATCGCAGTCTCGGTTCTTATCAAGAAGTCTGTTGAGGGCGGCGAGGGTGCGGAGCAGCAGAGACTTAGCACTAGAAACGGTTCTGCTGAATGGAACCGAAAACAGCCCATGGCTTTTGTTACGAATGTAACTATTAGGAAGGTAGAGACGAAAGAGAAGATTATGCAAATCAGGAACGTCGATCTTACCACGAAGCACCTTGCACATTGTTGCTGTCTGATCATACGCTCTTCTGGTTTGTTGAGAGTTGTACTCAAGACACCCTTGGAGGAACTTGGTTGGGTACATGTATGGATAATACCCAAACACACGCTTGTACAGAAACCTAAGAAACGTTTTCTGAACCTTCTCAAGTAACAGTGCGTACGTACTTTCGTGGGGATTCCAGGCGTAATATCAATGAAACAGCCTGTATAAAATAGGTAAATAAATCATATACATTCACCATATAAATCCGCTAAAACAGTTTAACAGGCAGGTTACCTGCGTACCTGTTAAACCGACTAAGCGACGTCGGCGCAAAGACGCCTCCGATTTACGTTAAAATTGTTTATTGGAAATGTATGGATTACTGGATAAATATTCAAGCTACCGGTAAAAAACCAATCTCTAAAATCAGTAAATACGATTCTGCATATGTGTTTTAAATTAATGTCGTCAATGCGGTGATAACATTAATTTTTTCTGTAAATCTTTTTTTGGCCCACATTTTTGGCTCATTTAGTCACACCAAAATTGTGCCATCACTACCTACCTAATGTACTAAATTTCACGATGATCAGATAAACGCTTCGAAAGTTATTCTCGGACAAACATACATACCTACATACAAAGCCGATTTGAGATCACGCTTACAGCAATATTTTTTTAAACCTAGGTTTGTGCAGAAACCAGATTCTCGATAACTTGGGCTCTGTTAAACATCTGAACGCGTCCGCATTTAAATTTACCAGTTGTAATTACCGTCGTGCACGTGCTAGATAAAATGCACATTTGAAAGCGTAGCACGGGTATTACTTGTGGGAATTCTACCGTAAAATGACCAGTGCATTAGCTAATTGGAAGCTAAGGAATAAATACGTTGAGCTCATGCCAATAGAAAACTGAGGCACTACTTGCTCTCTTATTTACCGACTAATATAAATACAGAGTGAATTAGTTAGAAAAAGGGATTTTAATCTATAATTACTTAAGCAATATATCATCATCATCATCATGATCATACCAGCAACAGGACGTCCACTGCAGCACATAGACCTCCCCCATACATTTCCAGAGCGACCGATCTTGACTCAACGGCTCTCAGCAACCTTTATCAGGTCTTCTTTCCATATAGTGGGGGAGAGGAGGGGGGGGGGGGGGGTCCTACATTGCGCTTTCCAGTGCGTGGCCTCCACTCGAAAACCTTTCTGCCGTCAGTTCTTCGAGCTATGTGCCCCGCACACTGCCACTTCAGCTTGCTTGTCCTTTGTGCTATGTCGGTGACTTTGGTGCGTCTACGAATCTCCTCATTTCTAATTCTTCTTCTTGTAGAGAAACACCAAGAATATCTATGTCCATAATACTGTTACGAGCTGAGGGTTCGGGATAAAATAATTAAAATGAATCTAACCAAAATAACACTTTTATTCAACACTAAAATGATAAATACACAAGCTTAATCACAAGGATTCACAACACACTAAATCACACCACTGTTACACATAAACCACTAAAAGTTACCAAAATGTTCGCACGTATCCCCAAATCAAGACTGACTCCTCGAGCGTCTCTACGCACTATTTAAACCGCGCATTATTTCAAGAACCTTCTTGATGTTTCTACTAGTTACTAGAAAAAAAACGTGGTATGTATGTATATTACAAACCAAGTATTACCTATTCTGTGACACAGGAGGTATAACTTCGACAAGCTGACTATTACTTATTCTGTAACAGCCTCGGCGTAACAGTACACTACGACCGAAAGTTTATCGAAGTTAAAATTAATATTTATCATGAAAAACCGAAAACGGACCCTTTAGAAAAACCAAAAGATTATATATTTTTCATGAAATATAAACATGCGCCACATTGAGGCAGTTTTCAATTTAATTTACGTAACCCTTAGACGCGAACCTAATTTATTGGATCTGATTGAATTTTTGTTATTCTTTACATTTGGGACTCTTTGTTTGGAATAAAACCACAGACCTATGAATAAATACAAAGTAATCCAAATTTAATATAACTTAAACCTGTAAAAATGTCATCATCATCATAATTATCACAGATAAGAAGTCTATTGATGAACCCCCAGAGATATTCCGCGCGACCCGTTTCGTTTGGCTTTTATTATGTCATCTATTCATCAAGTGAATATATTATAAACTAGCTGACCAATCCGCAGCTTTGCACGCGTAGTTTTTCAATAAAAATGTTACCCTCCTGTGTAGTTGGGTAAAAAGTAGCCTATGTCACCCGGGGATAGTGTAGCTTCCCAACGGTAAAGGATTTTTTAAATCGGCCCCGTAGTTTCGGATCCTATTCAATGCAAACAAACAAATCTTTCCTCTTTATAATATTATTTTTGTAGATATTGATATGTTCTTTAATATTGTAGAACCTACTTTTGTTCTATCATCAATAGTTTCCGCAGCGCATGCGACGAAAGACGTTTTAGGGCACTTTTTTACACCTTGGGTTAAGTTACTTAAGTTTTAGTAAGGATCCCTAATCTTTTCTAGCAATAAATATAACCTATGTCACTAAGGGTGAATGTAGCTTTCCAATGGTGAAAGAATTTTTGAAATCGGCATAGTAGTTTTTGAGTTTATTCATTACAAACTTAAACACAAAAATACAAATATTTCCTCTTTATAATATTATATTAGTATAGATCACTTACGATAACTAACAAGAGTTGCAGAATTTCTTGTAAAAGGGCTCGTCCGGGAAAGTACTGCCACCATACCTTTTTCTGCCGCAGCATTGCTGTGCTTCGGTTTGAAGGGTATTGCCGGTGAAACTACAGGCACATGTGGCTTTACACCTGTATGCCTCAAGTTGATGTACGCAGGGCTGTGTATTGTGCACGTTTTTAAGGAGCGTGACCTACGAGGCAATACTTTGTTATAGGCGATGGTTACCGCTTAACATCAGGAGGGGGGGGGGGGGGGGCATATGCTTGTTCCATCATCATCAAAACCATCTTAAGACTTTTTAAACCATACCACAAATAACTAGCCAGATTGAACCTATAACCTTTAAATATCATTACGAAAAGCACTATGGACCGTAGGTGAGCACTAAGCACTCTATTATTTCTGCGCTGTGCATCTAAGCCTGCGCGCCGCTCTGGATGTACACTGAGCCTTAAATCTTTGCAAAGCGATACAGTTGGTGTAGCATCATCTCTAGGTAAGGTTTTGTCGATGGTAGAGAAAATAAAACATATTTACGAGTACGTTTGCATATTTTTAGGGTTCCGTACCCAAAGGGTCAAACGGGACCCTATTACTAATACTTCGCTGTCTGTCTGTCCGTCTGTCACCAGGCTGTATCTCATGAACCGTGATAGTTAGACAGTTGAAATTTTCACAGATAATGTATTTCTGTTGCCGCTGTAACAAACAATACTAAACACATAATAAAATATGTATTAAATGGGGGCTCCCATACAACAAACGTGATTTTTTTACTCGTTTTAGCTCGATATTGATAACGGCAACAGGTAGACGCTTGAAATATTCACAGAATATTTAGTTATATATTCACTTTAAAAATAAATAATTACATTAAAATAAAATTAATATTTAATGGGGGCTCCTATACTACAAACGTGATTTTTTTGCCGTTTTATTGATATGGGTACTCGACTCGCACTTGTCCGGTTTATTGTAGCGTTTTGTATATCCCTTGCATATTCACCTCCTTAGAACAGATACTGTTTACATCGCCACACTGCTCAATTATGTGTTCTATAAAATTTGCGATCACTGTACATACTTAAATATAATGACACAGTCGAAACCTGTTAGTAAAGAAAAATGTTAATACGCGATAAATATATATGGCTTGACCTTTCACACAGCGCTATCTAGCCCCCAAATTAAGCGGAGCTTGTACTATGGGTACCAGGTAACTGATAGAATACTTATATACATTTTTTTTGTAAATACATACTTTTATTATAAAGAAAAACATCCAGACCCGGAACAAATATCTGTAGCTAATAGAAACATTTGTTCCGCGGCGGGAATCGAACCCGCTACCTCCTGCGTCTCAGCCAGCTATTCGCCAACTGTACCACGGAGGTCGTCACCGTTATATTATATACCGTTATATAATACCCGTTTAGTATAAGTGATTGTGTTATGTAAAATTGAATGTTTTTATTTATTAAGTTTTTACCCTCAGAAGAGAAGGCATAGAATCTCCATGCTAAGCGTTCGGATCGTACGCTAACCACAACTTTTTCAATTTCCCCGGGGCTCAGGCTAGTCGGTTCGGGATTATAGATGCATTCCTTTGTTCTAAGGAATTTTATTTTGAAACTACAGTTTCAGTGTTTTCGAGTTCACATAATTATCTCCAACCAGAGGTGGGGAGCAGTGGAGATTAATACGCCTTTGTTAGAAATGAGAACTTCTTTAAAACAAAGCTTTTATATATTTGTATGAGCTTGTCGCGGACCATAGCAGCAGAATGTAGGGCTTAGAACTTTTTCAAAACACTTGCCCGTAAAGTGTGCCATAGTACATCGTTATTAGGGCCTTAAATCGAACTATAACACACGCGTGCGTAATAATATAACACACTAGTGCATAATTGAATTAACCCTACAAAGTTAAGTTAGTACCTAACTGCAAATTATATGCGAGTAAACAGAGCATTTTAAATTTTTTTTAACGTTATTTGTGGGCAAACAGGCTTACGGCCCACCTGATGGTAAGCGGTCACCGTCGCCTATTGACACCGGCAACACCCGGGGTATTGTCGATGCGTTTCCTACACTGTAGAAACCTCTTTACATTTCTCTTGAAGCGTGCCATGTCGTAGCCTAATGCGAAAACCTAAACCGGGTAAGTTTTTGTAACAACAAAGAGGTTTTATGCCGCTGAAAATCCTATTACATTTTGTGATTAAATAAATGTATCCCTAATTGAAACGAAAAACACATTTATTATTATCAAATTACTTATAATTCACATCAATTTGTTATAAAATGTTAGCATTTTATCACTAAAATTATAATTTTGAAGTAGGCGTATGGCTTTAAGTAATCAATCAACTTACATTTGGCGCGTGCCAAAAAAAACTTATTACTAAGATTCCGCTGACTGTCTGTCTGTCTGTCCGTCTGTCACCAGGCTGTATCTCATGCATGAGCCGTGATAGTTAGATAGTTGAAATTTTTACAGATGTTGTATTTCTGTTGCCGCTATAACAAAAAATACTAGAAACCGAATAAAATAAATATTTAAGGGTTCCCATACAACAAACGAGATTTTTATACTCGTTTTTGCTCGATATTGATAACGGCAAGAAGTAGACGCTTGAAATACTCACAGAATATTAAGTTATATATTCACTTTTAAACGAAATAATTAAATTAAAATAAAATGAATATTTAAGGAGGGTTCCTATGCAACAAACGTGATTTTTTTGCCGTTTTTATCGATAATGGTATGAAATCTTTCGTGTGCGAGTCCGACTCGTACTTGGTCGGTTGTTTATTTTAACTGGATAAGTCTTTGACCACAATCTCACCCGATGATGTGACCTAAGATAAAGCACAAAGCTCTAGACAAAACCTATTTACTCTTCAAGTAGTACTTTGTATCACCTAGCAGATCTGAAAAGAGAGACAAAGAAACACTACGAGCGCCTCATTCCAACTCCATTTCTCAAAAACTACTCAATTAAAAAACCCCACATTCACATCCATAGTATGATTTACACAAACTTCCACATTTAACACAGGATTGAATATATAGGATATTCAAACGATTCAACCCTAAATAAAGTAGGAAGAGGGCAGGAGCATTCCAGCAGCGCTTAGTACTTATTCTTATTCTAGCGGCAATGTGTTTGTGTGACGTATCAGCTTGAGAGCAGATGACTCATTTGGGGAAGGTGTTTTAGGCTATTTAGAAATCATTAAAAACAGTGCTATATCTATGAAGTCAAAAATGGGATGTCATATAATAAAAAAAATATTATACTAACAATACTAAATAATACACGAAATTAAAACAGTACAAAAAGAAAACTTGAGCACCTAATTGATCGAGAGAAGCGAGATCTCCAAATCTACTTGGGCAAATCAGCATTGTATGTATGTATGTTTGTTTGTCCGAGGATAACTTTCGAAGCGTTGATCCGATCATCGTGAAATTTTATACATAGGAAATTTGATACATTGATACAAAATGATGGCACAATTTTGGTGTGACTAAATGACCTAAAAATGTTGAGAGGTTGTTGAGATATTGCGGTTAGAGAGGAATAAAAAAAAATGAAAATGATATTACTAGATCAAATGGGACGTCAAATGAAATGTCTTTATTGGTAAATTTCGATTCCGTTTTTATTTTTAATGAAGTTCTTTTAGTTTTTGAGTTATTAGCCATATTAAAAACTGAAGTTTGATGAAATTGACAGGGTACACCAGTGACCCCACAGTGCTGTAATTTGGTATGCGTATAGCTTTAGTGACACACATAGTCATAGTGACACAAAAGTCTGAAATCAAAAATAACTGCAATTTGTACCACAAAAAAATAAAACCATAATACATGAACTCCCGTTACCTGTAATTTGAATGAAACTGTAGGTCAAATAGTCTGGTTATTTATTTTGTAGCACTATTTTGATAATCAAAGATTACGAATAATATTATTTTGTTTATGGGAGACTCGCGAGATCGCAGTTCGGGGCGAACCACTGGTTATAAATTTTTTAAGTAATCCAAAACGGTTAAAATAATATAATTAAATGAAACTGAATATATAATAAATCTAATAATTATTTTCGTTCTCAAAAGCTTATAATAAAAAAAAAATATATATCTATGTAGTGAATCTGGAATCGAAAGTTGGGCACGGTGTATCGCATAGGACATTTGCAAAAACAAATATCCAAAAATACCTCTTTAAGGCAACTTTTCCTTATTTTCATTTTTAAGTTAAGCATTTGTAGAATCTAGAAATAAAAATCCCCGACCATTTTTATAGGTTTTAAGTGACATTAAACACCTTCCTCCAATGTGTCATCAGCTCACCGGCTATATGGACATGTAAACGTACTGGTTGGACTTGCCTCTGATTACCTCCTAGTAGTATATCTTCGGCGTCGCGTAGAAAACTATCATCACACTAGTATTATAAATGCGAAAGTTTGGATGTTTGTTTTTTTATTTGTTACTCAATCACGTCGTAACGGCTGAACTAGGGTTTCGTTCTCGGGTCCCGGGAATCGGGAAATCCCGTGAAAAAAGTCATTCCCGGAACTGGGAAAAATTTATGATTTCCCGGTAATTCCTGGGAATTTTTAAATGTATGTGATAGCTCTAAATCTTTGTATTTTATAGTCATATTAAACTCAATGTTGTGAAATAAAACCTTTAAAAAATTTCCACAGCCTGTCAGCACTTTACAGATTGCTGTCATCACTTTACAGATGAGTATTTCGTGGTATTTTTTCGAGAAAATGGTTTTGTCTTTATAGAACTGTTAGAAAAAACTAGATAACACCTACCTGTATTTCTTTGTTTCATTCATCTCTATTATATTCGTTCTTTGTTTTTACGCAGGTGCTGTGCAATTTTTAAACGATCTTTTTGCTTAATTATGCCTACCTAGAACATTTAAGTTTCTTTACCTGTGCCCTTACCCTCCCCCTTCACCTTGCGCATTTAAGTGTAACTAAACAAACTGGTTCTGTTGTTTTATCAGATCGATCGACCAGTCAGTGACGCGCAGCGCAGTGTGGTGTCCGTGCCTATTAAATTAAGTGACATTTGGCATTCTTTCGCCGGTAATACCTCTTTGTCAGTAAAAATTCGTGTGTTTGAAACTCTGGTAAGTACCTAAACCCTGTCGTGTTGATTGTTTTTTTATGTCTTGTCGTGCTGAGAAGCTATTTCGCCGATTATTTTCATAAAAGTCTGAATCGAGCCCGGAAGAATCGCTTCATGCTGTTGCTGAGAGGCAAAAAAGAGCCATTAGTTTTGCTGAAGAACTTATAGACGCTATTCAAAATGTTTTCAAAGGCACTCTTCCATCACGAACTCGATTTCCTAGACTAAAGAAATACTTCGATCTATACATCTCTTCTGGTAAGCGGACACCTAATTTGGAACTGCTATACAACGTTCTGCGCACGATCATGTCTACATCCACCGGAAGCGAACGTACATTTTCAGTATCGGAAAATTATGCCACTAAAATTAGAAGTCAACTAAGCGATAAATCACTCGTACGTAACTGCTGCATAAAATTAGGGTATTTAAACACTAGAATCATTTTATGGTTTAATTAAACTCGGATTCGCTACGTTTGATAAGTTACTCTCGTGTTTACATACCTTAATGATGTGCAGTTACGTATAATATTTTATCTACTCTTGTACTACCGCGACACATCGATGGCAAAGTTTGTTTTGGTATCATAAGAGCGTTTCGCAATATTTAATTACTCCGTTTATATCATGTTTATATCATTGTGTGTGTTGAGAAGTTTTATATTATTAGTTTGATTTTGCTTGCCTGAAACAAATCATTAAGTTTCTATTAGACTACTTCTGTTTATGATCGATCGAGAATGTTTAATTATTTTTGAGTCAAATAAATAGCTTATTTAATCCATAATAAGTTTTATTAACTTTATGAAGTTAAAAAAAGGAAATTAAGGACTTAAAAAAATCCCGGTTTCACGGTTGAAAATATTATTCCCGGTTCCCGGGAAAGACGAAACCCTAGGCTGAACCTATTGCGATGAAATTTGGTATTTACGTAGTTTATAACCTGTATTAAAACACATGCTACTTTTTATTGATAAACCACGCGTGCGAAGCCGCGAGCGGAAGCTAGTAGGTAATAATAAAGTCGTGCGCCTTTTGTTTATTTATTTATCGTAAATACGAAATAAACGAGGAGAAATACGCTTGTTCCTGATCGGTACAATCTCTGGGGAAATCGGATGTGTTGTAATTAGCTCTCTGCGGAAGCCGGCGATTTGTATAACTTAGCGAGATAACTTTGTAAAGTGAAAAATGGAGAGTGAAGTTCCTCGCTTTTTATTCCCGCTTTTCTCATTTTTATTTTAACTATATAACTATTATTGTATATTTTTAAATTATTATTGGTTAATGTGAAACTTTAAATTAATTATGATTTGATAATATTCTAGACTTTTTCATGTATTGTTGTGACAATGACTTATGACGTTTATAATAATTTTGATACTATTATTACTGTACGGGAATTCAATAAAGGCTGATGCGAAAGCGACTCACCTTGGATTGCACCGTCTTGCGTTCCGCGTGCCTTCAGGAACTACGCAATTCCTCTATACGTAGGCTGCTGTGGTTGATGGTAGATGTAGGTATGTCGTCTATTTCTGGGATGTAACACGCGCGAAAACTGCCACTTAACTACCGGACGGCGCTGTACACTAATATGTAGGTGCTTGCCCTGAGAGTCGCGAATGAGGACTGTTCGGCCCGCGGGGACACCTTGGTAAGTCACTTCGCTTAGCCAACGCGGGTAGGTATATCAAGAAAACGTGAGGATTGTTATACCTTCCAAATTGTGTGATCTATTTAATCAATTCCGATACGGAACAATTACTATTGTATCAATTGTACTCAAATATCGAAAACCTTTGACATTTATAATTATTTAATACGTATTTGATTTAATTTTATTTATTTACATATTTTGTGACTAAATGTAATGTTTGTATTACTCGTGCGCGATAACTTGGGACCTGCTAAGAATGCGACTCCCCGACCGCTTCCCCTGCACTTCCCCGATGGCGCCCGTATTGTACCGTTCGCATCACTATTTTTTACTAGGGTTTTTAGTCTCGTACTGGCCTACGTCACGTAACGACGCGCTCTGGAATTCTTTTAGTTTTCGTTTGTGTTATTGTTTTGTTGTCTGGAAAAAAGAAGTCAACCATGTGGACAGGCTTCGACAAAAGTATTGGGACGATGACCTCTTACAAGAGACGAATGAATCGCAATTAAATGTAAATTTATCGGATACCTCTTCGTCAAGTGATTATAGTGAGACTGAGGACGAAGAACAACCTCTAGAAGGCATAAATGCACTAAGTAGTGACGAAGATGAGATAATGTAAATAATAGATAAATTAAATGTATAAACTTAAACATTGTATTTTTATTTTATTCAAATAGTGTAAAAAAGATTAGATAAAAAAAAGCGTCCTCCCTGAGTAACATAATAAATTAGGTTAAAAAAAAACAAAGACGAAGCCGCGGGCGGCTGCTTGTTATGTTCGCTTTTTTGCGGGCGGTACAAACACGCCAATATGACGTCACCGCGCTCAGGTCCCAACTTATCGCGCACGGGTAATACGCTAAAATGGCGAAACCTAATAGAGATCTATAATTAAGCTCAACCATCTTATGTACCTAGGTTTACAGACAATAAAGGAATATTGAATTTTTATTTCTAAAAATAACTATGTATTGAATTCTATTTCATTTAAATTCTATTTCAATCAGGAATGTTGCGGATGCTGAATTTTTGACATCGGCGGATGCGGATCTTAAGACTTTTTTTAAGAAACTATTAACTGCAGATAACTCGCATAACATACAATACTCACTACACAATGACATTAAAAAACTCCAATGTTCTTACGATAAGCGTAAGCAAACACATTATGATTGATTTACGAGATACAAATGATACACAATAAGAAGCGCGTCGGATCTTGTCGCCGAAATCTTCGCTCCTATTGGTCAATCAGCACATGCCACTCGCAAGCCCCACCCAATTTCTTTCTTGTCGCGACCTGCGCTGCGCCTGCATCCGCATGAACATCCGCATCGATGATTGCGGATGCAGGTGCAGATGTCCAAATCAATGCGGAGGCTCTGCATTTACGGATGCGGATATAAATATTCGCAACATCCCTGATTTCAATGAATCATACGTAATATTTTATGTTTCCTCGAACATTAATTTTTTCTTTTATATTTTAACTACCCTTATAGTGCGATATCTTCACGGGTTTGTGGATTGAGTGAAAAATTTGAAGATATCCATCATAAGGGCTCCAAAATTCATGAAAAATCTTGAAAAACAAATATTTTTATCTGTATTTTTTTATAATGTTCGTTTTGTTCGTACTCTATTGTCACAAATATGTTTTTTTTATTTTTTATATTCAACAAAGTTTCTATAAACAGTTTGTATAAATAACCTCAAATTTAAGTATTTGATTTGCAAATCTTTTTATTTGCCAAAAAATCCCGATTGATCCTTACGCTTGTTTATTCACAGCTCTTACTTTTAATCAAACGAACCTAAATACATTTAGATACAAATACATAGTCCGTTCATATTATTATAAACACCCATTTATACTATTGTACCATTGTACTATTTGCTTTGTGTTTTGTATTTTGTCTGTTATTTTTATTTTTTAATGTGCACAATAAAGTGTTTTCATTCATTCATTCATTTATAATTAAAAAAATCGCTGTTTGTTTCATAAATAAATGATTGTCTATTGGCGGGTTCCTATATCTGCCGGTAACCGACTACGAATCCTATCTCCTTGAAAAAGTGTCAAACTAGTGTCAAACTTTTGACACGTTTTCAAGGAGAAACGAGTCGTAGCTAGTTACCGACGGATATGGGAACCCGCCATATGTCAATTACATGTACAGTAATGCAACCATTATCCCCCCTAATAGAAGGGTAAAAATCGTTGCATGAAATGTTTATAGGAACAATCGTCAATGAAAAAATAGAAGCAAAACGAATAAGACGAAAGCCGCGAATAAGCTAGACGAGCCAGATAAAGGATAAAATCGCTTTCATGTCGTTTATGGGGGTAAAAGATACCGCCTTAGAACGAAACATATGGAGGTAGTTACAGCAGTTGCACTGACATATCTATGAGAAGTTTTTCATATATTAACTAATTCCCTGCTCACCACTCGGATCCAAGTGGGGCGGGGCTATAGTAGCGGCGCCTCCCACTCGGATACGAGTGAGCGTTCTTTACATTTTGTTGTAATTAGTAAAACGAAGGCATTTGAGGCGAGTCAACGTTGCTTTGAACGGGCACTCTGGCAATATAGTCAACTTACGAAAACGAGTATTGGTTTCATTCTTACAGGTGAAAACTGGTTTCGATTAGTGTTTTTGATGATTTTGATTAAGATTCTGGAATTTGATCAAAAAACACGGGTTTGTCAAAATCTTGTGACGTATTAGTATTACAAAAATGCAATCGTGGAACAAATATCTATAATATTAGTGAACTAAACCATTTCCATCCTTTGAAATAATAATAATAACAATATACATTTATCCATATTTTCAAACATACATATGTACTTAATCAATATTCGCCTTAAAAAGTTTTGGCTCCCAGCTTATATTTTTTATTTATTTTGTAGGCAGTGAATGTGTTAGTCTATAGAATTGTGTATTGTCTATAGAATTCATGTATGACATTTGACATCTCTATTACTTGCAGATCAACATCAACATTGTATGATTACACCAACTATTCATTACTGTTCATAAGACCTGTCGTAATATATGGTTCTGAGTTTAGGGCCACGAAAGGGACGGATGAAAGAAGAGTGCACGCGGCGGAAATGTGAATGTTGAGATGGATGTGTGGGGTAAGATAAGGCATGAGTAGAGAAGTTTAGAGGAAGTATAAAAGCAGCGCCAGTGATAGAAAAATGAGGAGTAAGAGGCTAGCGTGGTGTAGGCATGTCACGCGTAGGGAAGAAAATCATGTGACTAAAAGAGTGTGAATGGATATAGAAGTAGAGGAAGACCGAAGAAGAGATGGATAGACTGTGTGATGAATGATATGGGTAGGAGGGAAGTGACTACGGAGATGACGGCTGATAGAGAGATGTGGAGGAGGAATACATGTTACCCCGAGTAATGTGGGAAAAGGGCAAGAAGAAGTTAATTACTGTTCATGCTGTGTGTCTCTGTCTTTCATGTGACGAGTGATATAGATAGACAGAGACTACAATAGTGGCCACAGGGTATATGAAGCAATGGCGGTTGCGTTGGCTGAATCACTTAATTGCATCGGATAGAGTCGTTTTTTTCGCCTAAAAAACAATATTAAGAGAAATTGATGACGCCAAGATGTCTTTTTTTAACTAAAAACAGGATATTTACCTCCGTAGGACGTGGCGCAGTGCGCGAACAGCAGGCTGAGACGCAGGTGGTAGTGGGTTCGATTCCCGCCGCGGAACTAATGTTTACATGATCTACGGATATTTGTTCCGGCTCTGGTTGTTTTTCTATATATTATAAGTATGTATTTACAAAAACAAAGAAGTATTTATATAAGTATTCTATCAGTTATCTGGTTTCCATAGTACAAGCTCTGCTTAGTTTGGGGCTAGATAGCGCTGTGTGAAATGTCCATCAATATTTACATTTACCATGATTTATGACTACCGGTATTTAATTATAACATTGTCATGGCGCGTACTTACAATGCATGGTCAATAATACGTTTGTCAATGAAGATAGTGTTGATTGCCACGATAACTGTAATCGGAGTTTATTGTTATTAGTGTTTCTTTTGTGATTTTTAAGTAACAATAACTTAATATTGTTTTTAAGTTAGCCAACTTATTTTTGTTACCTCTGAGGTTGGCAGGTAAAAATGCTTTTAGCATTAAGCCCACCTTTTGTATTTTTATGTGTATTTTGTGCAATAACGTATTTTATGGAATAAATAAATAGATTGAAAAGCCAACCTTCCTGTATTTATTTCCTGTATTGTAAAAGGATCATTAAAAAAAACAACCAACTTTGTTTCTTGTCTTTTTTCCTGGCTTGGTCGCGAAGGAACAGGCAGTAAAATTGACGTTTCAAAGTGATCCATGTGATTTTAATGAATAAAAGATTTTGACTTTGACAACATGTATGAAGATGACGATGATGATATTCTTGCCGATTTTGGCCCCTGCGACTGCATTAATTCTAAACAAGCATATTTAACATATCTATTTGTATGCGAATGCTACGACTTAAGGACAGCTTAAAAAGTGACATAGTTAGCTTCAGCATCGATCCAGCTATGTGACAGGAACAATTGGAGGATCGAGATATGACGCCCTAGTTGCCATTAACCACAGGACAACTAAACCAAATACCCGGTGTTATAAAGCGTTTTTCAAATTTAAAAACTCTACTTTCGAAGAAAGTCTGGCAAATGTACAGTACTGTACAAACTGAACACATAGTGTTAGCTATTGGCTGGCCAGTAACTAACCCTATGTAAACAGGCCTTAAATCAGCTCGTCTGTAAATAGCCATTGGCAGCAGGGAGGCTTTGGAGTAGACAGCCTTGTGCACCTGTCATATTCAGAAATAAAACTTTATTTAAAAAGGCGGCCAAGTGTGAGCCAGACAGTGAATGAGATTCGTACAATAGATAGATAGATATAGATATTTATTTCGACACAAGTAACAAACACACATAAACTATATACAGTGGATAAGTGAATACAGACTATTAAAAACACGTTAACTTAAACAAAAAAAAACGAGCGTGCTTTTAGACTGAAGTAAAACTTATTTTTCAAAATATTTATTTATAAAATTGTTCATATACAAAATTGTCCACACGTCTGTAGTCGATCAGTCTATGTTCATTTTGGACAGACACAACTCGCACTCGCACATTAACGCTTAAAAATATACGAAACGTAACTCTCTCTCTTTCTATCTACACTAACTTATATCTCCCTCTCAACTTCCGTTTGCACTTTTCGTAACGCATTCACCAGCTTACTCTCCAAGTCAAGCGTGCGTAAAGAAGTTTTACTTCAAAAAATAAAACAAAAGACACGTACCAATTTACCACGAGTTCTGTGCTGAAAAAAGGGAATGGCTCAGCATTATGCTGAACAATAAACTTATTGCTTAGCGCTGGTTTTCAGAAATCAAACCTTCATTGACGTCACGGACGTCAGTTAAAAGTGCCTTATTTAAAAAAGAAAAAAAAATAACAAGAATAATAATTAGGAAAAGAATAATACAAGTTCCGTGCCCAACCAATTGTACACACGGCTACACATCAAGCTATAAATTTCCAGTATAAGCTGACCTCTCATCTACGAAAAGCATACACAATGCGAGGCCAGCTTATACTGGAACTTTATAGCTTGATGTGTAGCCGTGTGTACCTACCTACCTAAAATAGTAGACAAATCTGGGGCCATCTGATCTCTATTTTCATTGGTTATTCTAATCGTATGTGACTATGCATAAAAAGATCACATGTTTTCTGGTGCGACGCGATGGATTGATTCTGAACTTTTCCGGAGCAATTTTTAGCACGTCTAATTCCAGATGCTTTGTAGTTCGGGAGTAAAAGGTTCCGTAGGCGTTTAAATGAAAAATAAACTAATCTAAATAAAGCCTTTTCTATTTGGAGTAGGTTTTTTTTATACTACTTATATGGCAAACGAGCATGCAGTCCACCAGATTTTAAGTGGCTGCTGCAGCCTATGGATCATCATATCAGCCGTAGGACGTCCACTGCTGGACAAAGGCAGCCTATTGATATCCACATAGAATTCAAAACAAGCTATTATGTTGTCTTGATCTCTATGTGGATACTTTGCCATACTATAGGACTGAGCTGTTATGCCTATGTGCCAGTAATTACAGGAACATACCATAACCATCTAACCGGAACACAGCAGCACAAGTACTGCTATTTTTGATCGAGTGAAGCAAGATCTCTAAATCAACTTGGGCAAATTGGCTTTGTATATATATGTATGTACGTTTGTGTGTCCTAGGATACATTTCGAAGCGTATATAGGTAGGTAGTGATGGCACAATATTGGTGTGACTAAATGAGCTAAAAATGGGGGGAGGGTATTGAGGTTCAAGAGGGGTAAATAAAAACCAAAGTGAGACTATCCGTTCTCATGGCATATTTAATACAAGGTCTTTATGAGTAAATTTCGAATCCGTTTTTATTTTTAGTTTAAACTTTGTAGTTGTTAAGTTATTAGCCATAATAAAAACTGAACTTTGACAAAACTCACAGGGTACACCACAGTCCTGAAATTTGGTATGCGTGTAGCTTTAGTGAAACAAATATAGGGAAAAGTCTGAAATCCAGAATAACTGCATTTTATACCCCATAAAAGATTTACCAAATAACATGAACTCCCGTTACCTGTAATTTGAATGAAACTGTACGTCAAGTAAATTGGTAAGTTTTTGTAGCACTATTTTGATAGTCAAAGATTAGGTACAAATAACATTTTTTTGTTTTTATGGAAGACTCGCGAGATCTCAGTTCGGGGCGAACCACTAGTTACACCATCTATAAAAACCTTGACCTTAAAATTTGAACCTGCTACCTTCGCTTTGACACGCGATGACCGTTATACTTGTGTTGACTTTAAATCTTAAAATTCCCAAAATTATTGGTTAAAACTTTCTGGATTAGCTGTGCAAGTTACACAAGATCGGTAGTTCTGGAAATTTACAGGGAGGCCAGTGGACATCTGATGGCTGATGTTGATGATGAATAGCATATCTATTTGTTTTCTTTTCATACATGGTGCCTTAATATATATTTTCAGGCATAACACCACTCTCAACATACAATTAAAAACACGGCCTCTTTACCGCAAAGGGAATTGAAAACATTGCGAATACATTTTTTCCGACATTGTATTTGAATTCATACCGCGGGTAAAAAGCTAGAGCAAAATTAAACGCATTGTATAGAGTTTAACCTTGTTTTATATTTTGAAACCGCATTTTAACCCGTATTCTGGAATCATATTCAAATGCTTATCGTGATCACCAGAGCTACGTGCGTAAGCTTAGCGGTGAGCGATGAAAAAATCAACTTATAGTATCAATTGATTTAAATATATTGATTTAGACGACCTCCGTGGCGTAGTGGGCGAATAGCCGGCTGAAACGCAAAAGGTAGCTGATTCGATTCACGCCGCGGAACAAATGTTTGCATGATTAACAGATATTTATTCGGGGTCTAGATGTTTTTCTATATATCGATTGAATGAAAATTTTTTATTGCACAAAATACATAAAACTGTACATAGGCGAACTTAATGCTAGCAAGAATTCTCTTCCAGTTAACCTTTGCGTAGTGTTGAAAAAATATTTTTGTATGAATGACATAATGTAGCAGGAAAAAATTTATAATAAAAAATATGACTATAATATATATTGAGAATACGAAAGAAACATCAAATATATATACCTAGTCAAGTCATAAATTCTGTCACATGTTTAATATAAAATAATTGAAACAAGTTTATTCATTATGTAACCATTTATATACCAAAATGAACTTAACAAAACATAGATTCTTATAACACTAAAGTTTATTCAAAATTACCTCCGTGATTTTGAATACAGGCCTTCAATCTGCGCGGCCAGTTGTCTATCGCAGCATGAACGAGGTCCATATCAATATCGGCGGCTGCCTTAATCAAGGATGTCTTGAGTGACTCCAAATTGGGATGAGGCTTTGAGCACGCCTTTTCCTCCAAGTGTTGCCATATCTTGTAATCTAACGGATTCAAATCTGGACTGGAGGAGGGCCAGTCTTCGTGCTGGATGAAGTCGATTTCACGCGCAGCCAGCCAGTCTTGTGTGTTCTTCGCTCTATGAGCTGACGCCGAATCTTGTTGGAATACCCAGTGCCTGTTATTGAACATGGTATGAGAAACAGGTTCCACAAGGTTCGTCAGGACTGTATTTTGATACACAACTGCATTCGTTTTTACACCTTTCTCACAAAAATGTACCTCTGTTAAGCCCCAATAAGAAACTCCCAACCATACCATGAGTGAGGATGGAAAATGACCTCGTTGGACACGCGGAATACGGTTGCTCGCTTCTTCACTACTGTGTGCGTACACCTTATCATTTTGTTTGTTGTAGCTCTCTTCTACGGTAAAAATTTTTTCATCCGAAAAAAGAATTTCCCGATATTTTTTTCCCGCGTACCGCTTCAACAAAGCGCGGCATCTCTTCAGTCTCAGGTCCATTAGACGAGCATTCAAACGATGTCCTGTTTTTCTTCGATATGACCGAAGCCCTAAGTCTTCATTTAACACCCTTTTCACCGTGGTTCTGCTGAACCCCATCTGAAGGGACAACTGTTTCTGCTTACGTTTGGGATTTCTTTGAATTCGCGCCTTCACAGCTTTTATCACTGCTGGAGTCCTAACAGACCGAGGGCGACCACTTCTTGACCTGTCATCTACACTAGAGTCTTCATTGTATCGTTTGATGGTGCGATAAACGAATCTTTTGGTTATATTCAAATTTTTCAGTATGTCAAAAATTTTAATTGGCACGTAACCGCAACGATGCAACGCAATAACTGCAACACGGTCTTCTTTAAGCGTCCACTCCATATTTAAAAATGAGTCAAATTCTAATAAGTATACATTTTTATTTTCACGAACAATTCGAAATTCGAATTCTATAAACTTTTTTGTGGCCAGCATTCTAAAAGAAAAGTTTTTACTGTGTGACAATACTTACTTATAACCTGACTAGGTATATATATAGAGTATTTTCAATAAACGTACTTTCTAATATTATACATCAATAAACATATATTAATAGTAATTACTATGTATTATATTTACAAAAAAAAAGTACATAAGTATTATGTCAGTTATCTGGTTACCTTAATACAAACTCTGCTTAGTTTGGGGCTAGATAGCACTATGTGAAATCTTCAACAATATTTATCACACTAATATTATAAATGTGATAGTTTGGATGTTTGTTTATTTATTTGTTACTCAATCACGTCGTAACGGTTGAACGGATTTCAATAAAATTTGGTATATTCGTTGATTATAACCTTGGCGACTACATAGGCTACCTTTTATCCCATAAATCAGTTCCTATGGGATAAAAATGGGATGTCAAGTTGCAACGGTGAGTTTAGTTTTATTTCTAGGTTACTTACGAGTGTAACGCGTACGAAGTCGCGGGCAACATCAAGTATTTGAAATTTTCCTTGCCTCACTTAGGGCAGCTCCGGTGTAAAAGGGCTAGCGAAGCGAGGCATTTGTACATACAAAGAATGTCAAGCGACACACATCTGTGTCACCGTTCTATTATCTATTGGAACACAGTTTCTTACTGATGTATGTCAACTGTGTTACGAATAGTATAGCAATAGTTCATATCTTAATTATTATGATAATCTTAAAAAAATTCCATAAGTTTCAGTTAAGATAAAAATTAATAAATAAATAATGCTGGACATTTCACACAGCACCATCTAGCCTTAACTAAGGTAAGCTTGTAGTATGGGAACCAAATAGCAGATAATATAATACGTAAATACATTTTTTTTGTAAATACATACTTATAATATACAATAGAAAAACATCGAGACCCGGAACAAGTATCTTATTCAATAATATCTTTATATCTTTATTCATCAATAATATTTATTCATTACGATCGTATGAATAATTTTGAATCGCTTTAATGAGAATAAACATCATGTGGAAAGGCTCTTGGAATGCGTCTAAAGAACGTCAAAACCGTTTCTCATGAGGTGACCCGTAAAGCATCTCAAGGCATCTTATCGAATCAACATGATGCCTAGAACTGAAACGGAAATGAGTTCTATTTGCATCAAAACGATCGCCTTCGAATGCTCGTAGAGCTACCAGAAGGGCTACGAGATCTGCGTAGCACGTCACGTGATGTGTTAGCTACGGCGTAGCAGCTACGAACATCTATACTTGACAAGATGGATGTAAGTTTCATTTAATGGATGTAAGAGAAATGGCGTGCTTTCGAGAGCTGTTTTAGTTTAAAAGGCGTGCTGCAAAGATTTACGATTTTTTCCTGAAAATAATAAAACAAATTCATCGTTTTAAGGAAGATTAAGCATTTTCGTCGGCAAAATCATTTGTTCGGGACAAAAACATATTCTGTATAGGGTATAACGCTCAAGGTTTTACACACAGGGATAAGAATACTTCTCCTGAAAACATTAAGTACATAAATGCTTACCGAAATCAACAACTTTTAGTATAGGTTTTAACTTAGTAAGTGCAAGAACAATAACGAACTTACTTTGTATACTACTTCGGCTAAAGGTTTTTCTTCTGATCCCTTCTGAATTTACCAGAACAGTCTTTTCAAAACAATTTTTTCTCAAATAAAATGGAAAAGGACCGTGGCACCTATAATCTCAATATCCAGAAGCCTAAATACGTACATCCCTCTAAGCCAGCGCGGCTCTTTAGACATTCATAGCAGCTAAGAGAATTAACGAGATAAAGAGGGTCTATACTTTTTTGGCTTAAAGCGGTACATTATCTATGAAATAGATTTAATGTTCATTTATCTCAGACTAGCTGTTGCCCGTGTTTTCGTAGGCGTTACACTCCTAAAAGTGTAGGTAACCTAGAAATACAGTTAAACTCGCTGTTCCAACTTGACTTGACACCCCATTTTTATCCCATGCAAACTGGTTTATGCGATAAAAGGTAGCTTATGTGGTAATGCAGGTTATAATCTACGTATAAACTTACCAATTTTCATCGAAATCGGTTGAGCCGCACAGTATGTAAAATAACCGGAAAAATGGTCATCCACTTTTTATTTGTCCATTCGATAATGAAAATATTTTATAAAATAAAATATTTTTGTATATTTAGTAGTGCTCTTATATAAGGGTTTCACGTTGGCAAATAATGAATGATGAAATTGTTGGATGCAAACTCCAATAGCGTAAAAGATATTTTGAAAAATTGTAAAATCAGATTCAAAATCTTAATTAGTAGGTATATGAATGGAATGGAGAAACATAAAGTGGATGACCGTTTTTCTGATAATTTTTCATACTGCGAGCCATTGCGACATGATTGAGTTACAGACAAACAAATAAATGAACAAACATCTAAACTTTCACATGTATAATATTAGAGTGATTATTTAGGATTGAATTTCGACTAAGTAAGTTTATTTTTACTTCATACATTGAATTTACTTCAATGAGTTTAAAGTGGCAAAGTAAGCTAGTTTTAAATGTTCATTGTGAAATGAATACACTAGCTAATACCTACGCTAGCTAGTCAGAAACCTTTTTAGGGTTCCTGACTAAATTAGTAATAACGGAACCCTGATGGTGAGGCTTTGTCCATCTTTCCTAGTAAAAAAATGGAAATCACACTTCCCACTATTTTTAGGTTTCCGTACCTCAAAAGGTAAAAAAAGGAACCCTTATATGATCACTTTCTTGTCCGTCTGTCCATCTGTCTGTCCGTGTGTCACCACCGATTTTCTCAAGAACGGATGGACGTAGCAAGTTGAAATTTATACCAGATACTGAAGTCTTTAGTCCCTCCAAAAAGGAATGCGCTGATAATCTTCGGATCGGCTGACCAGATCTTTATCACACAAAGTTAAGAACAAACCCAGTTAAATTAGCTTTTTATTAAAAAAATGCCTCCGAATTGGTCCATCCGTTTAAGAGATTGATGCCACATACAGACAGACAGACACACAGGCGTCAAACTGACAAGGCCCCATTTTGTGTACGGGGATAAAAAAGACTAAAGTCGCTATAAAACCCCGGCTGCCGTACACTAAATACTGATCGTGAAAGTTGAAATATATGTAGTAATAGATAGGCTTACCTTAGAACAGAGCCGCAGGTCTTATCA
Source organism: Philereme vetulata (assembly GCA_918857605.2). Lineage (NCBI taxonomy): Eukaryota > Metazoa > Arthropoda > Insecta > Lepidoptera > Geometridae > Philereme > Philereme vetulata. The sequence goes on from OU975443.1 coordinate 7,593,097, forward strand.
CAGATATCACACTTTGCGGCCACAGGCAGGTTCCCTTCCAACCACTGATGGGGCATTATGATGTTCTGAAACAAACATCCAACTTATTAGAACGCTTCTATGACAACACTTACAAGGCTAAAATACAGCCGCTAATTGTAATTTATTCAATCTCTACATCATAATTTTTTTATATAATCCACAATAACATCCTGCGTAATTTGTATTTATTAGGGATCCGTAACGTGGTCCTTTACTCATCGCCTTATGCCCAAGCTAAAGGTCGCTCAACGAGCTACGGAGAGGGTGCGTGACAAAATCTGCAATGAGGAAATCCGCAGAAGAACTAAAGTTGCCGACATAGCTCTCAAAATTAGCGAGTTGAAGTGGCAATGGGCAGGCCACATCGCTCGTAGAACCGATAACCGTTGAGGAAGAAAGGTTCTTGAGTGGAGACCACGGACTGGAAGACGCAACGTAGGCCGGCCCCCCACAAGGTGGACCGACGATCTAGTAAGAATCGCGGGGAGCCGTTGGGCGCAAACGGCTACCAACCGCTCGTTGTGGCGATCTAAGGGGAAGGCCTATGTTCAGCAGTGGACGTCTTCCGGCTGATGATGATGATGATGAGGGTTCCGTAGCCAAATGGCAAAAAACGGAACCCTTATGGATTCGTCATGTCTGTCTGTCTGTCTGTCCGTCCGTCCGTATGTCAGAGCCACTTTTTTCCGAAACTAAGAACTATACTGTTGAAACTTGGTAAGTAGATTGTATTCTGTGAACCGCATAATATTTTCAAACAAAAATAGAAACAAAACAATAAATTTTGAGGGTTCCCCATACTTACAACTGAAACTCAAAAATTTTATTTCATTAAACCTATACGTGTGGGGTATCTATAGATAGGTCATCAAAAATGATATTGAGGTTTTTAATATCATTTTTTTCTTAACCGAATAGTTTGCGCAAGAGATACTTCCAAAGTGGTAAAATGTGTCCCCCCCCCCCCCCTGTAACTTCTAAAATACCATGAGATAAAACTAAAAATTAACATGCTAACTTCCGCCGAAAATTGGTTTGAATGAGAAGTTCTAGTAAGTAGTTTTTTAATACTTCATAAATCATAAACCGCAATTTACCTTTCATTCAATCAACTCAAATATAAAAAAAAGTTACAACGAACTACAAAAACTTTTATATTATGTTACTTGCTGCTACGGAACTGTTCATGGGCGAGCCCGACTCGCACTTGGCCGCTTCTGTTAATTAATGTTTTATTTATCTCGACATGGAAACATTTTTTACGATTTTTCATTTAAATTGATTGAATGACATATTTTACATTGTTTTGTACTGTTCTGTTCACTCTCTGCTTTGAATGTTGATGTGTAATGGTAATTTTTGTAAATACGTGATTTATCACGTACCGTTTTATCGGTGTTCCTACCGACAACATCAAATAAATCCCGTATTTTTAAATGAGGCATATAGAATCAAAGACCATCGTCATATCCACTTCCGCTGATTTTTCACAAATTTAAAAAAAAATGCCTATTTCACCGTATTTTTGTCTTAAATACAAGAGAAAATCTTGTGAAAACTTACTTTAGGAATATAAAACTATGACCGTGGCACTCCGACGTCCCTAATGGTGGTTTAAATAGATAATGAATAAATTAAAATCCATTCTCAAGTAAAATTAGACACAATACGGACTTTGATTCTATACGCCTCAAATATGATTGAAATAAACCACGAAAGTTTTCTAAGTAATTTTAGCTATTATTTTTTTATAAATAAAAACACTAACTACAGACGCATTTGATCTGACTCTGCCATAACTATAATGTGAGATTTTGTTTGAAGCATCGGACATCCAGGGCGAGTTGGGTCGATGACATAGTTCGGGCCGAACCTGGATGACTAATTCAGGATGAGGACTAGCCACGATAAATACGTATCGGGGTATTACGGGGTATACCCAGCAGTGAGCGAGGTTGGACTGTGGATTTTCGACGAGAATGGCGCAGTCGGCGAATAGCCAGCTGAGACGGGATTGAATCCCGCCGCGAAAAAAATGTTTGCTTGATCGACAAATATTTTTTCGGGTTAGGGTGTTTCGCTATCTCACTCATATTATAAATGCGATAGTTTGGATGTTTGCTTGTTTGTTATCCACCACGTCGTAACGGCTGAACCCATTTCGATGAAATTTAGTATGAACGCAGATTTTAACTTGAATTAACACATAGGCTACTTTTTATCTCGTAAACCAGGTCCCATGGGATAACGAGGTGTCAAGTCACGTTACAACAGCGAGTTTAGCTCTATTTCTTGGTTACCTACCTATTTAGTAGTGTAACGCGTACAAAGTCGCAGGCAACAGCCAGTGTAATATAAAGATGTATTTAAAAAAAATGTATTCTATTTTAACAGTTGTCAGTTCTCCGAGTAAAATATGTCAAAATCTCACTTAGGACAAACCTACTAAGGTTTTATAAGTGTATTAATTTTGTAAGTATATGTTTTTTAAAAAATAATACATAAAAAAAATGTAAGGGTACAAAAACTTAAGGTTCGTTTATTGTCACTCACTAGACTTTAAGAACATACTAAGCCTTGATGGAGTCGATTAAGATATTCGAGCCATTTGTTCCTAGTCAAGCGTATTAAGAAATTCTCGGGGCTGACGTACTTAGCTGTGGAATCTCTTGGATTAAAGGCGAGAGCTGAGTCCAATCAAAGTTTATCCGATTTAGCTGCTTATGTGTTCGTTTCGCTTTCCAAGACTCTTTTAAAAGAAAATAAAATTGTCTATATAATTTTATTATACAAAAAGCTGGCAGTCGTTGGGGCAGAAAGTACCCGAGTGGAGACACAGATAAGTAAATGAATGAATGTTTTTATTCTATCTTGACCACCTCACCTGATGGTAAGTGATGGCGTGGAGGGAGATGGAGCACGCTTGCCTAGAAATTACCTATACACTCTGGACTTGAAGACTTCAAGATTATAGTATTGTGGAAAAACAGGCGCTGGAAGCGAGTTGCACAGCATTTTTTGAACATGAAAAACCTTGTTTTTAGCAATGATGTACTAAAGAAATTTAAAGGCCATTTTTTCCATTTTTGTCGTTCACTCCAAAATATACGAAATCTCGTCTAAAGGTCGGCAAAAACGTGGCATTTACGTAAAGCCCAAATTGAGTTACTATTGTTACGCCAAGTAAATCTCCGGGAAGGCAACGAGAATGTAAAATATTTTTCTTTTCCGCTTAACGAAGTAACGAAACAGATTTAAGACCCGTCTTGGTAACACCAAAGGCACCAGTCGCACGTTTCAACCTTTTAAAATTTATAAGACGCCATTTTTAAGCACCCAATACTTTCTAGAGAAACCCTCAAAATCATTCGATTACCTAGGTTTTCGAGAAAATTCCTCTGAAACCTAACAGTGAGTAATTTTATATTATATTAGGTATATATTATTGTTTCATATAACTTATTTATTATAAATATAACATTATATCATACTTTAGGTATATTTCATATTAGTTTTGGGTATATATATTTATTTGTGTTATTATCATAATTCATAATCATTTATTTGCAAAAATGTTGGTAAAGTAGGTTGAATACAATGTTTAAAAGCTCCTTTACATTCTGCCTCGTCAAGGCGTGCAAAATTTTCAATGTAAAATTAATAATAAGTCAACATGTCAAATATAATATTACTTTTGAAACTATCATGGTTATGAACACTATTTGTACTAAAAACGGGATATTTACCATGATTTGTGAGTATTTGAGTATCCCGATATTTCGGCGCAGTTGCATGCGCCATGATCACGGGTAAACTGAAGTCTTTGCGAGTAGGTCGTTATTGGCAGATATAACGATATACCCTCTTTCTTAGTCTCTCTTGCTAGGAATTAATTCGCTAATTCTATTACTACCACCGGCTTCATTCTCGATCATAATTCGATTCGATTCGAGTGTTGTGTGTCGGAATCGAATTATGATCGAGAATGAAGCCGGGTAGATCGTTATATCTGCCAATAACTACCTACTCGCAAAGACTTCAGTTTACCCGTGATCATGGCGCATGCAACTGCGCCGAAATATCGGGATACTCAAATACTCACAAATCATGGTAAATATCCCGTTTTTTTGTACAAGTAATATAACATTAGTCTTAAAGTAACAATAACAAAATAAACTAGCAACGAAAAACCAGCAAAACAAAATTAAATGAACAATTAAGAAATGTCATCATATCTATCCTACTTCCTACTAATATTATAAACGCGAAAGTTTGTATGTATGGATGTTTGTTACTCTTTCACGCCGGAACGGCTGAACCGATTGCGATGAAATTTGGTATGTACATAGATCATAACTTGGATTAACATTTAGATACTTTTTATTGGCTAATTACGCGTGCGAAGCCGCCTGCAACAGCTAGTAGTTTATAATTTAAATATTCATTAATGTCGTAAAAGCATTGCTCCATTATTTATTTTGTACATTCACCTATCTTTAAATCATCTCTCTCTCTCTAGCCTCAAAGGTTTGCTGGAAGAAAATTCTTCTTAGGATTAAGCTCGCCTTTGTACATGACCTCTATTACTGTATTTTTTTAGTGTATTTTCTTGTGTATTCACAAGAAAATATTATTCAAGTAAGACTATTCAATCTCTTAAAAGAGTCCTGGATTGTAGTCCTCAGGAAAAAAGGTAAATATAAGGCACGGAACGACCAATGTTACAGACTTAGCCAGCTGAAGTGGCAGTTGGCGGGACACAGCTCGAAGACCTGAAGGTCGTTGGGGCAAAAAGAGTGGACACCACGCACTGAAAAGTGCAGCGTAACCCCCCCCCCCCCCCCCCCCCCCCCCCCCCCCCCCCACTAAATGCAAAGAGGACCTGATAAAGGTTGCTGGGAGCCGTTGGGTGCAGGCCGCACAGGATCGCCCAGGAAATGTATAGGGAAGTTCAGCAGTGGACGTAGCAGCTATGACTGCATGTCTTTTTCTTTTTATTAATTCATTTCAGAATCTACAGCACTTAACTTAATATCAATATCAACAAAGTCTTATGCTACTTCTTTATGCACATAACAGATTCTCATTTTATAGACAAATTAGTCACTTAGAGAGAATTATTGAAAACACATCAAGGAATTTGGTAGGCATTTAGTGCAGATAGAGCTTCAGGTAGCACGGAATTCTGATTGGAAGCGGTTATGGGAGATATACTATGTGTATAATACTGGGCGAGAAAATATTGAATGATGATGATGACTACAGTTTTTACTTAGTATGTTAGTTTTGGTTAATAGCTAGCTCTAGGGCAGTTTGGTGATTGGCACTGAGGTGAATGAAGGAATATCTATGGATTTTACTCATTATGCCTTTAGTCTAGACGGAGAGTAGTGGAAGCCTATTTACAAAGTCTAGAGCACAGACGCCGAGTAGCCAGACTTTCAGTTTTTTATAAGATTCATTTTGGTGAATGTGCGCAAGATCTTCATAAGCTTATCCCTCCTTCCCCCTTCCACCACCGGACAAGCAGTTCGTACCGAGAGGTACCACCCATACCTGGTCGGCATACCACCTTACCGTACCAAAGGATTTGCTTAAAGTTTTCTTGTTAGCACAAGTAAGGAGTGAAACTCACTTCCGGCGTATGTTTTTCCATACCAGTATTATCTCGGAGTTTTCAAGAGTGAATAGGTTCTTTTCAAGCAAGCGTGCTCCACCTTCGATCACTCCATCACTTACCACCAGGTGAGGTAGTGGTCAAGCGCTTGACTTATCAATAAAAAAACAGTCTGACATACCCCTTCAGCTATCTCCAAGCTAGAGAACATACTTAAATAATTACTGATTAAAACGGGTATTTATCGCGTATCTACCTTTTTTATTTGTTATCCCGACGTTTCAACTGAGTTGCAACAGCCGTGGTCATGGACGGATAGTCCGCAGTTGCAACACAGTCGAAACAGCGAGATCACAATAACATATATATTTAATGTAAGTACATATGTTCTATTTGTATTAATATTTAGTTATAAAATTTAGTATGAATGAATGAATGAATGAAAATACTTTATTGTACAATTCCAAAGAAACAGACTTAAAAATAAAAAAAACACAAAGCAACAAGTACAATGGGCGGTATTATCGCTTAGAAGCGATTTCTTCCAGACAACCTTTGGATGGATAGGACTTTTGTGAGATTTAGTATTTAGTTATTTTTTTATTTTGGTATTAGACGCACTCGCTTAATAAATAGTTTGGCCATAAATGTACACCCCCGACCATTATCTTTGTTATAACAAAATCCTCTTCATCCAAAGGTTGTGTGGAAGAGATCGCTTCTAAGCGATAAGACCGCCCACTGTACTAGTTGCTTTATATTTTCTTTTTTGTTTGTAATTTTTTTTGTTTATACTGTGTACAATAAAGTGTTTTCATTCATTCATTCATAACAAATAAAAAAGTACATACGCGATAAATACCCGTTTTAATCAGTAATAATTATGTACAGTGATCGCGCAAGTTTATAAATTCTCTTTGCATCCCAATAAAAAAATACGTCTAGCAAAATATTTGTTTCCCAAAAAACTTCTTTACATAGTACTAGCTGAGCAACCCGGTGCTTCGCACGCGTAGTTTTTCATTAAAAACATTACCCTCCTTCTACGCAGTTGGGTAAAAAGTAACCTATATCACCCGGGGATAGTGTAGCTTCCCATCAGTGAAATATTTTTTTAAATCGGTTCAGTAGTTTCGGAGCCTATTCAATACAAACAAACAAATCTTTCCTCTTTATAATATTAGTATAGATAAAATGAAGCTGCTTCCGCTGTCTGTTACTTTAGATATTTTTAACTACTCAACGGATTTTAATGTAGTTTTCAGCAATAGATAGAATGAATCGAGAGGAAGGTTTATATGTATAATAAATAACTACATAACTCTGTTTGGTTGTTATCTTTACACGACTAAACAGCTGAACAGATCGTAATGTCATTTTGCAAGGAAATAGATTATATCCTGGGAAATTTACATAGGCTACTTTTTAGCCAACTGCACAAAATGAGGGTAATGTTTTATTGAAAAACTCTCTCTTATATAAAATAAGGTCTCTTATAAAACTTGTTCAAAGCAAAATATATCATTATTATAAATACGGGATTTATCACGTACCTATAGTAATGATTGAAATCAATCACGAAAGTTTTCTAAGCAAAATATACTTTTGCGATACAAAATAATTTAGCGTTTCCTCTACCGAAACCTCTACTAAATAGAAAGGTGTATATTTTACCCCCCCCCCCCCCCTAGATTTGTGACACGGGGTTTCTATGACAAGGGTTCGGGCAGTGGGACCCGCCCGAATAAGCTTTTAAATATTTATCACTATAAAACTGTATGTATGTACGAGTATGTACTTTAGACATAGACAGACAATCATTTATTCACTACATTAGCACACAATATAAAATTCAGTTACATTTTAAGAAAGAGGAAATACTTAAAATTAAACAATTAAACAGTATAAACGCAAAACATAAACAAAAATAAGGCAGAACTCGGTAGATACTGTGTGCTGCAGCAGTAAATGGGACTCGACTCAGCATTATGCCCACCGTAATGGTAAGCGCTGATATTCTGTCGAGACCGCTCCATTTAGTCACTAGACCTTGAGAGTATTGTGTTGTCAAGTGAAAATACTATGTGTCATGGTAGATATGTCATGTTGTGTCAAAATATAATCATATATAGTAGAAAATGGCAAAATATTATATTATGTAATAAAATAAATAATGTCAGAACATACATAAAACAGAACCTTATTTGTTAGAAAAAAGTTTGGTTATTGATTTAGGACACAGCCATCAGATTCCACGCTCGTCAGGTCATTTATTATTATAGTGTGACCATTAGTGCTGTGCACTCCCTGAAATATGCGCGGCGAGGTGGGAGGCAAAGAAAAAAACTGCATGAGTTCACATGAGATCAATACATGTCGGACATATCTTACGATATCAGTTTGCATTTCTAAGGCAAGACTTGTGGCGGGACGATGGTCGGAGGCTATCTATCTGTAATATATTATACTTACTTAGTTGATTAAAATGTAACTTAAATATACTCATATTATATTAAAAATATGCAGGTGATAAATAAGAACTAAACTTATAATTCTATAAGGACTTGTTTTATTGAACATTTTTTATATTTACAAACAATTATATATTCTAACGAAAGTTATTCTGACATAGATTCTGTTTCAACTTCATCTTCCATTTCATATCACGAGATAACGCACGACCCATCTTTGAATATTTATCTCATGTGCGTCTGACATAGACAGTCCGATACAAATAACACTACCTGCCGCCACGAGCGTTGACGGCGAACTGACAGCGCAGCAGCCGATACTCCCCCCCGTCTCGCCGCGCGCATACCTCAGGGAGTGCACAGCACTAATGGTCACACTATAAGTAAAAACTTTGAGAACGTTTATCAAAAGGTATTAAATAAATTAATATAAAAAAAAACAACTGCAAAACAAACTGAACAGAGGTAAACAAGCTTGCACATTTTGATAATCGTACGAGCTATAATTAGATAATATCTTTATTGCACACCTTTAAATATAAACACATATTTAAGATAATGCACTTTTAAATCAAAGGTACAATGGGCGGCCTTATCGCTAAGGGCGATCTCTTTCAGACAACCTTTGAATGGACAGGATTTCACGAGAACGTTATAGGATGGTAGCTATCAATAAAAAAAATTGTGGCACTCCGGGAGTGCCGACAGAAGTGAAAACTTGTACAGACTACACTATAGATATATACTTATATACAGAGGTGTCGATAACGGTAACGGTTACAGTGTCGCGAGTTCAATGGTTTTTTTCCAACTCAAACCGATACTTATATACAGAGGTGTAGGTAACGGTAACAGTGTCGAAGTTATATCTGTTATGCTTTTTAGCCATTTTTAAATATTTGTATACCCTAAGTAGGTGAAGCACAGTGATTCCTCTATAATAACACCATTTGTATTGTACAATTTACCTGTGTTTCGTGCAAATAAATATCTTGAACCTTGGTTATTTTTTTCGAAAATTCCCAAAGCGATTAAAGAAGTTTTTCTTAAGTTTTTAATTCAAACAAATGTTTATTGAATAAACAGTGGTCTCTATTCACATAAGCAGAAACTATCCTACATCTCGAAACACATTCTAAATTAGATCCCACATCGAAAAGCCTCAATCTCTAGAATAAAATCTAATTTGCAAGTTACGAGTTGGAGACGGAACGGCTAAAACGAAACGATTTCCTCAAAATAGATTCAACTACGGTTGGTATCTTAAAATTAGGTTACGTGTAGAGCAGCGGCCTTAAAATGATACGGTACGAAGTAGAAAAACATTTTTACCCGTGGGATGAGATTGAAAATAAGCAGGGATGAGCTATTGCCTTTATTTGTAGCAATGAGGGGTTTTCGCGGTCATGTTTATATAATAACTGCTAACAGATGGCGTTGCTCTGTCATGCTCTGATTAACAAAGGAAAGTGAATTGTTTTGTCATTGTTATTACCGCTTTTGTGAACGAGCTCGAGGAAGTGGGCACCACCGCCTTACCTGTATCTGCCGCCAAATAGCAGTACTTGTGCTGCTGTGTTCCGGTTAGATGGTAATGGTATGTTCCTGTAATTACTGGGACATAGGCATAACAGCTAAGTCCTATAGTATGGCAACGTATCCACATAGAGATCAAGATAACATAATAGCTTGTTTTGAATTCTATGTGGATATCCATGGGCTGCAGTAGCCACTTAACATCTGGTGGACTCCATCCTCGTTTGCCATATATGTTGTATAAACAAAAAAAATTACCGTGTCAACATGATTTCCCGAGTAACTTGAAATAAAATAAAAACCGGCCAAGTGCGAGTCAGACTCGCGCACGAAAGGTTCCGTACCACATATCTATACTAATATTATATAGAGGAAAGATTTGTATTTTTGTGCGTGTGTATGTTTGTAATGAATAGGCTCCGAAACTACTGGACCGATAAATTTTTTTTTACGTTATTTGTGGGGAAGCAGGCTTACGGCCCACCTGATGGTAAGCGGTCACCGTCGCCTATTGACACCGACAACACCCGGGGTACTGTCGATGCGTTCCCTACGCTGTAGAAACCTCTTTAAATTTCTCTTGAAGCTCACAAGAGCACACATTCTCTTAAGAATTCTTTCACTGTTGGGAAGCTACACTATCCCCGGGTGATAAAGGCTACTTTTTACCCAACTGCGTATAAGGAGGGTAATGTGTTTACACTACGCGTGCGAAGCTGCGGATTAGTCAGCTAGTTATCTATAAAAACGGCAAAAAAATCACGTTTGTTGTATGGGAGCCCCCCCGCCCCGTAAACATTAATTTAATTTTAATTTAATTATTCATTTATAAGTGAATAATAGAATTTATTATTCTGTGAATATATCAAGCGTTTACCTGTTGCAGTTATCAATAACGAGCAAAAAAATCACGTTTGTTGTATGGGAGCCCCCCTTAAATAATTGTTTTATTTTAATTGAATTAGAATATATAACTAAATATTCTATGAATATTTCAAGCGTCTACTTGTTGCAGTTATAAATATCGAGCAAAAACGAGCAAAAAATTCACGTTTATTGTATGAGAGCATTTTTTGTACCAGGCTGTATCTCATGAACCGTGATAGTTAGACAGTTGAAATTTTCACAGATGATGTATTTTTATTGCTGCTATAACAACAAATAATAAAAACAGAATAAAATAAGTATTAAAAGGGTTAAATATAATATTTTAATAAATTTTTCTTCTAGAAAATGTTAAGTGCTCATTTATAAGTATGGTGAAACGGCGAAGAAAATTAGCACAAGAACGGAGAACATCGCTTCACCCATTTCATATTACTAGCTTCTGCCTGCTGCTTCGTGAGCGTGGTTTTTCAATAAGTAGCCTGTGCTGGATCATATTTTTGAAATCAGTTCAGCCGTTACGACGTGAAAGCGTAGCAAACAAACCCACTTTAGCATTAACAACATTCGTTTGATTTATTAGATACGCGTGATGCAAACCCACCTTCGGTAGTCAGGCAAAGAGGATTGTTTTTGCGGCATAATTAATCATTAAATGTAAGAGAAACCGCAGGCAACTTCCTATATATGTACCTATAGAGAATTGAGTCGAATCAATTGCTCTGATTAAATCGTGAGGCAATAGCGGTAACACAGCAATTGTTATTAAATCATCGCCTTTGGGACGCAACTCGGAACCTTCTCGGTAAATGCCTGACATTGACCTTTGGCCGATGGATTCGGTCGATTTATTTATTGAATGGTTTGTTTCAAGGGCAATAAAATAAAGTCCCTCAGCGCCATACAAGTCGTTTATACTAGCTGTTGCCCGCGACTTCGTACGCGTTACACTACCAAATGCGTTGGTAACCTAGAAATAAAGCTAAACTCGCTGCTGCAACTTGAACTAACACCCCATTTTTATCCCATGGCAGCTGTTTTATGGGATAAAAAGTAGCCTATGGGTTAGTCCAGGTTATAATCTACGTACATATTAAATTTCATCGAAATCGGTTTCGCCGTTACGACGTGATTGGGTAACAAACAAACATCCAAACTTTCACATTTATAGTATTAGTGTGATGTTCAGAGTAATGTCGGGGCTCCCTAGATTCTTCAGAGCTTCTGGCATGTTTGCAAACACTGCGTAATTTCCAAATAAATATCATACAACAAGCGCGAAATGCTGCGAAGCATCAACAAATTACTTAGGGATTAAGCCGGCAGACATGAAAGTCCAATGCAGAGTGTCCTTTGTGTTGAGTTTTTGAATTTTTGTTTTCATGTTATTAATATTTTACTGGCTGACCCCGCGAACTTTGTACTGCCTTCTAATCAATAAATTTTGTGTTAACCTATTAGCTCGACGATCGACGATGAACGGTTTCGTTTCGTTTATGAAAAAATCGTCGACGACCCATCTCTAATGGGCTTGATAAATAAAAATTTTTCAGTTTCAGTTCTAAGTATGAGGAACCCCCAAAATTTATTGTTTTTTTTTCTATTTTTGTGTGAAAATCTTAATGCGGTTCACAGAATACATCTACTCACCAAGTTTCAACAGTATAGTTCTTATAATTTTGGAAAAAAGTGGCTGTGACATACGGACGGACAGACAGACAGACATGACGAATCCATGAGGATTTCGTTTTTTGCCATTTGGTTACGGAGCCCTAAAAAGTGTCTGTCTTTTTCTGTTTCCGTAAGCCTGTTTCCACCACAAATAACATAAAAACGTACCCACTATAATCAACTATCTCTATCTTCAAAGGTTTGCTGAAAGAAACTCTTGTTAGAGTTAAGCTCGCCTTTGTACATGTCCATTTTGTAAGTTGTTTTTGTCTGTAATCCTATTTGTGTACAATAAAGAATAAAGTCATTGCATCTGGCGCATATTCATGCATATGACGCGGGCTGCCAAATCTGCCAATGAACTGTACATCGCCGGTAGAATTGTCAATCGGCAATCATTTTATCCATCTATGTATGAGAAAATTAATTTTTTTCATAATTTTTTTTTGCGCAAATTTTTCCGATATTTTATAAGTTATTCTGCTATTCGGGGCGGAAAAAATCCAACAAATCAAAGATCATCAAAATCGGTCCAGCCGTTCTTGAGCTATAAATAATGTAACTAACCCGACATTGTTTTATTATTCACTAGTTGACCCGCCGAACTTCGTACCGCCTTGACATGCATATAACGCGGGCTGTCAATATACGTCACCCTGGTAGAATTGTCAATTGTTGTCCCCGGCCATCATTATGTATGAGAAAATGAATGACTTCCACAACTAATTCAATACTAAAATTAGCCAAATCGCTCCACCCGTTCTCGAGTTTTAGCGAGACTAACGAACAGCAATTCATTTTTATATATATATAGAGACAATATCTCGGGATAACTCCGACCGAAGCATATGTTTCAAACGATATTAATTTTTTTTACATCCTCTTTGACGATATTTGCAGCACGCATTCTGTCAATTTATGTCAAACGTCATAAGGTTACATTATAAAAGCGCTAAGGTTTGATCATAAATAATTTTATATGGTGGTTAAGTATTTTTAAATTTTCTAATTTTGCGCGCAATTTTCTTATTTTTTTCTTTCATAAGAACCTTCTCCTGACAATAAGAAATACAACAAAAAAGAATTAGCTAAATCGGTTCACGCGTGATGGCGTGACCAAGGGAAATAGTGATTCATTTTTATTTAAAGAGATTTACTTACTAGTTGACCCGCCGAACTTCGAACCACCTTGTCATGCATGTATCGCGGGCTGTCAATATACGTCACCCTGGTAGAATTGTCAATTGTTGTTCCCGGCCATCATTATGTATGAGAAAATGAATTTGCTTCGTAATTATTTTTTTGCTTAAATTTTCCGATATATTTTCATAGTGACTTGTATTCTCTTTGACGTGTTATGTCACGTCACACGGTAAAAGCTATTGCTCAGTTAACTTTTTAATTCTACATTAAAGAATAGACATAGGGCCTAAACAAATGTTCTGAAAGTCGTATACAGGATATTTGGTAATACTCGTATACTGACGATATTCAAGTAACGGTTTCTCAAAACATAAAAAAAGAATTCTCGAAAAAAAAAACTACTAGTTATATTATCAAATTTTAAAGAAAATCTACTAAGTTTAGGTGATTAATTCGATATAAAACTTACTGCCTAGTCTTGCAATCGACATCTAAAAATAACGAACGATTTGATATCTCTTTTGGTAATGGCTGCGGGTTTTGGGTTAGAATGGGACAACAAGAGATATCTCGAGACATCACCGATACAGTGTCTGTGGTTAGATGGCAAGCATTATGCAATAGCACAATATAAGTTTTACATGCCAAAATAAATTTTACATTTTTATGGTAAACATTTCACAAATTTATTTATTATGCTCATCAAAATATCCCCTTTCATTTTTGTGGGTCTATTATTAAATACCCTATATAGACTTAAATCCGCCATTTTTTTTATTACAGACCGCACAAGATCAGTCGCTCTAAACATCTAGAGAAGGGGTTTTCAGTAATGTCCATGTAAGGCTTATGGATTAAGAGTTAATCCTACTAAAACACATATCATCATACTGGCAAGTTCTCACACCTTATCGAAAATCAACTGCACAACACTCCCTCAAATTAAGTTTGATAATGTAACTGTTCCCTACTCAAAGGTTGTGAAAAATTATGGCATCTTCATGGATAGCTGTATGTGGTGGCGTCCTCAGCTCGAATCTGTGAGCCGTAAGCTATTTGGCATTTGCCTCTGCTAGTTTGCTCAGCAGACTGCGAAACTTTCTTCCGATAGATACTTAAATTGCGCTTGCACAATCTCTTCTTCTCCCAATTTTAGATTACACTGATTGCTGCTATCTTGACCTCACTGAGGAACAGCTCAATAAGCTTGAGCGTCATCAAAATTTTTGTATAAGGTTTATTTTCGGACTCCGGAAATACGACCACATCTCGAAATTCGTAATAAACTCAAATGGCTCCCCATTCGACTTCGCCGGAATACTCACATCCTATGCCTCCTATTCAACATCTTTCGTAATCCTTCCACGCCTTGTTATCTGAAGGAACGCTTCAAGCTCTTTCATTGCATAAATTTCCGAACACTCCGATCCTCTGAAAACCTCCTTCTCAAAACCCCGATGCATAGAACCAGTTTCTATGCAAACTCCTTTTCCGTCCAAGCTGTCCGATTATGGAACGCCTTGCCGGTTAAAGCTAGACTCAAAAACTTTTATCTCCATGAAGAGTCGTGATTCATTCATTTGATCTATAATATTAATAATATATGTATGTAAGTACATATTTATTTATTTTATATATGATATTTATGTATGTATATAAGGTTATTTAATTTTTCTTTTTCTATTATTAAGTTTATTCTTTTTACACCTCTCTACCAAGCAATGATCCTCTCCATCCAAAGGTTGTCTGGAAGAGATCGCTTTGTTAAGCGATAATACGGCCTATTATGCTTACATTTATTTGTTTTCTTGTTATTTTTATGTGTCTAGCTTGTAAGGTATAGTAAAGAGTTTTCATTCATTCATTCGATTATTTTTTTATTTATTTATTACAGAATCAACAGAGCACTTGATATCAATGTAATCAAACTCTTATAGCTAATGCTTAATGCCAATAATAGATTCTCATTTTACAGGCATAATTTTTAAGAAATTAGTCTTCAAGTGAAAATTATTAAAACACAATATAATATTTAATTTTTAAGGAATTTAATAGGTACGCGTTTGAAGAACGTAAGGGAGGGAGGGATGCTGTGTAAATGTGTATACTTGAGGAGGTGAGCGAGGGAGTGTAGTGTGTGTTGTGTGAGTTTCTGAATATTTTATGGAACGCCCTTTATGTGATTTGAATAGGTATTATTTGTTTCTTAAAAGATGCTTAGTTGCTTACCCCTTCAGAGTCTTCGACTACATGTGGCCCGACTGACGCGAGCGTGCTCCACTTGCAAGATGGCGGTGCTCGGGACGCGCATCGCTTGTGAGCCTTGAATTTGCAGAGCTCGCAGGCGAGCGCATGAGCCGTGCCGAGCGCGCCGAGCGGCTCGCGGCACACGTTACAAAATGTTGGGCGCGCGTGTGTGGCGGCGTACCTGGGAAGAGAGACACTTGTTACGATTTCTTTTTTTTATGTTATTTGTGGGGAAACAGGCTTACGACCCACAGTAAGCGGTCACCGTCGCCTATTGACACCGGCAACACCCGGGGTATTGTCGATGCGTTCCCTACACTGTAGAAACCTCTTTACATTTCTCTTGAAGCGTGCCATGTCGTAGCCTAATGGGAAAACCTCAGATGGTAGCTCATTCCACATCTTGCAAGTATTGGGAAGAAAAGATCGCGTGAAGCGTGTGGTGCGCGATACCCAATTGTCGATGATAAGTGGATGAGCTTTATTACGTTGTCGAGAAGTGCGGTGGTAAAATCTCGACGACGGGATGAGATCAAATAGCTCCTCAGAACATTCCCCATTATACAGGCGGTAGAATACACTGAGCGATCCGATGTCACGGCGTTGACTCAGCGGTTCCAGCCTGTCAGCGAGTTTGGGATCACCGATGATTCTAATGGCTTCTGATTCTAATGATTTATGGGGACTGTATCTACTGTCAAGCCCTGGTGATACACCTAAATGGACCTATACCTATATGGACGCCATTAAAATGGATGCTTCCATTCGGACGTCGGCGTCGTCCGTTTATTAAGTACACTGACGATCGATCCTTCGGATAACGTTCCAAGAAAGATATCGCTTCATCATCAAACAGACCACTGCCGGGCGTAGGTCTTTCCCATGGCATCACACGTTTGGTTTAACAGAACTCTCGTTGACTCACACAAAATTAACACAATATAACTTTCAAAGTAAATCTTCTTTATGCACGCTTGACTTAGGGAGTAAGCTGGTGAATGCGTTACGAAAAGTGCGAACGGAAGTTGAGAGGGAGATATAAGTTAGTGAAAATAGAAAGAGAGAGAGTTACGTTTCGTATATTACTGTAGGAGCAAGAGAGAGTAGTGCACGCGTACATTTTCTTTCTCTCTTCCTCTCATAGCCAGTGCATGAAATATACAGTGTTTTTTTTAAGTGTAACAGTACGGCAGCATCCATAACCAGAGGAAATACAGGTGCAGTTTCTTTTAAAACATCAGCTCGTTTTCGAAGAAAAACATTTTGGCATTAAAATTTTTTTGGTCAAGTGTGTGTAGCGTCTTAAAATGAAACAAGTTGCTAAAATTTTTTTTGATGCTGATCGATGCAGTCCTTTGTAACGATCATATTATTATATCGGATGAAAAAAATCTGAACAGCAAAAGTTAGTCAAATTTGATAAAAACTATTCTCATACAACAGGACAAACAAAATTCCTTCTACAAACATTTTATTAGATTCTAATTGCAATATTAATACTGTAGCGATTAAGAAGTTTAGGAACTCCATGCTCTCATAAGCAATTCAAAAACATTTCGTATTTCAGAACAATTTTGAATTTCGAACACGGTTCTTGCACCTGTCGGACTTTTATATCAGTCATTGCATCATCTTATTTGTCCTATCATGGCATTGTCAAATACGCAAACAGTAGACTTAACTGAAGCATACTTCCTTAACCGACAAAGCCCAACTAATGCGCTGAAGTGGTATCAAGAACACTACCCAGACCGCGATTGATTGACGTCATTTATCAACCGATTAGAAAATTATTTCTTAAATTGAAAAGATATACTTTCGTAATGATCTCATAGAAGTTTCATCAAAATCAGTTCAGTAGTTGGTTAAGTCATTTAGGTTAGATATTTTTGTTAAAAAATTATTTGTTGGTGAAGGCATCATCGCTGTAAAATGGAAATTGATTACGGGTATTTTATGTTTTTTTAATTTACCTTAGAGTACCACCAATGTTGTGAAAATAGCATCTTCGAGATGATATTTATTAAATGGCAACGCATATTCTCGTGTGTTAACTAAAAGTCTGTTAGAAAACACACTGGCAAATACTTATTTATTTTGCGCGACGAGATAGAAACCCTGACCTAGTAATTAACAGAACTTTTTTTTTATAAAATATAGGCTAGCGTTTGACCGCGATCTCACCTGATGGTAAGCGATGATGCAGTCTACGATGGAACCCATTTACTCGCGGCTTGAAGACCCCTAGGTTGTAGTTATCATGAAACACAGACTCAGGCAAGGCGTTCCTCTCCTTGGCGGTGCGCATAATATAGGTGGAAGAGTACCGCTTTTTGCGTATGGGAGGCATGTCTACTATGTAGCGACACGCACCGCGGAGCGTCTGCTTGTCCGATGATAGAATGGGGATAGATGGGGACTTAAGTGTGGTTGTGTGGTTACTTTAAATGAAGAAGTCAATTTTGTTCTTACGTTAAGAGAAATATCTTAAACTGAAGAATCACTTTTTAATTTATAAGTTTGACGCCTATGTCTGTGTGTGTGGTCTCATAGCAGTCGTAGCTCGCAAACGGATGAACCGATTTGGATGCGGTTTTTAAATAAAAAGCTCGTTTAACTGCGGTGGTTCTTAGCTACTTGCGGTGAAGGTCCGAAGATTAACAGCACTTATTGGTGAAGGGAACTCAGTTGTAAAAATTTTTTTATTTTATCTTTATCTCTAATAACCCCACAGGGCAAGCTTCTGGCGAGCGTTCGGTGCGTGGCGAGACCGCGGAGCCCCATTACTCCCTGGGGTTGACAGAAACCCCTGACCCTTGGTTTGCCTTAGTTGGCCGGTCAAGGGTGGAGGCGCAAGAGCGGAACCTATGCTCCAAGGGCTTCGGCCCCGGTAATGCCTTTGTAAAGGTCCAGACCTATAACCTGAGTTAAGAAATAAATACGTGGAATAATAATAATCATTCTTTATTTCAGGCAACAATAGAAAAATACAAGATGTTAAAACTACAAGCCATATAAATATATACCTTATTGGGTTTATGCGTTACCCAATTGTAGGGAATAACTATTGACCATTTGTTAGGTTACTAGTTATCCTGTATTGCTATACGTCGGATACTGTCCGGTCACTAGTCTTTGTTTCCTAGTCCAAGATGCAGAGGTAATGCAAACAACTGATGTGGATTTACTGAAGCACTATTTATTGTTCGATATATTGCGTGAACCACTCTACTAAGAAGGTTGGTGACGACTGCGGGACGCAGCGGCTACTCGTGCCCCGTTGGGCCAAAACGCAGACTTGCATAAAACTCAGCCACAGAATATACTACAGTAGCTCTGCCCCAACATACCTTATTTATTTATTTAATACTTTCACACAAAATAGAATAGTGCTAGGAGGACTTAATGCTAATAGCATTTTCTACCAGTCATCCTCGTAGTGCTAAAAGAAAGTAAGGCGTGACACAGGAAAAATGGTATTTCAAAGCTATAAAAACAAATAATACATACAGAAACGAAAAGAAAAAAAGAATGCCTAACAAAATAATTATAATCTATATATATATACATTTAGCTTACCTAAAATCCTATAAATAAGTTAGTTTTAAAAATAAAGTAATAATAATCTAATAGAAATTACACTGCAAACCTAAGTGAAACGCAATGATGGCATCCATCGGAGGCTAACGCCCGGTAGCTGAAAGCATAATTAACCAAATAATTAGTTGACCATTGGTCAAACCTCTTGTCAAGTGAAAATTTAGGTTGCTGGAACGTTTTTTACCTCATTTGATTTGAATCAGAGATTTGTTAAACAGGTTGTCAAATCAGCCAACAAAATCTCTTCTCAAACGTGAAAATGGGTTGTAGGAACGCTGATTAGCCGTTTTTCATCCACTAATCTGTTGTCAAATCGATATTTATTTAATCAGTGCTTGAGCTCTAATTAGCAGAAATAATTTGGCTAATTCGAGTGAATTTAGTGGTTTTATTCTACAAATACATCAGGTGTGTACTCCAAAGGTGACAATATAATCCTACTAATATTATAAACGCGAAAGTTTGTATGTATGGATGTTTGTTACTCTTTCACGCCGGAACGGCTGAACCGATTGCGATGAAATTTGGTATGTACGTAGATCATAACCTAGATTAACACATAGGTATGTTACTTTTTATTGGCAAACCACGCGTGCGAAGCTGCGGATTGGTCAGCTAGTGATTATATATATTTGTGGAAGTGTTATCTCTTAAAAAACTATTGTAAACTGCCTACATAACCTAACCTTTAAATTATTTATTTTTAGGATGTCTCTATCGAATTTAACCAGTAACAATGATGAGTATGACCATGGCAGACAAGAGTGATGAGGACAAGAGTGGAACCATCTGAGGAATTCACTGAGGAAGAATTCAAGATGCGCTATAGAGTTTCAAAGCCTGTGATTATATAAAATGCCTTGATTGGGGATAAAGCCCATTTACCTACATTTCGGAGTAGCTGTATCAGCGCCCTACAACAAATACTATTGACAATAAGTTTTTACGCCACTGGGGCATCCCAAATTACTGTAGCTGATGGTGGTGGTTACCACAAGCAGAATGATTATTATACCAGAACAGAATGGGATTGTTTTCATCTGCACATGCAGGCAATCTGTGATGCAAAATTAAAATCATGGACATAATTTACAGGTGTTTTTATTGACTTAATACATCACAAATCTTCTTTTTCTTTGCATGTACCCATATTAAGTGGGGACTACTCTCCTAATTTTTCGGCGCCAAGTTAGTCTTGGGGTGAAGGATCAGGTATTTCTTCCTTTTTCATGAGTCTGGTCATGCTGGTCCACCATGCCTATGGTAAAAACACAGTGCTGTTTTGACCACATATTCTTCAGGTCTTCTCATGACGTGGCCATACCACCTTAGTCGGCTTTCAGATATGTGACCAGCTTACAGATGGTATTTGAGCAATCTCAAAGGTTCTTCAGACATATTAATTCTAGATTCTGTCGTTCCTGGTTATCCCTCCTGACCATCTTTGCACAAACACAAACACATTGGTGTCACAAAGTACACCGCTCAAGGATCGCCACTTCTGCCAGGCAATGCTTCTGCGGTTAACGTCTGGCTCCACTTCTGTAGTATGCTCCCACTGATCCTAGGTATTTAATGTGGTTAAATTTTGGTACAGATGTTTTATCGTGATATTAAACTGTTGAAGTCCCCTTTGTGCAGTTATTCTTACTAAAACAGCACTCCATGTGTTCAGTCTTCATTCTGATCACTCCATGAGGTCATTGATATTTGCAATTGTTGAGGTGTTTTGGCGATGATTACGACGTCGTATGCTTACAAGAGATTCCAAGGTAAGGGAACTTTTTACATCACAAATAAGTACAAGAAATAGGCATAATTGAAAGATGTTTTGGTGTACTTAAACGAAGTTTTTCATGCCAATCTATGGGATTGCAATGAGTACAATAGTATCTTTTTGTATATTTTTAGGTCATTTTTCTTTGTAGAGAGAAAAACGACCAAAATAAACGTTTTTACCACACATTCAAATTCTACATTTGATTTTTGACAAAAATCTCTAACGTGTAGACATTGACATAAGCAAATTTATGACGTGTAGGAATGAATGATCGAACTAAAATAATGTTTTAACCCTATAAAAATAACACTAGTTTGACATTAAAAAGATGATTCTTTGGTTTAGCTAATTATTCACTAATCAACCTTCGAGAAACTCAATTTGATTTAACAAGAGTGCTAAGTTAAACACTACTCAACTGATTTGCGATTTGATTGGCTTACCAACAACTGGCTATAAATCATCTTTAACTTAAAAATAAAATATTATATTATTAATCCTAATCTAATTTTAAATATTTCTTTAATAATGTACATAGTTATGTAATTGATAGGTACATATATAAATTTATTGTTTCTTAAATTTGTAAATAGGAATGAATTAACTTATTTGATTTTTTTTTAAATTTTTGTAGTGGTTATAATATAATGAAATGTATTGTTGACAAGAAGTTAGTGCATGCCATCTTAGTTTATCATTAAAATACAATTAATTTACTCGCTCGGCATAAAATATTATTGCATGCAGTCTATCATCTGTGATTATAACAGTATATATATATATAGTAGCACTAAGTTCTAACATTTATAATTGTAACCACTGGATATTGTCAGTGTATGCTGTGTTGATGATTCTTAATAATAAAAATAAAAAAAAAAAACTTCTTAAGGTAGCGCTGACGCACCAATCTCCTAAACGACTCTCGTGTTTCAGCCTTAGTGACTAACATACATATAATATAATACTCAAAACTATTTGCTGACACGTAAACTCCGAGATCAAATTACTAGGCAAATGCATTAACGAATCTGCATTGCAGACTCAATGCAGATGTATTATGTGGTAACAGCATGGCTTGAATCACTTGGTAAACCATTTATTTTCTGCAAGCTTCCGCCCGCAGCTTTACACGCGTGGTATGTCAATAAAAATAGCATCATCATCACCACCCACAGCCCGACTTCACCCACTGCTGGGTATAGGCCTCCCCAAGTTTGTGCCATCCGCCACGATCCTGCGCTAGTCTCACCCATTGACGGCCCGTGACTCTAACGACGTCGTCCACCCATCTCGCTGCCGGACGTCCTACCCTTCAACAGCCATTCCTCGGCCATCACCACGTCTTGCCAAGTGTCCCGCCCAAGAACATTTGAGCAAAAATAGCATAATAAATCATAATCGGCCCGTCAAAAAAATTTAAATAGAAATATTTATTTGATTCCACACAAAATGAAAATAAAAGCACATAAGAAGATTGCGAAGTACC
The DNA here is from genome assembly GCA_918857605.2 of Philereme vetulata. NCBI lineage: Eukaryota > Metazoa > Arthropoda > Insecta > Lepidoptera > Geometridae > Philereme > Philereme vetulata. The sequence continues at coordinate 7,615,554 of OU975443.1, forward strand.
TACAGGGCAGCGCAAACCCGACCTCTAGCTCAAAGTAGTTAGAACTTTTTAAATTTTCGCGAACTATACTCATGTTTTAAAGACAAAACGGGTCTTTTCGCGTACAGATTTATATCAAAATTATAATTTTGACTAACCTTGACGTCAAGTTACATCGGCCGTGGTCACGAGAGACCGATGCCGATAAAAACATCAAAGTAGGTAGGCGAGACATAAACATATCAGTAAGAGTAAGTATATAAATTAAATGTCAGAAGTCGGATATTACCAAGCAATTAGTAAAAACCAAAAAAAAACGGAATACCCCACGAATCATCAACATCAGGTTATCTGGAAGAGAATGCTCTTTAGCATTAAGTTCGGCTTTATACTATTTTTATATGTTCAGTTTTAGGTGCGTATAAATTGTATTGTATTTGTATTGTATTGTATTTATTTTTATTCCTTATTGATACTTTAAATGTACACTAGGAAACGTCACAGCAGAATACATTAGAAATAAACTTTAACAGTATCACTATCAGTACCTAAAACATAGGTAGGTACAATCAAAAAAAAAATATATATATATATATTATTCACACGTACTAAAGTATGTGCTAAAGTCATCAGCTAGTGCTTCGTCAATATCATAATATGATTTATACAATAATAACTTTCTAATTTTATAATTATATTCCTTACAATCTAAATTTCTTATAACTAAAGGTAACTTATTAAATAATTTTATGCTTAGGCATAAAAAGCTTTTATTTATTTTGTCAAGCCTGTGTGATGGAACAATAATATTGTTTTTATTACGTGTATTGTAACTATGTATGTCTTTGTTTGCTTTGAAATCGTCAATATGTAATTTAGCATAAATTAAATTTTGAAAAATATATTCACCAGTAAATGTCAAAATATCTAATTCCCTAAATCGTAGTCTACAAGAGTCTAGTTTATCAATTTGCAATATAAATCGTATTGCTCGCTTTTGCAACAAAAACACTCTATTTGACTGTGATGCATTTCCCCAGGCTAGTATACCATACGTCATCAACGAGTGGAAATACGCATGATACACTGTTTTGGCAGCGCGTACGTCGCTCAACTGTCTTATGGTTTTAATTGCATACGCGGCTGACTTAAGTTTACCTACTAGAATGTCAATATGGCTGTTCCATGTCAACTTATTATCTATTTTAACTCCTAAAAATTTTACGTCACTTATAATATTAATTGAATTATTAATAACTGTATTTTGAGCTGGGTCAATACTTTTAGCACTGCCCAGGAAAAATCTCATAATATTAGTCTTATTTACATTTAGTAAAAGATTGTTTGCCTTAAACCAATCATTGATATTTAACAATAATTTATCTAATTTCATGCATACCTTTTCTTTATTTTTATCACTAACTACGACTGTAGTGTCGTCAGCAAAAAGTACAATGTCTGTTTCCTTTTCTACGCATATTACCAGGTCATTTATGTATATAATGAATAGCAAGGGCCCTAAGATGGACCCTTGTGGTACACCCATTTTTATGTCAGTCGATTTGGACCTATAACTATTACATTCTGTTATTTGCGTTCTATTTTGAAGGTAAGACATAATAATTGAAAGTTCATTATTGCGTATGCCATAATGATTTAGTTTTGCCAATAAAGTTTGATGACAGACACAATCGAAGGCTTTGGAGAGGTCGCAAAATAAGCCATACGTGTTCTTAGAGCTGTCCAGATCCCATAAGACTCTTTCCAGCAGAGTAGTTATTGCATGAGCAGTGCTTTTATTCTTTTGAAATCCGAACTGCCTGCTGTTAATAGTCTTACTGGATTCCACAAACTTGTACAGCTCATTTGTTATGAATTTCTCATATATTTTACTAAAAGCCGGTAAAAGAGAGATAGGTCTATAATTATTAGCATCAGAGTGAGACCCTGCTTTATATAGTGGTATTATCTTTGCAACTTTAAGCAGGTCTGGGAAATTGCCTTTTTTGATACAGTCATTTATTACATTTGACAAAGGAACTGCTAGTTCATATTTAAGTTTCTTTAGTAATGATGTAGATACATCCCAAAGATCGCAAGAATTTTTATATTTTAAGTTTTCAATTATTTTTACAATGTCAATAGGTGTAATATCTCTTAAACGAAATGTCTCCACACTTGGTGGAGAAAATTTACGGATAAACGATACAGCTTCCTCTTCTGATTTTATCAGGTCCCTTGTCAAAGTAGCTGCAATTTGAGCAAAGAAGCCATTAAAATGGCTAGCAATATCGGAAGGTGACGTTAAAAATACATTTTGTTGATTCTTTATTTTATGAATATGATTGGAACACACTGTTGATTTTCCCGTTTCTTTTTTAATTATGTTCCACGTTGATTTTATAACATTGTCTGACGATAATATTTTGCTACGTATGTAAATTCTTTTGGCCATAAGAGTACATTGTTTAAAAATTTTACTGTATTTTCTTAAGAAAATTCTGAGGTTCTCGTCATTTGTCAGTGTTAGGAGGTAGTAAAAGAGCTTCATATTTGTTTGTGAGATTCTCAAGCCCTGAGTTGCCCAGTCATTAAATGATTTTTTTGCCTTATTGCGAACTGTTTTAACTGGCATAACAGAGTTTAGATGCATTAAAAATGTCGAGAAAAAATCTTCAAAAGAAGATACACTTCGGTTCGCAAATTCTCCTCTAAGAACAGTTTTTAACATTTTTACAGAATCATTATTAACTAGCCGTCTTTTTGTATAATTATTAGCATTTAATTGAAAAATGGCCTTAACAGCTATTATCTGCGCGAAATGGTCAGACTTCACGCCATATAATACATTTGAGTTCAGAACATCTGTAGTGGAAAAAATATTATCAATGCAGGTGCCACTATGGCTGGTCATTCGAGTTACGTCATATATATTTCTTTTCAAAGTATAGCATTCAAGTAGGTCTAATAATATATTACATTGGTTATTTTCAATTTGGAAATTTACATTAAAGTCTCCACAAAGTATAATGTGTTTGTGATTAAATGATTTCGCCTTTGTTAGTGTAGATAAGCATAGTTCTAGTTTGTCCATAAATATACTAAAATCACCACTTGGAGATCTATACACAACAACAATCATATAGTTTTTAATTTCTACACAGCTAACCTCAAAGTCTTTTTCAATAATAAGTTTACTAATGTCTTTTCTTTGTTTTGACTTGATGCCATTTTTAACAAGAATAGCTGTGCTTCCACGAATAAAGTTCTTTCTACAGCTAGCACCTACTATGGCATGGTCGTTAAAGGAACATACACCTATTTCTTCTTCTTTTAACCATGTTTCTGTCATGCAAAAAATATCGATCTTTTCTTGCTCTAAAAATAAATCTATTAATAAAGTTTTTCCCTTCACTCCTTCAACATTTTGATGTCCTATTGTTAAAAAATTATTAATTTCTTTATCTATGTATTTTCTTCCTGTTCCCTTGGACTTGGAAAAACCGCCTTCTGATCTATGTTGGTTGGTCTTATAAACTGGAGATTTGTTGTACTCTTAAAGTTTTCTATACTGTAGCATAATCTAGTTACTAGATTCAGAACTTTGGTTGACGGTCTGTTGAATTTATCTTTAGTGATGTTATTAATCTCTAGATATTTAACTTTCTCTTTAGCTACAGTTAGGTGGTGTATAGCATTATTTAATCTGAAAATTTCGTCGTCGTTCACTCCGTCATATTTCATGGAGCTTATTATAATCTTGAATTTCTTATTATGAAGCTTTTTCTCCAGCAATTTTGGGTAAATGCTACAGTTTCTGTAATTTTTGGAGTATCTGCTTACTAATAGTATAGCGGTGTCATTTGGTTTCAAATATTTGGTATTTTTCTCAAAGACATTTAGTATAGTTTCAGTATTGGCATCAGGCATACAGTAGTTGATGAATTCTGCATTTAATTTTAACTTAAAGTTTATATTTTTTGCCAGATTTCGTCCACATGCATCAGAAAACATGACAACTTTTTCTGTTTCGTGGGTCGCCTGTATAATATTATTGTCTTCATTTAATTTTTTACTATTTATCGTTTGGCTATCATTGACAGTTAATTTTTGTTCTATAAAAGTATTTAGTTCTCCTATTTTTTTCTCTAGAAAGTTAATTTTTTCCTGTATCCTACTTTCTTGCATTATGTCCATCTCATATTGTCGAACCATTTCTAACAATTGTTCACACTGAACTTGCAGGTCCTTTATAGTTGAATTTCTTCTTAATAATTCATTTTCTATTAATGATTGGGCTATTCTAAGCCGTGTCGTGTACTGGGTCATGCTTCGGATGCGTTTTATTAGTTTATTATGCCGCCGATATCTAATGTCCAGTGTTTTAATAACTGTGTTGCACTTATTAGGGCTTATTCCATCTTTATTTCTTCTCTGTAGTCTTGTCTGTAAACTACAATACTTTATGTACAGCTCATCATAACTTAGTTGAAGTTTTTGAATGTTTTCTTCGTGATAACTCTTTTGGTTGGTGACTAGAATAGTTTCTAGTTCAATTCTTTCATCTTCAAGTAATATTTTGTTTTGTGTCATTATTTCTATACGTTCCTGTAGGCTTTTAATCTCTATCTCTGATTCATAGACTTTTTTTTTTAGATATAAATTATCTCCTAGAATTTTTTCAAATTCTCCTGAATTCATGTCTTGTTCCAGAATTAATGTCTTAGTTAAGTTCTTCTCGTTGTCTAAATCTCGTTTTAGGATGTTAACTGTCGATTGTAATTTTTTAAGTTTCTCACCTTCATTTTCTTTAATGCTATTTGAGGCGCTTTCTAGGCATTTATTTTGTAACTTCGTTCTGGCGCGAGTATTCATTTTTATTCCGAGAAAAGCAGTAATCAAAATAATTTATTCATTTCTGGTTGAGCATCCCGATAAAAATATAAATATTAAAAGTGCAAAAAGTCTTACATCTACATCAGGTTTTGATCCCGCTACCTCTGGTATGGAAAGCGGGCGATGCCACCCTTCGACTGTTAGATGGTTATGAAACGTGGTGAAATAGTCGTACAGTTCGAAAGATGTATTGAGCAAAATGAAATTTGCTACTACCGTCACTAAAAATAATATGCAGAATTATTATTGACGAATTGTAATTGTTTCACAATTTCACTGCTTTCGGTCACGAAACTACTGTAAATTATAGTTGAAGTTTACTTAGCTCACTATTTAACATATTCACTGTCTTTTGAGTGTTGTAAAGTATTCTATTTGTCACTGTAAATCACTTTGTTGGCGCTAATGTTTATTATAGAATTGCAAAAAACTATGCTGTTATGTAAAGTTAGCGAAAGATAACGTTTGTGCACTTGATACAAGTTTAGTACTATCGATTTTCACTATTTTTTAAGCCGAGAACACACTTTTTTATTTTATTTAACAATAATACCGGAGCTCAATGTTTACGTGCATGGCAACGCCATCTTTTTCCAAATGGCTCGGCATGTGCTAAGTAGGAAGTTATTTTTGTTTTTATAGGTCTTCAACGCTTTATTTGTCGTTACAAACGTCCATAGGCTACTGTAACGCTTACCATTAGGTGGGCCATTAGCTTGTTCTCCACCTTAGTGGTATAAAAAAGACAGAACATTTACAAAATACCCTGTATTTCTGGAGATATCGTAACGAAACTTAATATGGTGTGTTCTCGTTGAGATTTCCCGTTTTCCTAATGGTTTGTTTATTTTCTTGAGCGCAGAGCAAACGTGGAAGACGTGAAGATCGTCGGAAAACCAACAGTAATATTGAATCGAGAATGGCTAAATAATTCTCTTCGAATGCTTTTGGGAACTTCCGTCTTTTTGCGGTATCATTAAGGATCATTATCATTTGCTATGTTGTAAATGTTTCTATGGAACAAGAGAATAGGTTTCATGGAACCTTATAATTGATAAGGTGCGTAGTTTTGTCCTTAGTATTTCGTTATAAGATTACTGATCACGACTCTTCAAATGACTATTCTTTTCAACTAACTTTTATATATAAATATATATGAAAGTTTGTGGGTTTGTACGGTTATAACTGAATTAATAATATATCTATTTCGAAATAATCATTTTTAATCAATCGATAAATAAGAAAAATCCGGTCAGGTGCTAGTCGGACTCGCCCACGAAGGGTTCCTTACCATTATCTATCAAATCGGCAAAAAATTGAATTTTATCTATATCTATACTTATATTATAAAGAAGAAAGATATGTATTTTTGTGTGTATGTTTGTAATGAATAAACTCAAAAACTACTGTGCCGATTTCAAAAACTCTTTCACCATTGGAAAGCTACATTCACCCTGAGTGACATAGGCTATATTTATTGCTAGAAAAGATTAAGGATCCTTACAAAAACTTAAGTAACGTAACCAAAGGTGAAAAAGTGCCCTAAAACGTCTTTAGTCGCATGCACTGCGGAAACTATTGATGATAGAACAAAAGTAAGTTCTACAATATCAATATCTACAAAAAACTTCCTGATATTATAAAGAGGAAAGATTTGTGTGTTTGTATTGAATAGGCTCCGAAACTACTGGACCGATTTAAAACAATTCTTTCACTGCTGGGAAGCTACACTATCACCGGGTGACACATGTTACTTTTTACCCAACTGCGCAGAAGGAGGGTAATGTTTTTATTAAAAAACTACGCGTGCGAAGCTGCGGATTGGTCAGCTAGTATTAAATATTTTGTAAATATTTCAAGTTTCTACCTGTTATCGTTAATAAAGCCGAAAAAAAAATTAAAAAATCACGTTTGTTGTATGGGAGCCCCCCTTAAATATTTGTTTTATTCTGTTTTTAGTATTTGTTGTTATAGCGGCAACAGAAATACATCATCTGTGAAAATTTCACCTGTCTAACTATAACGATTCATGAGAGACAGCCTGGTGACAGACGGACAGACAGACAGACGGATAGACGGGCAGACAGACAGCGGGGTCTTAGTAATAGGGTCCTAGCATTTTACCCTTTGGGTACGGAACCCTAAAAAACAGCTCTGCCTATCTATACTAACATTATAAAGAGGAAAGATTTGTATTTTTGTGTGTATGTTTGTAATGAATAAACTCAAAAACTACTGAACCGATTTAAAAAATTCTTTCACTGTTGGGAAGCTACACTATCCCCAGATGACATAGGTTACTTTTTACCTAACTGCGCAGAAGGAATGTAATGTTTTTATTGAAAAACTACGCGTGCAAAGTTGCGGATTGGTCAGCTAGTATTATATAAAATTCTGCTCTGTCTTAAGTTCGTGGCATAATTTTTTTATTCTTTGCTATATTTCTATATCTTTTATGCGTACCGAGCCGTCGCCACGTCTATTAATAAAAAATATTTGTTAATCACATTCCCAAGAGTATTTGTGATGCAGTAGTCGTCACAATTTCATTAGCAGACGAAGTAAATGTGATTATGAGCCTGTTACCGAATTGGCTCGGGCGCGACGGCATCACAATAAGAACAATATCTTGCTTAATCTAATAACGTTGATTTAATTTCGTTCCGACTTGACAAAGGAGCTAGATTAACGGGATCCAAGCTAGCGAATGTCACTCCGTATTCCGAAGAAAAACGCCTTATTTATTGTTCGGCTATTAAGTAGATAGTAGCAGTAACAAGTAGATATCCAAAACGCATTTTCAAAATTACAGAAAAAAAAACATAAATCTAGTCTATGAGACAACGTTGAATAGGTTTTCGCCATTCCAAATGATGTGGTGATTAAAGTTCACTCTGACACAAAAATTATGATTTTCCTCGTTACAAGTTTTGATATAATATCTTTAAATTTTGTCATTGAGATCTGTCTAAAAATCTACGCTTCAGCATATTTCTAGGTTCTGGACTTTAATCTTTCTTTCCTATCCTAACATCATATGCGGTACATACGCAAAAGCCTATAGTGTGACTGAATAGTTTTCTGCCAACTTTTAGTAAATGTAATAATGAATTTGTACATGTAACTTTTGACATTTAAATATATATTATTTTGACTAGAATGACTGTTTTATCAATCAATGTTGCCATTTTTATTTTTACAAGTTTTTGTCACATTTTACATGCTGTAAAGTGGAACATGGCTGTAGCCGATTCATTTAAAAGTCCCAGAATGCCTTAAAAATATCAGAAAGCTCTTACCAGTGATGGTCTCCGGAGGATAGTCTGGCGACCAGGTCAGCCACATCAGCGCCGCGATGGAGTGCCCCGCGGAGCGCCCCCGCCCAGGACTCCATCTCGCCACGGTTGTCAGCACAAAGGACTAGGCAGCGACTTGCGGTTATGACCTATGGACAAGAATTTTTAAAGGATCAAGTCTGGTATCTCTAAAGAAATACTTTGAATTCTTAGATGGTTAGTTCTTAATGCGTTATGTGTATTGTGGTGATATTTTTTATATTATAGAATGTATAAAAGACTGAGCGGGCCGCGTCTGCCGCATGTCGGAGGAGTTATGGACAAAATGGACGGCATACCACAACGCTGATGGAAAGACGAATTCGACTCGTTTATGGAAGACTGAACCACACACGCGCTGATAGAGTAGAGTGGAAGGAAGGTAAAAAGACCTTTGCCCTGCAGCGGGACAGTGCGGGCTCCAAATAATAATAAAAATATATAGGATGTTTGATAATATACGCACAAAAATGAAAGGGCTTATTTTGATGGGCATAATAAATCAATTTGTGAAATGTTTACCATAGAAATGTGAAATTTATTTTGGCATGTAAAAATATATACATTATTAAACTTATGTTGTACTATTGCATAATGCTTGCCATCTAACCATGCAGATACTGCATTGGTGACGTCTCGAGATATCTCTTGTTGTCCTTTTCTAAACCAAAACCCGCAGCCATTTCCGAAAGAGATATCAAATCAAAAATTATTTTTAATCAACTAAATTTAGTCGATTCTCTTTCAAATTTGATAATATAACTATAAGTTTTATTTTCGAAAAGTCTTTTTTTTATCTTTTGAGAAACCATCACTTGAATATCGTCAGTATAATTACCAAACACTCAGTAGAATGTAGTTTTTTATCGGCAAATATGTATACGGCTTATGGTTAGTGTGTCTGAAGTTTTGAATAAGTTAAGTTTGTTTAAGGCCGGTCATGTGGCAGGAACGTCTGATAAAATATGTACAAAGCGCTTGCTGCACAACTACCCACGGGCACACCAGTTCGAGGACTAGTTCAAGTCGTGAGAGCGAAAATCAAACAAAACTAGCAATACATATTATGAAAACTCAAATCGAGAATTGCTAGGAATCGTTTTTCGCTTTACATGAAGGTAAAGTTATAAGTTTTACATATTTTAATATCAAAGTGAGTGATGCATTATCTCTGTATAAAAAAACAAGCTGACCATTCCGCAGCTATAGTGTGACCATTAGTGCTGTGCACTCCCTGAGGTATGCGCGGCGAGGTGGGAGGCAAAGAAAAAACTGCATGAGTTCACATGAGATCAAAACATGTCGGACATATCTTACGATATCAGTTTGCATTTCTAAGGCAAGACTTGTGGCGGGACGATGGTCGGAGGCTATCTATCTGTAATATATTATACTTACTTAGTTGATTAAAATGTAACTTAAATATACTCATATTTTATTAAAAATATGCAGGTGATAAATAAGAACTAAACTTATAATTCAAAGGACTTGTTTTATTGAACATTTTTTATATTTACAAACAATTTATTATAAATAATTATATATTTACAAATAATTATATATTCTAACGAAAGTTATTCTGACATAGATTCTATTTCAACTTCATCTTCCATTTCTTATCACGAGATAACGCACGACCCATCTTTGAATATTTATCTTATGTGCGTCTGACATAGACAGTCCGATACAAATAACACTACCTGCCGCCACGAGCGTTGACGGCGAACTGACAGAGCGCAGCTGCCGATTCTCACCCCCCCGTCTCGCCGCGCGCATACCTCAGGGAGTGCACAGCACTAATGGTCACACTATAGTACGTGTAGTTTTTCAATAAAAACATTACCCTCCTTCTGTGCCTGTTACCTATCTATATACCAAATTTAATCGAAATCGGCCCCGCCGTTTAGTCGTGAAAACGTAACAAACTCACAGAGAGACAGAGTTACATTTGAATTTATAATATAACAAGCTGACCAATCCGTAGCTTCGCACGCGTAGTTTTTCAATAAATACAATAACCTCCTTCTGTGCAGTTGGGTAAAAGTAACCTATGTTACTTAAGGACAGTGTAGCATTCTAATGGTGAAAGAATTTTTGAAATTGGTCCAGTAGTTTTTGAGTTTATTCATTACAAACATACACACAAAAATACAAATCTTTCCTGTTTATAATATGTATTATAGTATAGATAGAAGTATAGATACAGACTAGCTGACCCCGCAAACGTTGTTCTGCCATATAAATTATCAAAGAAATCAAATGCGGAATGAAATATCAAAGTGACGCGACACTTCATGTAAATGACTTCACGTCAATGAACGACGGTTAAATTATATGGATAGTGCTCATACAAAAATACTCAAATCGCGATTAAAAATGAGGGGCGTGTGAAGGAGGGTGAAAAACACTTTACGACCTATTCTCAGACCTACCGTCCGTCTATACAAAAAAAATCATAAGAATCGGTCAAACCGTTTCGTGGGAGTTTTATTACAAACACTGTGACATGAGAATTTTATTTAATATAATGATTATTATATAATTTTTTTTCCTAACCTATATCGTCCCACTGCTGGGCAAAGGTCTCCTCCAAGTCCCTCCAAGCATCCCTATCTGTCGCTACTTCCCATCATCCTCTTTGGAAGGTATCGAAATCATCCCGCCAACGCCTTCGTTCCGGTTCCGGCTTTCGGCCGACCCCGACGTCGCCTTCCGTCTTCAGGCGTCCATGGTGTTGCAATATGGGCCCATTTCTCGGAGTGCATTCGGGCAACGTGGCCCGCCCATTAAGTCCAGCCGATCTCTTCCCTACATCTGCAATGCCGGTAAGTGAGCGCAGCATGGTGTTACGCATTCGGTCGACACGTTTAAAGCCGAGAATGCTGCGCTCCGCTTATATATTATTATATATTATATATTTCCGCAGCGCATGCGATGATGCAACTTCCACCATAATGTTTAAAAATAGATTGAAAAAATGGCTCTTAGAGAGTTCTTTTTACTCTGTAGATGAGTTCTACACATTGCCTATTATATAATTTTTGATAAAATGAATTTATTATACAATTAATACACTATATTTATATTAGATATTTTAATAATTCTAAATATTCAATTTATTCCTGACCTATATAACTTTTTTGTTTATTTGTGTTTTTGACTTGTAACTTGGCGTTATAAATAAAGAATTGTATTGTATTGTATTGATGCGCATTTTATGGATTATTTTTTTACACCTTGGGTTACATTATTGAAGTTTTAATAGATATCCCTAATTTTTTCTAGTAATAAATATACTCTATGGTTACTCAGGGATAATGTAGCATGCTAATGGTGAAAAAGTTTATGAAATAGGATCAGTAGTTTTTGAGTTTATTCGTTCCAAACATACAAATCTTTGCTCTATAAAATATTATTAAAGTGTAGATTAATCTCTGTTTCCCTTGGGCACGCCATTACTTGAAAAGACTTTACCGCTTCTGATGATTTTTTGTTTGTGTTTGAGTGGATCCTTGGATGGGTTAAATTCACAATTGGACCCGGTAGGTGGCACTGTTGTCGAGATCCAGGAAATTGCAGACGAAGTCGCGGGCATTCAACTAGTTACTGATAAAAATATAGGATCATATGAAGTTTCTGAGGTAGTACTTTATTACGCGAACTGGCCTTCAGTTTGCAGTCTGAAAGGCAGAGAAAGGGGAGTAAATATAGAACACGTTGATTTTCCCACAACACTACAGGCTGTGTGACTATACTGGTAATGAATTATGAACCAAAAAGTATCCTCCATTAAGGTTTATCGATAAACTTTATTCGATTTGAGGACTCGCGGGCTGTTAGCCTATTTGTATGCAAATCGTACTCGTATATTGAACCGATACATTTGTGTTAAGAATAGATAATTGTACGTTGTTCATTGTACGTCAGGAATTAATCTACCACCCAGCCTAGTTTTCAAAGATTCAGTTACATACCAGTCGGTTAGAGTGAAGGACAATATATATAAGAGTACCTATATTATATAGAGTAATATTAGGTTGGGGAAAAAGTTTCTTCGGATTTTTTAAGAAAATTCAAAACATTTTTTAATATTGTTTATTTACATTTAACTAAAGTATGTAGGTACCATTTTGTTCGATAACTTTTTGCCATCTTGTAGGTAGGGACATGATCTCATTGCTATAGAAATTTTGGGGCTTATGATCAAAATACCGCGACAAGTAGTTTTGGCAGTCCTCTCGTGATGTTAACCTGACACTGCCTAAAGAATTCTGAAGAGACCGAAACAGGTGGAAATCTAAAGGTGCAAGGTCAGGACTATACGGCGAATGCATTTACACCTCCCAGCCAAACTCTCTTAATTTTTGCTGAGTGGCTAAAGATGTGTGAGGTCTAGCGTTATCATGATGAAAAACCACACCCCCTCTGTTGATTAATTCCGGCCGCTTTCTCTCAACTTCTTGCATTAATCTCATCAGTTGTTCGCAGTAGAGTTCAGAATCGATGGTCCTGCGTGGTGGTAACAGCTCATAATGAATAATGCGCTTCCAATCCCACCACACACACAGCATCACCTTGTTGCGAGTTAACCCGGGTTTCGCCACAGTCTGTGAAGCTTGACCGGCCTTTAACCACGACCTTTTTCGCACGTTCTTGTCGTACGTGATCCACTTTTCATCACCAGTTATCAGCTTCTTCAAAAATGGTTCGGTTTCATTACGTCGTAATAAAGAATCACAAATGAGTACACGGTTCATTAGGTTTCTTTCAGTGAGCTCGTGGGGTACCCAAATATCGAGCTTTTTTGTGTACCCAGTTTTTTTCCAAATGCGCCAAAACTGTTTTGTGGTCAATTCCTAGTTCTTCAGCTACGTTGTAATTACTGATATGCCGATCTTGCTCCACTTTTTCAAAAATGGCATCAATTTTATCCGTAATAGAGCGACCAGAGCGACGTGCATCTTTGACATCAAAATTTCCGGATTGAAAACGCTTAAACCTATAAACATCGCAAATTTTTTTCGCGGCTTGCGTTTCATTTTTACCTTTTTTGTAGTAAAATTTTAAAATGTATCGAATTTCTTCATTAGATTCATTCATCTTTACAGTACGAAAAACAAATAAAAATCACACATTTTCCTAACTTGAATTTGGAATTATCTTCTTTAAAATTTAAATTTTGAATGATACCAAAACCAGCCAGTTACAAAATAGTATAGCCAAAGAGATTTTATTACAAGTTCATACATACTATAATGTGAAAAGACTTTTTCTCCAACCTATTATATAAGAGTAGTAGAATTCCTAGTGAAAGGGCTCACCCAGGGAAGAACTACCACCATACCTATTTCTGCCACCAAGCAACATTGCTGTGTTTCGGTTTGAAGGGTATGGTTGCCGGTGAAATTACGAGCACATGAGGCTTTACACCGGTATGATTCAAATTGATGGACGCAAGGCAGTGCATCGTAGGGCACGTTTCTAAGGTGTGACCTACGAGGCAATTCTATGTTATAGGTAGGGTTGCCACCTGCCGCTAGTTGATTAAAGGGTTACCAGTATCAAAAATACGGGTTTTAGATATTTTTACGGGAGACAATTAAAACAGAAATGTTTAATGAAGATAATCTATTTTTTAATTTATATACAGGCTGTTTGGTAATATACTGACGATTTTCAAGTGACGGTGTCTCAAAACATAAAAAAACTTCTCGAAAAAAACTACTTACTAGTTAAATTAATTTTTTTTAAAGAAAATCGACTAATATTAGTTGAGTAATTCGATGTAAAACTTACTGCTTACTCTTGCAGTCGAAATCCAAAAAAAGGCTGATCTCTTTCGGAAATGGCTGCGGGGTTTGGGTTAGAAATGGACAACAAGATATATCTCGAGATGTCACCATACAGTTTAAGTGGTTAGATGGCAAGCATTATGCAATAGCACAACATAAGTTTAATAGTGTTTGTTTTAACATGCCAAAATAAATTTCATATTCTATGTTCAGTAAACATTTAACATTTATGAATAAGCTCAGAGTCGCTCAACGAGCTATGGAGAGGGTTATGCTCGGGGTTTCTCTGCGGGATCGAATCAGAAATATACGTAAGAGAACTCAAGTCACAGACATAGCCCGACGGATTAGCACGTTGAAGTGGCAATGGGCAGGCCATATAGCGCGCAGAACAGATGGCCGATGGGGCCGGAAAGTTCTCGAATGGAGGTCACGGACCGGCAAGCGCAGCGTAAGACGTCCACCTACAAGATGGGCAGACGACTTGGTAAGAACCACAGGTCGGCGTTGGATGCAGGCCGCCTCCAACCGCAGTTCCTGGAGATCAATGAGGGAGGCCTTTGTCCAGCAGTGGACGTCCTACGGCTGATATGATGATGATGATGATGAAACATCTAACAAATTTATTTATTATGCTCATCAAAATAACCCCTTTCATTTTTGTGCGTATATTATCAAACACCCGTATATATGGTTAGAAGAAACCACGTTTAAAAGCTCATTTTGAGAAGCAAATATTTATTTAAAAATCTTTGCAAGATAACTTAAAATTACATTTGGCTAGTAACTTCGCCCTGACAGTCTCAATATTGAGTTGGTTTCGGCTATCTGTCGATACATTGCGGCACAAGGAAAATATTCTTCCTGCTGAAGCTTTAGAAGCTGGAATCGAGAAAACCAGTTGTAGAATATGAATCATATTTTCGAAGTTTTTCGGTTTTTTTCTTCTTGGCTGCTTCGGAATGTTATCCCTCCCATAAAGCAGTACTTTACACAGAATTCTCGTTTAGCATAGTGTGAGCCGTTGGGTAACTAGCTCGGCGGCGGTAGTGGGTCTGGATGTGCGTTGTATGAATGAATGAATTTTATGTTAAATAATTATAATATATATGTACCTACATATATGTAACATCTTATCGTTTTTGTATATTATGTAGGTATTTGTTATTAATATTATCATTGCTTATTTATTATATAAATATGTTTATTTTTTTATAATTGATCTTATTATGTTTATTCTGTTTAAATTTGTGACGTCATCCTACATAAGGCTCTACCTGAAAACCAGCGCAGCTCTGCATCATTTATTGCAAAGAAGCATAAAGCTGAGGCAGAGCCTGTTTGGTCACGCGTGACACGGAGCGGGACTAGTTGGTGCACCTACCTACTACCTACTGGTGGGGTAGGTACGTATGTGTTCTAGCTGTAGGTATAATATAATCTCATTGTATTGTAATTTTCCTGTCTGTCTACCTATTTTGTTTGTGATCCGTTCTATGTTTCTTTGTGTGTGTCAAATAAATAATTTCTATTCTATTCCATTCTATTCTAAGTTGCTGTCTTTGCAAGCTTTAAGAAAAGCTGTCCATATGCCAGGGGTTATGCTTTCGATGTGGGCTTGTCTTGTACATATTTATTAATTGACTGTGAAATCACACAAAACTCTTCGTAAAATTAATCTAAGTTGACTTTGGATATTTTTAACCGAGTAACTATCGCTCCTATGTCTTTAAAATCCTTTTTTAAATAAATCCTACTTTAAATAAAAATACGGGGGATTTATTTACCCCGTATTTTATTTTCGAAAATATGGGTTTTTGTATTATCTTAGCCTGAAAAACGGGGTAACCCGTAAAATATTTCATTCTATTGTTCATATGTTTGTTGTATGTAATTTTCTGTTTTCTCTTACTTGTGCTTTCTCTTTGATGTTATACCTTTCGATTGTATTGTGTGAGTTTGTGTGTGCTATGGCAGCAAATAAATGTATGTCAATGTCTTTGTCTAAATACGGGGCATCTGGTAACCATAGTTATAGACGATGGTTACCACTTAACATCACGTGGACAACAAGCTTGTTCCGTCTCCAGGTAGCATTAAAAATATATATAAAAGTTACTAACCGGCCTTAGAAAACCTGTCCAAGAAATGTCGCATTTCATTTCCACAGCGTGTTGTGCGTGACATTGACTATGATTGACTACATTTTATCAAAAGCTTTTACCGATATTAATTGTCATTAATATTACATTGTCATAAGGAGGGATTCTGTCTTCAAAGTGGGATTGTGTTCAAAGTCTTTGAATTTTGTCAAAGAATTTTGTATCTGGTGGTGATATTTAAGGCAGGGCCTAGACAAAAATCATTAAGCATTCAGTTTATAGCGAGTGCATTTCATATACAGGCTCCATTGGCTCATATTCCACATTTACATTGTTTAAAGAACAATCACATAAATAAAATTATCATGCAATTTATGAAGTGACGTTTACAGATTGGTTGACAAAGGAACTCAACATGAAGTCACCATAAGAAGAACTGAATCGTTTCTAAGGAGATTCCAATCTTTACTAGAAAATTCTGGTGAGTGTACTAGTCTATAAAAAGTACCTGAGTGTGCATTCTAGCCGGATTATCTTTTACGCCTGGAAACAGACTACTGATACCGCTTGAAACCCCTCATTATGGTTACGACAGTTTTGTAGATAACCGTTACGGAGTGCTGCGTCGCTAATGAACCCAAACTTAATCGTATAAGCCGCTTAATTTCCTCATCAATGAGGTAATAAATACATAATATTCTGATACAAATGTGTAAACAAAAATGTCTGATGTTGGGGACAATCTTTGAAGAATTATACAAAAATATACAAGGTGAATATATGAACAATCGACACAATTTTTGTCCGTAATCCAGTTCAATAATCTGTATTTATTTCAATACTAGCTGACCCGCCCGCAGCTTTGCACGCGTGGTTTGTCAACAAACACATTACCCTTCTTTTGCGCAGTCGGATAAAAAGTAGCCTATGTCCTAATCCCGGTTATAATTTATCTATGTACCAAATTTTATCTAAATCGGTGCTGCCGTTTAGTTGCGAAGAGGTAACAAACAAACTAACAAACAAACAGTTAATTTCGCATTTATAATATTAGTATGTATGGATGGAAGTTAAAAATTCACCTTTCCATGCAAACCGCACTATCCAAAGACGCCGCAATGTATGAGATGATTTTCTACTTCATTATTGGACTGAAATAAATACAGATTATTGTTATCTAATGGTTTTCCTAAAGTCTCTATAGTTTGTCATGAATTATAAAAAAAAACAGTGTATTTATCACGTACCGTCTTATCGGTGTTTCGACCGACAGTGTTTCGGTTCGATTCGTGAACCTTCACACACCGATAATACGGTACGTGATAAATCCCGTATTTATACCTATAATAATGATTGAAATTGAAACGTGGTCCTTTACTCATGGCCTCATGACCAAGCTCAAGGTCGCTCAACGAGCTATGGAGAGGGCTATGCTCGGGGTTTCTTTGCGTGACAAAATCCGCAATGAGGAAATCCGCAGAAGAACTAAAGTTGCCGACATAGCTCTCAAAATTAGCAAGTTGAAGTGGCAATGGGCAGGCCACATCGCTCGTAGAACCGATAACCGTTGGGGAAGAAAGGTTCTCGAGTGGAGACCACGGACTGGAAGACGCAGCGTAGGCCGGCCCCCCACAAGGTGGACCGACGATCTAGTAAGAATCGCGGGGAGCCGTTGGGCGCAAACGGCTACCAACCGCTCGTTGTGGCGATCTAAGGGGGAGGCCTATGTTCAGCAGTGTACGTTTTCCGGCTGATGATGATGATGAATGATTGAAATCAATCACGAAAGTTTTTTTAAGTAAAAAACTGTGTATTTGTCAGGGTTCAGATATGTTTAATGCGAGTTCACTTTTAACTAACTGGTTATCCGCCGTACGCAAAGCATTGTCAAACGACTACAGCTTGTTTTTTAATGTTTGGTGCGATTGGAATGATATTTGGAAAAATATTTTGTGCTCTCTGTGTTACCACAAGCTTTGCGGAGTTATGACACTAAGCTGCCTGTGAACGTCGAGGCTTAGCGAGCTCAAACGACGCGCGATGATAAGTAGTTCTCGTTAATCGCAACTAACGAATTGAGATACCTACGAGTACATATAAGTTTTGACAGTAGGTGACAAAAAAGCCTTACTTTTTCTTAGCCGTACATATTATCCAACCGCGTTTATTTTTCTGGTATGTTATTTACACGTTAAGGAATAGTCTCGATCGATCCTATTGTTACGCCGAGGCTGTTACAGAATAAGTAATAGTAGAGAATAGTCAGCTTCTCGAAGTTATACCTACTGTGCCACAGAATAGGTAATACTTGGCGTGAAATATACCTACATACCAAGTTTTTACCCACAGTTGCACAGATTAAGAAATAGTAGTCAGTCGAAATACCTACACTTTTCTAGTAACTAGTAGAAACATCGAGAAGGTTCTGGAAATAATGCGCGGTATAAATAGCGCTCGAGGAGTCAGTGTTGATTTGGCGATACGTGCGAACATTTCGGTGACTTTTAGTGATTTATTGTGTAAGAGTTGTGTTTTAGTGTGTTGTTAATCCTTGTGATTAAGATTGTGTATTTTCATTTTAGTGTTGAATAAAAGTTTTATTTTGGTTAGATTGATTTTCATTATTTTATTCCGAACCCTGAGCTCGTAACACTATGTATGTACACACGGCTACACATCAAGCTATACATTTCCAGTATAAGCTGACCTCTCATTCTACGAAAAGCCTACACAATGCGAGGTCAGCTTATCCTGGAATGTATAGGTAGATGTGTAACCGTGTGTACCAGTGACTAGAAGGAATAAACGTATTCTGAAATTTATTTTGGTTTATATTTTTTACACATTGACCATGGGTTTACTTGTGATGCAGTGTTACGCCAATTAAACAATACAAGACAATTATCCTGTTTATTTAGACTTTGTGCAATATCTAGGTTACAATAATACAAATAACTCAATTATAGCCCTGAACTAAATATCTATCCGTTTTTTACTGTCTTAGCGCTTCGAAAACCCGAAATGACCTCAAATCCACGACCGAACTCCTTTGACCAAACTTTTTCATTGCAAATTTCGTGTGAAATACTTTTTAGATAACGGCTAAACTCCTCGGATGAATTGGTTAGAAACATGATTCATTGCAAATTTCCTATAAAATAATTTTTAGATATAAATGCAAACATAATTATTTCATTACTCACACATTTTAGATTATAAATATTTTAAATTACATAACACTCAGGCTCAGGCTACCATAGGACCGGGATGAATAGGATAAAAGGAGGATATGACCTGCAGTGAGTCAACAGAGACTGGATTTTATTATATTATCAGACATGACATACTTCCAAGGCCGGATTATCCATAAGGCGGATTAAGCAACTGCCTAGGGGCCCCGCACCAACTAGGGGCCCACGGGAGTATAATCGATGTGGACTACGCACCAAGAAAAAAATACGTTTTATTCGTGACATTCGCCATTATTTACATTCGGTAATGCTGCCATAGAAAAAAATATTTTACTTAAAGGTCAACTTCCAAGATGTTTTAATCGATTTTGTATCTAAAGAAGTTAGTAGAGTTGCTATTTACACTTATTGTACCTACTTTGCAAGAATATTTTCTTTCGGTACACAATATATTTTATTGCATTTAACAAGATAAAAGTTAAAAACCTGGATCATAACACAGAAAAAATATATTTTAAAAAGCAAGAAAAGGGTAAAAGAAAGGGGCCCCGAGAATTGCATTGCCTAGGGGCCCCGATAGGGTTAATCCAACCCTGCATACTTCCCGGAAGAGTAGGCAGAGGTCACGGATTTCTACCATACCTATAATCTTCGCTTCATTCACTCCTATCAAACATACTTATCGGCTGAGGATATTCTTAAACTGGCGTTTCTCCAGAACATCTCCATTTTGGTTCGGATACGTTCGGAATATATACTCGTAGATTGTAGTTACCTAAATTCCCGAAGTCTCTTGCAAAGCTCTTATGAAAGACAACAATCATTTTGTTATTTTCTATTGTTATGGCCTATCAATCACTATTTCAATAAGTCGCTTGTCATCTATAACCCAACTTTAGCAGATAATTCATCATTCAACGTGTTGATGCCAAATATTCGGCATTACTCCTTAGTCGGCAAATACATCACACTAATATTAAGCGAAAAAACTGATGTTTGTTTTTTTGTTTGTTACTCAATCACGTCGTAACGGCTGAACCGATTTCGATGAAATTTGGTACGTACGTAGATTATAACCTGGATTAACACATAGGCTACTTTTTACTGACAAACAATGCGTGCGAAGCTGCTGAAGCTAGTGTTGTTTATATAGCAAATGATGAAATGAAATGTATGAAACCGTCTTCATACACTTGATACGCGAGGGTACCTCAAAATGAAAAAACGGAACCCTTAGTGCCTTTTCACACGTCCCGGTTGCCGGGTAGCCGGCGCCGGCTACCCGGCAACCGGGACGTGTGAAAAGGCACTTATAGAATCACTTTGTTATCCGTCTGTATGTCTGACTGCCAAGACCCTTTATCTCGAGACCGCGTAAAGGTATCGAGTTGAAATTAAAACCATATACTCAAATCTACAGTCCCTTGAAGCTGTGAAAATATAGTCTCGCCATTGTCATCGAAATCGATGACGAGGACTATTATTATATAGCAAATATTTAGCCAATAATAGGTGAAATCGTATAGAAAGGGACTAAGGAGTTCCACACACCAAACACGATTCAGCGCGACGGGGCTAGGTTATCCATATTAATATAATAACGGGATTTATCGATCTTTTTATCTGTATCGGACAGCTGCCAAAGTTTCAGTTCAAATCGTGAATTTCATCAGGTTGTTTGCGGCCATTCGCTACGCACTGCGCCTCAACACGCCGTTGACGAAGGCACCGCCGTGCCCGTCAACCAGCGCACCTCAGTAGCAGCGGCGCGTAGTGTGAGGCAAGAAGCAGTGTGGAGCGAATGACCCTAATGAATACCAAACACAGTTATTGCCGGGTAGCCGGCGCCGGCTACCCGGCAACCGGGACGTGTGAAAAGGCACTTATAGAATCACTTTGTTATCCGTCTGTATGTCTGACTGCCAAGACCCTTTATCTCGAGACCGCGTAAAGGTATCGAGTTGAAATTAAAACCATATACTCAAATCTACAGTCCCTTGAAGCTGTGAAAATATAGTCTCGCCATTGTCATCGAAATCGATGACGAGGACTATTATTATATAGCAAATATTTAGCCAATAATAGGTGAAATCGTATAGAAAGGGACTAAGGAGTTCCACACACCAAACACGATTCAGCGCGACGGGGCTAGGTTATCTATATTAATATAATAACGGGATTTATCGACCTTTTTATCTGTATCGGACAGCTGCCAAAGTTTCAGTTCAAATCGTGAATTTCATCAGGTTGTTTGCGGCCATTCGCTACGCACTGCGCCTCAACACGCCGTTGACGAAGGCACCGCCGCGCCCGTCAACCAGCGCACCTCAGTAGCAGCGGCGCGTAGTGTGAGGCAAGAAGCAGTGTGGAGCGAATGACCCTAATGAATACTAAACACAGTTATTGCCGTGACACAGTTTTTGTAAAAATATCAGCTGTATAAGTGAAAAACCCTAACTTACGTTTAAGTTAAGTAAAGTAGACATACGGTCCAAGAAACAGCTGATTTAATGGCGCTTTTTTGTTGAATCAAAGCACAATGATAAAGGTAATTATTATTATTATTGTTATAGCCTTTGATTCCCAAAAAAACAATTACAATTAAAATTTCAAATCTAGAAAATAATTAAATAATTATAATTCATTAAACAAATCATTAAATGTCATTATTATTATTTTTTTATATTGGGATGTCCAATTTTAGACAACGGCCTCCTCCATCTTTTTCCATTCGTCTCTGTCCTGGGCTAGGCGCGTCCACGGGGCCCCAGCGGTGGCTACGATATCGTCCGCCCAGCGGCGGCGGGGGCGCCCTGACGGGCGGCGCTCGCCTCGTGGGTACCAGTGCAGTAGCCTCTCACTCCACCGGTTGTCTGTAATTCTCGCTATGTGTCCGGTCCATCGCCATTTAAGGCGACATCATTTTTGGGGCGTCTATGATTTTTGTTTTCTTACAAATTTCTCTACATCTCTCTCTATCGCTTAATTTTAGTCCCAGCATGCTTCTTTCTGCAGATCTTTGAAAGGTTTGGATTTTCTTTATTATTTATTTTGTTATGGGCCATGATTGACATCCGTAGAGTAAGGTAGGAGTTACGACGGAGTCCATCGCCTTTTGATTAAGATGAATTTTCAGCTGGGATTTTAAAATATTTTTCAGGGACCAGTAAGAGCTACTAGCTTTTTTAATTTTCCTTTCAACTTCTTCTAAGTAGTGACTTTGAAACGAAATGCTTTGGCCCAGGTATATGTATTGTATTATTATTGCTCTACGTAAATAATAGTTGCGTTGCTGATTGTTATCATCTCTTTGTTTCCATTTGTGTTTCCATACATGTTTTTTCAGGATTCATCTCTAGTCCACATTCTCTACTTTGCAAGTCTAAGGATTGCAACATGTATATAGATAATGGAGACCGTATATACAGAGAGACAAATACAAATTTAAACTTCTTTCAATGAGCATACATTTTTCAAATATTATAGATGCCTAACAACAAGCTTTTTGCTCATGAAACAATTTAAACTTCAACCATCTGCTATCATAAAGTATACTTTGATACATTCTTACGATTTTCATATCTCATACGATGTTACATTACGTAGACGCGTGCGTTTCTTTGATCGCAGCTATTGTCGAGTTTAATGCGTCAATATCTTATATTTGTTTCATTTTATTCAGATTCCTAATGATCTGCCGTAAAAGTTATTTTAGGGTATAATACCTACGAGCATGTGCAGTTACGTAATAGCTCCACACAGTGAGTGCGGTGCGGAGGGTCGCGGTGACCGCAGGCCGAGTATATGTAGCTCTACATATCAAAAACTCAAAAATCAGGGTTATCAAATCATCATAAAATCTCTAAATTTTCTGATAAAGTGCATTATTTTTAAGAAAATAATAGGTTTACTCTAAGTGACGCTCTTTTCTATGCGGTATAACCAAAATAAATGATCGCTTTTATATGGAACTAGCTGACCAATCCGCAGCTTCGCACGCATAGTTTTTCAATAAAAACATTACCCTCCTTCTGCGGATTTGGGTAAAAAGTAGCCTATGTCACCCGGGGATAGTGTAGCTTCCCAACAGTGAAAGAATATTTTAAATCGGTTCAGTAGTTTCGGAGCCTATTCAATACAAACAAACAAACAAATCTTTCCTCTCTATAATATTAGTATAGACAACACACCAAACGCAGCGCACTGCATCCCTTGTTCACATTCAGCAAGTCCCGTGCCTGGGCTGTCACGCCGGCGCCGGCGGCGTCGTCCGCCACCATGTCTAGGGTGCAATGCATACTGGAAGCGGTGCAGGGCGGTCTTTCACAGCACCGCACCTCCCTCATTCTTTTTGTAAATCTCCTGACGTACGCTATCTTCAAACGGTATTTGAAACACAGTTTTTATTTGAATTAATATAAAACAAATACGAGTATTATGAAAAAAAAATGATTGGAATGTTTTTAATGCAAATAAAGTAAACATTCTTGCCTTTTATTGATTTAAGTACCTCACTGAACAAAGAAAAGAAGATAAAAATATACACAGAAAGCTAAAACGCTAGCCGAAGAAAAACTATTAAAGTAACATAGATAATAAAAAAAAATATTGCTGGACATTTCACACAACGCTATCTAGCTCCAAACTAACCAGACCTTGTACTATGGAAACCAGATAACAGATAGAATACTTATCGAATTGAACCTGCTACCTCCTGCGTCTCAGCCGGCTACTAGCTCACTGCACGACGGAGAACTCATTTATTTTTGTTTTATGTTATTTTTCTCTTATATTACGTCTTTTTATGTCTTTTTTGGTAAGAGAGTATAGGTGTCTTCTAGATTTTTGTGCTCCATCTTCGACCGCATCATCGTTTACTATCAATGATTCAAATAGTTACTTATGATTTTTTTTGTGTTATTTTTTAGTTTTTATTTTTTATTATAAATAAACTTTTTTATCAGAATATGTGTAAAATTAGTTTTAGTTATTGGTACAATTGTGTTATGCCCGAGATCACGAAATAAAATTGCTAATTCTATCTGACTGGTCTTCACGATCCAGGCTTGCCTAGTGTGAAGGCCGCAGCTGAATTGTGATCGTAGGTAGTGCCTTCCGCCTCAAACTGTATAAAATGTATATTGCTATTATACCAGGCATCTTAGGTAAATTACAAAAATTATCTTCATGTTAATCTTATTGATGATTCAAGCACCTAGGCTGTACTGTAACGAACACGAACACAAGAGAGGACGAAATAGATATGCGGGTACAAAATACTCTCCGATGCAGTGCAGTACTTATGATCCTAGTGTCAAGGCTCCTTTCCCGGCGCACCAAGATCCGAATCTATAAAACTGTTATTCGGCCTATCTTAATGTACGGATGTGAAGCCTGGACGCTGACCCGAAAAGAAGAGCGCAAACTTCTGGTGCCGGAAATGAAGGTGCTAAGAAAGATCCTAGGCCTGGTGCGACGAGAAGATGGCACTCTACGAATGAGGAAGAATCGGGAGGTAGCGGAACTGGTGGCCGAGCCCAACATCATAGGCAAAATAAAACTTCATCGATTTCGCTGGCTCAGTCACGTTGAGTGAATGGGGGACGAACGTGCTGCCAAACGAGCCTACCTAGCAATGCCAGTCGGCCGACCCAGATATCGCAGGAAAGATGAGGCGGAGAAAGACCTTCGCGCTCTTCAAGTGTCAGACTGGCAAGAAGTGGCGCAGAATAGGGACCAGTGGCGTTTTTTAGTGTCGGATGCCAAGACCCGCTTCGGGGTTAATGCGCCAGGATAGTAAGTAAGTATGTAATCTTATTGATAAGTTTTGGCTGAAATTAAATATTTTTAATTTTCATTATGATTCGTGTTATAAAATGATACTTATTAAACCTGAAAACAAATCCTAAATAGAGACAGTGCTGCCCGCTGTGTATTTAAGATTATGTTGTTCTTATCACTACAAAAAGCGAAATAAGCAATAATTTCCTTACGTTGGCTTAACTACGTATTTATATAAAAGCGTACACATTTCGGTAGCTGTGTAAAGCCTAGCCTCGATTTGGTGTCCAAATATCCGGCGTTCGCACTACGCCGCTCCTTCTACCGGAAACTCTTTAATGTCGTGATCATGACTAGGAAAAAATAAATAGGGTGGGTTTTCACCTGAGGCGAGTTCTTATTAGAGTTCGCACCTAAATTGCACCACGTTTTTCTATCTACGAATGTTCTTTTAGAAGTGCCATGTGGCCGACAAAGAACAATTTATTTTTATTGAAGTGAAAATTTCTTTAGGCGCGTTGGACATTTTTTTTAAATGAGAAAAAACCATTGTACTCGCGACACTGTTACCGTTACCGACACCTCTGTATATCAGTATCTCGTAATTGTTCAAGTTTTCACTACTGCCGGCACTCCAGGAGTGATACTTTTTTTTAAATGTACTCGTATTGACGGACCGGCCTTGATATATGACCTACTTGCTACTTGAGTGGTTGCCATTGCCTAACCTAACCTTATCTAACAAATGAATTGGATCACAGATTACTTCCTACTACTTACGTCTTACTTGGCCTACATGCCATTGCATTGCGTCCGGCACCTATAGAATACAGGTAAACAGTTTTTCATCCCCCATCTCGGAAGGAGTGTTTTATGAACAAATAAATGAATGAAAGTAATAGTATATTATGATACAAGTGAGATAAGTTGCTCATTATACACGAGGCTGTGGTTTGCAGCCCGAGCCGTAGGCGAGGGCGTAAATCAGCTGAGTGTCTAATGAGCTAGTTGCTCACGAGTTTCATACGCACTTTTTCAACACACTTGCGAGGAAAAAACAAACATGAATTGCATAAATCGTTTAATTATTAAACCAATTGGTGAATGTTCAATTTTCAAAACGTTATTGGATTGTTTTTGTTGGCGATTTCACAGTTTGTCTTACATTGGTACTTGCCACTTCTTTAGTATCTTCATTTACTTCTTGTGTAAATGTCAGCGACAATGGTAAATCATACAAATTACTGGAAGGAGAAGGCACCAAATAACTCATGATACAAGATGTACATGGTTGTGGGCTTGTGGGTTACAGTACGTTTTGATATCAACACAATGTTTGAGCTTAACCATGCTTCTTAACATGGAATAGATGCACCACAGGAAGCTGGGTTTTTGTATGTATTGGCGAGTTCAGAGAAATACGCCAAAACACATTTTCAGAAAATGACTGGGTTTTTTTGTTGCTTTTCCATTGTATAAAACTATCGTAAGCAGCTAAGTACTTTGCTCTAGATTTTGCAGGTATTAGGCTTTCATTTACATTTTGTGCTGCATTTAGTATTTCTGGCGGGGTTAAATCTATCAATTGTCAATCTACTGTACTAAAACTTGTCATTTTTAACAATTATTTACCACACAGCAACAAATGCGATACAAACCAAAAAATGGGCAATAGCGAGCAAGTTTTTTTTTGCACGCGCCAAATGTACGAGCAAGTTGATTGATACAGCCTACTTCAAAATTATAATTTTAGTGATAAAATGCAAATATTTTATAACAAAGTATTGTGAATTATAAGTAATTTGATAATATTAAATGTTTTTGTCTTAATTAGGGATACATTTATTTATTCCAAAAATGTAATAGGATGTTCAGTGGCATAAAACCTGTTTGTAGTTACAAAAACTGTATTACCAGGTTAAATTGAAAATGCTCTGTACTTTGCATATACTTTGCAGTTAGGTTCTAACTTAACTTTGTAGGGATAATTCTATTATGCACTAGTGTGTTATATTATTACGCACGCGTGTGTTATATTTCGGTTTAAGGCCCTAATAACGATGTACTATAGCACACTTTACGAGCAAGTGTGTTGAAAATTGAATTTAGAACATCGTGTGCATTATGTTTGTGAATTCAAAACATCATTAAACCTATTCATTTCTACTTCCATGGTGCCGAATTTATCATACAACCTTTTTTAATTTGTTAAAAACTCAGACTCGGAACCTTCTTGGTGTATTACTTTTTTTTGCATTTAGTCATTTCCTCGCTGAGGTGGGATGAAAAGTTACGTGTTGCACTTGAGTGCAAAGATTTTTCACCTTGTGCTCTTTTGATTCCCTCGCTAACGCTCAGGAAACTAATTTTTGAATCACGCGGTCGTGATTCAATTTTAGAATCCTTTGCTTTCTCGGTCATCAAAATTGAGGACGCGGTTAAAAAGCAACTTTGCACTCTTGTATAACAAATAACTATGATGTGCCTGAAATTTGAGTATTATTGCACAACAATTTGTGTATTATTGCCTGGCAGCAAATATTAACAGGCTGTCACATACATATTAGATAAAATTGTCGTCGGCAGAAACGAATTAATTTTTTTTTTATATGTATATTATAGGCTTGCGTTTGACCACGATTTCGCCTGATGGTAAGCGATGATGCAGTCTACGATGGTACACGCTTGCCTAGAAGAAACCTATTCACTCGCGATTTAAAGATACCCAGGTTGTAGCTATCAGGAAACACAGACTCTGGCAAGGCGTTCCACTCTTTGGCGGTGCGCATAATAAAGGTCGAAGAGAACCGCTTTGTGCGAATGGCAGGTATTTCTACCATATAGCGGTGGCGCACCGCAGAGCGTCTGGTTGTCTGTTGATAGAAAGGAGATGGTGGGATCAGGTTGAAAAGTTCCTTATGCAAAGTGCTTGCAAACATCCAGTAAAAACGTCCAGTTATCTGTCCGCTGGGAATCTCCGTTGATTGTGTACATTGAACTTTGCTTGATTATCGCATATGAAATTTGGTTTATTGCCCAAAATAAAAGGGACGAAATGACGCTGTTTCCATCAACCTACAAACAAACATAATTAAATATAGCTTAGAAAATCAAAACAAAAACCGGATAAGTGCGAAACTGACTCGTGCACAAAGGAGCCAGTAATTTTAGGGTTCCTTACCCAAAGGGTATAACGGCACCCTATTATTAGGGCTCCGCTGTCTCTCTCTCTGTCTGCCCGTCTGTCACCAGGCTGTATCTCATGAATCGTGATAGTTAGACAGTTGAAATTTTCACAGATGATGTATTTCTGTTGCTGCTATAACAACAAATACTAAAAACAGAATAAAATAAATATTCAAGGGGGGCTCCCATACAACAAACGTGATTTTTTGCTCGTTTTAGCTCGATATTGATAACGGCAACAGGTAGACGCTTGAAATATTCACAGAATATTTAGATATATGTTTAATTTAAAAACAATCATTTAAATTAAAATAAAACAAATATTTAAAAGGGTCTTCCATACAACAAACGTGTTTTTTTTGCCGTTTTTTTAGAATAATGATACGAAACCCTTTGTGCACGAGTCCGACTCGCATATGCCGGTTTTTACATGTGATGTAACTGCAAATTAGCCTTTTTCGGAGTTTTTACTTTATTCGCGCGTTAAGACCTTGCTTCTTGCCAAACTTCAAGATTCTAGGTCAACGGGAAGTATCCTATAGGATTTATTTATTTGCGAGTAAGATATACGCTATAAATGGCCGTATTTTTGATTGCGTTGACTTGGAAGCTTCAATCCTACGTACTTGGTAATAATTGCAGCTTGATACCTTCACGCTTTCATGAGAAAGAGGGTCTTGCCAGACGATCGACAGCTTGTAGTAACTACAGTGTAGTTTGATGTTAATAAAAAATGCTACAAATACAAACATTTTTATTTTCCAAATAAGAATTAACATATTGTATGTACATAATGAGCTCCGCACTAGCACCTGTATCGCGGATGCCCGGTATAAATTTGCAAAAGTTAAACAGATATTATATGTATAGTTATCGTAAGGAGTATGAAAGAGTGAGAAGCAGGTGTGTTTAAATATATATTGGCACAACAGTATTTACAAAATTAATCAGAACACGAAAATATTAGGTAGGCGTGATCGATGCGCGCGCGCGACACGGGTGTACAATCCCAGGTGAATTCGACACTGTAACGAGCGAGCGGCCGGTCGGCATGCATCTCGCTTGCTCCTGCGCCGGAGGTGGCCGCACTAGCTACCGTCTCAGTCGCACAGTAAGGAATTCCATAGCACAGCATAAAATATGGGTCACTAAGCGCATCGATAAAACATCGTAAGTAGCCTACATATGCGAGACCAAACCGAGTAGGTAAGTATAAATATAAATTTAACCTAAGAATAAGTTATTGAGAACAGAGAAACAAAAACAAATTTAAGTTAAATAGGCAAAAGTAATATAGTATAAATTGTAGGATTATAGGATTAAAATTGGGTCGACGACATCTATAAGACCGTGGGTCGTGCGTGGTTCAGACTGGCACAGGATCGGGAAGAATGGCAGAAACAAAGAGAGGCCTATGCCCAGCAGTGGGTCGACACGGCCTGAACATGATGATGATGATGATGATAGGATTACATAGTGTGACCATTAGTGCTGTGCACTCCCTGAGGTATGCGCGCGGCGAGACGGGGGGGAGAATCGGCTGCTGCGCTCTGTCAGTTCGCCGTCAACGCTCGTGGCGGCAGGTAGTGTTATTTGTATCGGACTGTCTATCTCATGTGCGTCTGACATAGACAGTCCGATACAAATAACACTACCTGCCGCCACGAGCGTTGACGGCGAACTGACAGAGCGCAGCAGCCGATTCTCCCCCCCGTCTCGCCGCGCGCATACGTCAGGGAGTGCACAGCACTAATGGTCACACAAATTGGGAACTCGTGAAAGTGGATGCATTTGAGTGTGTGTGTGCGCGCGCGCGCGCGTTTGTGGAGGGTATGTTTATGTGTGTGTGTGATTGTGTGTATTAAGTGGGTGTGTGAGGGGTCGGAGGTGCGCAAGTGTATGCGCGTGGCATAGTTGCTATAGCTATATGATTGCGATCAAAATTACTAAAATTCTACGTAGATAGTATGTAAGAAAACGTCATTCAAAACCAAACCAAACGAAAATTTAGAACCTGGATCTTAACAAGAACTTACTGCCAAAACTTTAGGTTAGAAAATATGGCAGCAGTATTTTACGTTTAATATGTTCCAATGGTGGTTAGTTGTTGTCCACACAAAGTCTGCATTACGCTACGTAAAGTTTATTGTTATGTTTGTAAAACTCGTTTTATTAGGGTTCCAGGCCAAAATGGTGAAAACGGAACCCTTATAGTGCAAATTAATCTTTCTGTCCGTCTGTCTCATCATCATCATCAACTGGCAGACGTCCACTGCTGAACATAGGCCTCCCCCTTAGATCGCCACAACGAGCGGTTGGTAGCCGTTTGCGCCCAACGGCTCCCCGCGATTCTTACTAGATCGTCGGTCCACCTTGTGGGGGGCCGGCCTACGCTGCGTTTTCCAGTCCGTGGTGTCACTTGAGAACCTTTCTTCCCCAACGGTTATCGGTTCTACGAGCGATGTGGCCTGCCCATTGCCACTTCGACTTGCTAATTTTGAGAGCTATGTCGGCAAATTTAGTTCTTCTGCGGATTTCCTCATTGCGGATTTTGTCACGCAAAGAAACCCCGAGCATAGCCCTCTCCATAGCCCGTCTGTCTATCACAGCTGAATTTATTACATTGTTTATCACAGTTACTTGCCACCTAGAATGAGTTAATTTATTTGTGTATTCTGTGATAACTGTATGAGCAATATTGCAACTTTTGATTATAAGTATGTAGAATGTCTATATTTTAATATATGGTTAGACCGATTTTGATGATTTTTAATTTGTTATATTTGCCTCCGTCCCTTATAGCAGAATAACTATTAAACTATCGGAAAAAATCACGCAAAAAGATATTATGGAGAAAAATCATTTTCTCATTGATGCAGATGATGATGACCGACGTATATTGACAGCCTGCGTCTTATGCAAGTCGGTACGAAGTTCGCCGGGTCAACTAGTAAATGTATAAAATTCAAGAATTATATCATAATTATATATTATTAGAGCTTGCATGTCATTTATTACGTTATTTTTTTCCTATCTTAAGAATGAATGAATGAATTAAAATTAGATATAGTACTGTAATATTAATTGGAATAAAAGGGTAGGCACTATCTACCAAGATACAAGTTGGCAACAGCTTACTTTGGTAGACGGGGCTCCAACAAAGTGTATTATACTTTAAAGTGATAAAGAATTTTGAATTTCACCACGGAAGACCAACGCTATAATGTTATAAATATGCTACTATACCACAATGCTGAGTGGAGAATGTTTTTGCTCACAAAATTTGCTATATAATTTATACTCATTTGCCTAAGCTGTAATGTACACTTGTGATGCAAAATAAACTTTTTTCTATCCTTTTCTATTTTAATTTTAATGTTGATTTTCTCAGCAACTACTGGAAATATTGACTTTAAATTGAGAATAGTTGTAATTAATACTGGCCCACCTGTATTGCAAGTAAAGTAATTTTTAAAACTATTTTCATGTTGATTGTCGAAGGGTTTAAAAGGTGGAGGTCGAAAATATGAAAGAATAACTTGTTATTCATATTATAACTACACTCTCGGTGTTTGTCAACGAGCTATGGAGCGCAGCATCCTCGGAGTCAGGCTCACAGACAGTATAAGAAACTCAACACTGCGCTTTAAAACACAGATAGCTGATGTGGCTCTGACATCCGCAAAATTGAAGTGGGACTGGGCAGGACACGTTTGTCGTATGCCAGAGGAACTATGGGCGAACACCACTACAGAATGGGTTCCAAACGGGCGGTGGCCTCGTGGTAGACCCAGGCGGAGATGGAGGGATGAACTGGATGCATTCCAGAAAGAGTGGCCCCAATTAGCCAATAACCGGGATTCGTGGAAAGAGGGAAGGGAGGCCTTTGCCCTGCAGTGGGACTCTACGGGCTGATAATAATAATAAAATTATAACTACTATTAAAACATCTTTCTTAATCTCATTTTTGAACTGGAATACTAAAATCGCATAAAAAGTAAAGATGAGCTTTTTCAGCCAACTTAAGCCTAAAGAGAAACAATTAAATGTTGTTCTAAAGTTCTCAGTCGCCCCCGCTAACGAGTACTCGCGGCTCCATTCAGCGCAGCCTCAGCATTTGACGATTCGTCACATCTTGTGAATACTGTTCGCGACTTCAGCAGAAGTTTTCAGAGATGAAATTGCAAAACATATTCATACCCAATATAGTGGCCTTAAAAATGCGCGCTATACAAAGTGCTCAAGCAGCAACTTTTTATTAAGTACTTCTGGAAAAATTTAGGCTACATAAAATTAAGAAATCTGATTTAGCCAGTTGTTGGTACGCCAATCAAATCCCAAATCAGTTGACATAGTGTTTAACTTAGCACTCTTGTTAAATCAAATTGAGTTTCTCGAAGGTTGATTAGCTATCCAAAGGATCATCTTTTTAATGTCAAACTAGTGTTATTTTTATAGGGTCACACACTACCTAAAACCTTATTTTAGTTCAATCATTCATTCCTATACGTCATAAATTTGCTTATGTCAATGTCTACAGGTTTGAGATTTTTGTCAAAAATCAAACGTACAATTTGAATGTGTGGAAAATGAATTTATTTTGGTCGTTTTTCTCTCTAAAGCACAAATGTGACCTAAAAGATTACAAAGTGATACTATTATACTCATTGCAATCCAATAGGCATGGAAAACGTCGTATAAGTACACCAAAACATCTTTCATTTGTGCCTATTTCTTGTACTTATTTGTGATGTAAAATGTTCCCTTACCTTGGAATCTCTTGTAAGCAGACGCTGGCGTACTCATCGCCAAAACACCTCAATAATTGCAAATATCACTGACCTCATGGATCAACGCTTTGGAAACAGCTGGTTTTAGAGTGAGCAGAATGAAGACTGAACACATGAAGTGCTGTTTTAGTAAGGATAACTGCACAGAGGGGACTTCAACAGTTTACTATCACGATGAAACATCTGTACCAAAAGTCAATCACTTTAAATACCTTTAGATCAGAGTTAACATACTACAGAAGTGGAGGTAAACGTAAGCCGCAGAAGCCTTGCCTGGCAGAAGTGGCGATCCTTGAGCGGTGTACTTTGTGACCAACGTATGCATATACCGGGAATGATGTATGGACCAGAATGTTGGATAGTAAAAGAGACACATATCCTGAAGATGCATACGACGGAAATGAAGATGCCAAGATGGTCAGGAGGGGTAACCAGGCATGACAGAATCCAGAATGAATATGTCTGAGGAAGCTTTGAGATTGCTCCTATACCATCTGTAAGTTGGTGACATATCTAAAAGCCGACTGAGGTGGTATGGCCACGTCATGAGAAGACCTAAAGAATATGTGGTCAATACAGCACTGTGTCTTCAAGAACACAAAAGAGGTTGAGGACGTCCCCCATCGGCATGGTGGAGATCAGCATGATTTTAATGGCCAGACTCATGAAAAAGGAAGAACTACCTGACCCGACAACCTAAGACAGTCTAACTTGGCGCCAAAAATTAGGAGAGTAGACCCCACTTAATGTGGGAACATACAAAGAAGAAGATTTGTGATGTAAAAAGTAAATAAAACACCTGTAAATTATGTCCATGATTTTTAATTTTGCGTCACAGATTGCCTGCATGTGCAGGTGAAAACAATCCTATTCTCTTCTGGTATAATAATAATTCTGCTTGTGGTAACCACCGTCTGGAGCATTTTAATACATTGGGGCCTTAATTGACCAATATCTGCGGACGCTACTTATTATTCGCCAAGTTGTAGATTTATGTATACCCAAGCGATAAGCTACAGTGTTTTGGAATGCCCCAGTGGCGTAAAAACTTATAGTCAATAGTAGTTGTTGTAGGGTGCTGATACAGCTACTCCGCAATGTAGGTAAATGGGCTATATAGAGTCCCCAATCAAGGCATTTTATGTAATCACAGGCTTTGAAACTCTATAGCGCATCTTGAATTCTTCCTCGGTGAATTCCTCAGATGGTTCCACTCTTGTCCTCATCACTCTTGTCTGTCGTGGTCATCCTCATCATTGTTACTGGTTAAATTCGATAGAGACATCCTAAAAATAAATAATTTAAAGGTTAGGTTATGTAGGCAGTTTACAATAGATTTTTAAGAGATAACACTTCCACAAATATATATAATCACTAGCTGACCAATCCGCGGCTTCGCACGCGTGGTTTGCCAATAAAAAGTAACATATGTGTTAATCTAGAATATGATCTACGTACATACCAAATTTCATCGCAATCGGTTCAACCGTTCCGGCGTGAAAGAGTAACAAACATCCATACATACAAACTTTCGCGTTTATAATATTAGTAGGATTATATTGTCACCTTTGGAGTACACACCTGATGTATTTGTAGAATAAAACCACTAAATTCACTCGAATTAGCCAAATTATTTCTGCTAATTAGAGCTCAAGCACTGATTAAATAAATATCGATTTGACAATCGATTAATGGACAAAAAACGGCTAATCAGCGTTCCTGCAACCCATTTTCACGTTTGACAAGACATTTTGTTGACTGATTTGACAACCTGTTTAACAAATCTCTGATTAAAATCAAATGAGGTAAAAACCGTTCCAGCAACCCAGTTTGCACTTGACAAGAGGTTTGACCAATGGTCAACTAATTATTGGGTTAATTATGCTTCCAGCAGCCCTGGCGTACTCTCATAAATACTAATTTTATCAAAAGACTTACAAAGGCTATAGCCTGCTGAGTTATTCTAATTTAAGGTTCTATTATACTAAACTATGTTTAGTTGTAATACGCTGTTAACATTTACGTACAATAAAGACCTTCTGAAAACAAAACAAACAAACCCAATATAGTGGTAATATACCGGACCATTATTATCCAGTTTCACTTAAAACGGGATCATCATTATCTGCCAAAGAACGTCCACTACTCAACATAGGCATTCCCCATAAATTTTCAGAGCGACCGATCTTGTGCGGCCTACACCCAGCGTCTTTCCACCCGTCCTTCGCTGCGCTTTCCAGTGAGTTTTAACTTTTTTTTAAACTTGTAGACACACAAGCTGACGGACCTCCTGATGTTAAGTGGTGTCCGCCGCTTATAAACTCCTGCAGCACTCGTGGTACTGCAGTCGCGTTGCCTAGCACTTAATACCCTATTTACACCTCTCTCGAAGGCATCCATTTTAAAGCCCACCGGAAAAACCTCCGGAGGAAGGTCATTCCACATCTTGCAGGTGCGTGGAAGAAACGAGCGGGTGAAACGCACCGTGTGAGACTTCCACGCATCTACAATATGTGGGTGAGCTCGTACATATTGAGCAAAATGCTCTTTTTATTTTAGTTCTGTATTGCCATATTTGTACATTAAACAACGATTAAAAGGTAAAAAAAGTGTGCGAAATAAATCAATATCATTTCTCTTTCAAATTGCAATTACATTTTATAATTAAATAAACAAAGTACCCGACTGCAAAACAAACTGGAAAGAGCGAAACGAGCTTGCACATTTCGATAATCGTAGCATTAAAATATTTATTCCGGCTTTTTTAAGTGTATGTA
This sequence comes from Philereme vetulata, assembly GCA_918857605.2. Taxonomy (NCBI): domain Eukaryota; kingdom Metazoa; phylum Arthropoda; class Insecta; order Lepidoptera; family Geometridae; genus Philereme; species Philereme vetulata. The sequence goes on from OU975443.1 coordinate 7,651,383, forward strand.
TATCTAGAATGGAATAGAATAATCTTTTAAACATCTTCTTTTGACCTTTTTTATTTGTTATCCCGAAGTTTCGGCTGTGTTGCAACAGGCATGGTCTCGGGTTGACGTCAACCCGAGACCATGACTGTTGCAACACAGCCGAAACGTCGGGATAACAAATAAAAAATGTACATACGCGATAAACACCCGTTTTAATCAATAATTATGTACAGTGATCGCGAAAGTTTGAAAAATACTATCTTCTTTTGATATCTCATTTGATATGTATTCATAGATTTTTGATTCGCTGAAAAATGAACGAGTGCAAACCTATTTGACAAAATCCGTCCTTCCGTTTAGACTACTCTCGTCGATACTATACGACTCGTCGACCTCGCCGGCGAGGTCGGTGTATTTGTGGAGTGTTTGCTCTGTCTAATGTGGATGACTCACCCGCATTAGCGGAAGTGATTTCGTCATCCGGGTCTCCGAGAACGTGTCTCGGACGACGGAGGGTAATGTAAAGAATTTCTAGATTCTTTACTTTTTATCCTGTGGATTCGTCGTGAAACACAATCTTTTCGTTCATAAAGCAATAAAAAATATATAAAATATTACAACATTCTTGTACTGTCTGTACGATTTAAGGAAGCGTCGTCAGTCAGCTCAAGTTGGGGCGAGGGTATGCTCTTAGGCACGTTTTTTAGAACCGTAATTGTTTCTAAGAGAGACACGAACGCTAAAAGGCTGTAAAATGTCCCGAGAAAACGCTCCTCGAGAGAATGAATAAAGAATGGCTCGTAATTGCTTCTTCGTAACATTGTGTTAGGTAACAGCATTTAAAAAGTTATTCTGGTATCACACTATTTAATTTTTTTTTATTTTCTTTATTAAGAAATAACAAACACAGAACACAAAATCAAATCTAGCTTGGTGCAAACAATGCATCAAGCTAGAATTGGTTTTTATTGTCTCGCATAAAATGTGAAAAGTAGAGTATTCTCCTCGTGGACAAAGCTATCTGCATCTTGGGCGTGCTCATATCCCTCTCTGCACTAAGGATTCTAGAAGCCTTCGTTACGTTCGGGATTCAATATAGCGCCCGTGACGCAAGACACTGCTTTATTTCCTCGTTTAATAATCTACTATTGTTTCCTTTTCGATAAGTACACGGCGCATCACTAACGGCTCCCGCAAAGGCTGCAAGAGCGAGCGAGATAGCAATATAATTGTCGCTTGACCATCGTTTTATGACCCTAATTGCTAGGAGCGTTGGCGTATACTATAGTTCTCTCCGGGTATTCTCCAGGGAGAATACCCAAACGTGTAGGTACGTCATTGAAATTAACAATATGAACACTAGAGCAAGGATTCAATGCATCAGTGATTTTGAAGCGTATCATAACCCTTTCACTTCGGAGCGGTTGAAGCCCCGCCACAGGTTGAATTTTAATTCGTTTGTGGTGACAGTTTCGACCCAACATCTGTCGACCTCCATGAAGATTTTGGTTGAAGGGTGCCGTATTTCATCGTTTCCGAGAACGGATACCGAACACCGAAAACTCAGTGTTTATGTAGTAAATAAATATAAGGTTTTATTATAATATGTATTTTAGTTCCTCGTTATATTTCAAATGGCGGTGTATGTTCGCCAAAATCTGGAATTGTTTCCAAAACAGGCAACCATACACACACTAACCACGCGCGCTGCCGCGGCGGGCAGGCTAGCGGTCACCGTACGAAGGCTGGCCAAGTCGGACTCCTTACCGCACGTGAAAAATGCGCGAACTCTAACAAACTTTAAGTTAAAATTAAAAAACTGGCTCGTCGAGAGGACATTCTACAGTGTCTTCGAATTTGAAGAGTATAAGGCGTGACATGAAACATTTGACTTTATTTTATTTTACAATCAATTTCACAATGAAGTATTTGTAATGAATATTATAACATACATATACAGTAATACCCCGCTTTACGCGACCCCGTTATGCGCGGTTTCACTATAACGCGAATTTCAAATTTCGCGCTCAAATGCCTCGCATTACGCGAAAGAGTGCGTATAAACATAATGTAGTCATCAACTTCTCTATGGTCGCGGGAATCCCCGCTTCCTCTGAACATTCTGTTTGAAGAATTGGGAATTCCCCGTCCTTCGACTTTGTTCTATGGGGATTCCCTCGTTCGTTTCGTTTGTTCCGTCATGTTTAGTTCGGCTGGCAGTCGTGTTTTAAAATTTATTGGAGATACATACATAATTTAACGCTACGTTAAAAATGCCGCCTGTAAAGAAAAAAGAGCGTAAATGCGTAACTTTGGAATTGAAGATGAAAGTGTTAAGAAGAATGGAAAATGGAGGCAAAGCAACAATTGTTGGGAGAGATTTTGGACTCTCAGAATCGACTGTGAGAACGATTTTTAAAAATCGGGAAAAAAGTGAAGTCTCCCGCGAAAGTTCAACACCTATAAGTGCAACAAAACTTTCTCGTTCTAGATCCTCTATCTTAGAAAGAATGGAAAAGTTACTGTCAGTCTGGGTCGAAGATTTAAATAAGAAGAACACACCGCTAAGTCAAGACCTCATATGCACAAAAGCAAAATCTTTGTATGAGATGCTAAAAACATAAGAAGGAGAAGAGAGTTCCACTCCGACTTTTGCTGCCAGCAGAGGCTGGTTCCATCGGTTCAAGCAGCGTTCTAATCTTCACAATATCCATATAACAGGCGAGGCGGCCAGCGCGGACATTCAAGCTACAGCTGAATTTCCAGACAAGTTTCAAGAGTTCGTTGGACGAGAGAAAATTCCTGCTTGTCTCATCTTCAATGTTGATGAGACCGGAGTTTACTGGAAAAAAATGCCATCTCGAACATTCATTTCCAAGGAAGAACGTCAAGCCAGTGGTTTCAAAGCTGCGAAAGATCGACTTACACTTCTGCTGGGTGGTAATGCCACTGGTGATTTCAAACTGAAACCTTTACTAGTGTATCATTCAGAAACACCCAGTGCAATGCGAGGCACAGACAAGACAAGTCTACCAGTTGTGTGGCGATCAAACAGAAAGACGTGGGTTACACGGGAAATTTTTCAAGAATGGTATTCTAATAGTTTTTGCCCATCAGTCAAATCCTACTGTGACAGAAATGGGCTTGAACCTAAAGTTATATTACTCTTAGACAACGCCCCAGGACATCCAACCTCACTTGATACGCCCAGAGACTTAAAAGTGTACGTGAAGTTCCTTCCACCAATCACTACGTCAATATTACAACCTAAGGACCAGGGAGCAATAGCAAATTTTAAAGCTTATTACCATCGCCGCACTTTTAGCCAACTAATTCATGAAACTGACGGGGAAGGAAGACAGTCTATGCGAGAGTGGTGGAAGTCATACAACATTATGAAGGCTATTCACAACATAGAAGAGACTTGGAAGGAAGTTAAAAAGAGTTGTATGAACGGGGTGTGGCGTAATCTTTGGCCAGATGTAGTGGAAGCACCTAGAACAATTGTCCTGATGCAGAGACAAGTGCTTGAAGACATTGCTGCAATGATTGAGGGGTCTGAACTTGAAGATGTCGCGGTAAAAGATCTCGTAGAACGTGTAGCAACGCACGACGATCCTTTCAGCAATAAAGATCTGATCGAGTTACAGAATAATCCTATTTACGATGAGGAAGAACAAGTAGAAGAAAAAGTTTTATCTTCAGGGGGAATACAAAATTTTCTTTCAAAAACTTATTCAGGTTTGGACATATTGCAGAGTATGGACAATAATGATGACCGTGTCTTGACCGTGTGTCAAACAATTAAAAACAGTGTTGGGTGTTATGAACGTATGTATTTTACAAGAACGTAAAAAAAACGCTACCCAAACGACAATAGATGTATTTTTCCGTAAAAAATAATTAATAGTATGTATTGCATAAAGTGTTCTTAGAATTAAAGTGATTGATTAAAAAGATTCATATTTTTTTGTATTAATTTTTGACTGTTTAATCATAAGCCTCGATATACGCGAATTTCAGTTAACGCGATTTTTTCCGGAACGTATTCCTCGCGTAAAGCGGGGTAAAATAGATATAAAAGAAAGTCGTGTTAGTTACACTATTTATAACTTAAGAACGGCTAAACCAATTTGGCTGAAAATTGGTGGGGAGGTAGCTTAGAACCAGGAGACGGGCATAGGGTACTTTTTATCCCGTTCGACCGCGTTCCCGTGTGACGTGACATAAAACGTCAAAGAGAATACAAGTCACTATAAAACGTGGTATAACAAAAACGCATCTGACATGGAATAACAAAACGCAAATGACAGCTAAACGTAATTTTGTCTATGGTTTTAAGTATGGTTGTAAATATATATATATATCGATAAAAAATCGGGTAAGTAATGATGGCCGGGGACAACAATTAATAATTCTACCAGGGTGACTTATATTGACAGCCCGCATTATATGCATGTCAAGCCGGTACGAAGTTCGGCGGGTCAACTAGTTATTAATAAAATGTTTATATCTGTTTTAGGCAAAGGTATATTATATCTTTATGGACCGTAGAATAAGTTAATTGTCCTGTAATTATTTTAGTGTTGCCTGAATTAAATTATTAATTATTATTATTGATAATAAGTGACCTGCCGGCGCCTTCTTACAAGTCTGTCCGAGGATTTATCACCGCAATATTTTATAACCTATAATCTTTAGATCGTTAACCCGCTGCCGGGTTTTATTAGGAACCTCTTAACTGTCACGATTTTAGGGTTCAGGGAATTAGGATAATCAAATTTCTCTCCATACGATTTAACAGAAAATATAAAAATGATACAGAGTAAAAAATTATATCCAAACGTAGCTACTTTTCTCGATAATTGGTAATGAAGATCTGGCCAGTCAGCTCGGCAAACTGATCTCAGTTTTTATTTTTTATATGCCTATCGGTTTTTAAGTGTCGGGTTTTTCTTAATTTTTTTGTAAAATATACTTGTTCGTCTTTTAAAGTCTATCATATAACGATAATATACACATAACGATGGACAGGACATTTAACAAGAAAGGCCCACGGGCGATGGACTAAGGCAGTGACGGAATGGTGGCCAATGGTGCGCGTCGACCAAGAGACACTTCACCAGCTTATCGAACAATGGATGAGACTGATGTCATAGAGAGGAGACCTGATATCTAGAATTGTTGCCAACAGGCTGAATAGATATACAGAAAAGTTTACTGCGACGTGCAAACTTAATAAAAATACTTAGAACAATTTGATGTTTGTTGTGTGCGGAACTCAATTGCAATTCGTTGCCAATTTTTCACGACGAAAAGGCCACGACCCAGTTAACATAAAGTTGACAAATGTTCGTTTACTAGGTTGCGGGACGTCAGAGTTTAATACCTGAAACACGGTGCTGTGACCCCGTTTTTGAGGGAATGTTAAACCACTTTTTTGCTGTCAACGTTTTGCTTTTGATTAATGAACCGGCCCCCTTATTACCTTAGCCAAATTGCTGTCGTGTCGCTATCGTTAGTCAAGCCATCCGTTTCACACGTGAGGTACGTACTGTACGTGTGAAAGGGATGCCTGACTAGTGATAGCGACACGACAGCAATTTGGCTTAGGTAATAAGGCTACCAATCCGCTTTGTAGATACCTGCTCTATGATTTTTATAGGTATATACATTTCGTTTATCGTGTTGCTGTCTTAGCTCGACTTGCACTGTCCCTAAACGTATTTAGCGACTAAACATGTTAAAATTTGACGTATTTGTATGACTAACAACTCCCTTAAACATATTTAGGCACTAAACACGGTTAAGCATCGTTGCCTAAGTCGCCGCGTAAAATAATATAGGTCACGACCGTATTATTTCTCATATTGGACATCCTTGGATCTCTTACTCAATATGTAGACACGTGCAGATATCACAGCAAGGGGGTAGTCAGAGGGAAGTCTAAACATCACGTTTGATACATGTCCAAATTTTTGAATAGAAATTAAGCATTCATGTGAAAGTAAATAATAAATAATGCTGGACATTTCACACAGCGCCATCTAGCCCCAAACTAAGCAGAGCTTGTACTATGGGAACCAGATACCTTATAGAATACTCACATACTTTTTTTGGTAAATACATACTTTTAATATATAGAGAAACACCCAGACACGAAACAAATATCTGTAGATCATGCAAACATTTGTTCCGCGGCGGGAATCGAACCAGCAACCTCCTGCGTCTCAGGCGGCTATTCATCCACTGCACTACTGGAGGTTATCATATAATGATATACTCGCAAGTATGAGATAAATGATTGATAATGTACAGAAAAATTACAATTGAGATAAACAAAACAAACTCGATAGTTCATGTGACGCCCCCATCCATATCTATCACTTGTGTGTTGATATTTTAAAAAATTACAACTTATTTATATTTATTTCACAAGGAAACAAACAGCCCTGGGGATCATTCTTAATACGACCTGTGGCAGAAGTTTCCTTATTGTGAAGAACTTATAAAGTTTAACGATCCATATACTCTTATTTCATTATAGAGCCTTAAAATTATACCTAAAATAATGATTTCATGTCTTCTAACGTGTTTGTTTTCCTTATTGTTTTCTAACGGTATACCTTTAACAAATTTTGAAAAATGAAAGGTTAACAAAAAAAAAATTGCAGCGAATGTAAAATTATTCTACATTAGGTACATTGTGTTTATTTCTTAACTCTACTAATATCTTGACACAATTTGTTTTGTTAATTTTCTAATCCACTAATAATAATACGCTGACTTTTCATTTATCCTTGACCGGGATTTGACTACTTCTTGTGTTCGTACCCTCGTTTCAGTGCGTGTAATGGGTCTCATTCGGGTCACGTGGGGTCGGAGGCCTTTAGCACGTGTGATCTCGCTATCTTGGATTATAAACGGTTATGACTATGTTTAAGGTCACCATTGAGTCTTTAAATACACTGACTTTGCCCGACTGCTGGTAGAGGGTTAGGTTTATCGCACGTACGTATTTTTGTAAGCGTATTTATACTTTAACACGATAAGTGTGAAACAGGGCTTGAAACACCCTGTCCATGTCTCGTCGTTATAGCGGTAAGAATAAACTTAAACGTCTGTGTGCGGGAGGCAACTTGCATCTGGTTTAGTGTAGGAAAAAGATAACTATATATTTGAGATGTGCTATTGATTCCTAGTTCTATGGTATACCAACCTCAATGCCGGGTTTCTTAGACCTCGTGCTACACACAAAAAAAAACCGTACACTTTGTCTTAATTGGCGCCAAAAAAAGGATTTTGGTCTCCTAATGGCGGTTTTAAAAAAAAAAAAGAAACACAAATAACAATAAACTCATTCTATCGATGCGAGTGTTTTACTCTAATGCTTAAAATAACCATAACTAATGATTTTTGTAATAAAAATAACATACAACAACATTGGGCTTCATAACACACTGTGCAACGCTTCTTAGGTTTTCCACGGTGTCGCTTTCCAGTAACGACCTTAGTCCACCTATCTGCTTGCTTACGGGAACATGACCCACCCAATTCCATTTTAACTTGGCAGCCTTGATACCGACGTCAGCGATGCCGGTCTTTGAGCACAGCGAAGTGTTTCGAATCCTGTCTATTCTCTTGAAACCTAAAATGCTGCGCTCCATCGCCCTCTCATTCTACGAAAAGCCTACACAATGCGAGGTCAGCGTATACTGGACATGTATAGCTTGATGTGTAGCCGTGTGTACAGTCTTTTGCACTTGGCAATTTCCTGTTACTGCTACGTTCATTAGTGTCCATCTACAATTGTCTATTCAAACACGCTTAGACTATGATGTTGAACTACCAGACGCTGTATATTTAATTTTCATAGCTAAACCTCCCTTACTTTAATTGCTTGTACGTAATACTTCATTTTCGTTCCACAGAAAACTTTTTAATTTTCGAGCGAGCGAACTCCACAAAGAATTAAATTTAATAAGGTTTGGTTCAGAAATAAGTTTACCTGAAATATTTAAACAGAGTGCGCAACCCCAATCAGAACTCTAATTGGTTACGAGCCTTGCGGGCAATTCTTTGTGCGTTTTGCAAATCAGCAGGTCCCATGTGGGTCTCGCTCGGCATGAAACCCTTTTAGCAAATAAAGTACCTGGCTAGTTGCTAATTTGGGTTTTATTTACTTTTTCTTGGGGATTATTTTGTATTTTTATTTCTAGTTTATATTGCGTAGCAGAATCACAGACTGAAATGACGATGAGCAACACACTTCGCTAGGCGTGATAGCGGTCGGTGGAGCATATATTTGAACTTATGTATTTTTTTTTTCAAACTGGATAGTTCTTCGTTTGATCACAATCTCACCTGATGGTAAGCGATGATGTGGTCTAATATGAAGCACGAAGATCTAGAAGAAACCTATTCACTCTTTTATTGAAGAGGCCCGGATTGTATTCTTTAGGAAACACAGACGACGCTAAAGTGTTCCATACCTTAGCTGTACGCATCAAAAATGTGAAACCAAAACGGTGTGTGCGAATGGGTGGTATATCAACTAATGTACGGATGGTACTGAGCCGTGCGCCTGCTTGTCCTTAGATGGAAGAGAGATGGTGGGATCAGATTGTTCCTGGGCACATTCCCCGAAATGTATTCTGTAAGTAGATCGATAGGCTCGCAACTTTACGGCGGTGTTCGAGACTTTGGGTTTTAGTCTCCGGCATATATTGCTCAGCTATAAGCCTAAAAGGCGTTCTATCGAGTCTAAGGTAGCGAGCTGGTATTTAGACAAACCATCCCAAAGTTGGCAGCAGTATTTCATACCAAACCGGACTTGAGCTTTGTAAGGACTAAGAAGCTGTCCTGATATGAAGTATCTCCTGACCTTGTTAAGGATGCCCAGCTTCATAGCAGCTGTTTTAGCCTTAGACTCGATGTATGAGCTAAAGTTGAGGAGTAGGCGTGAGCGAAACCCCTCGAGCTGGACCCCTGGAGGACGAGGTGACCTTTTACAGGTACCGGTACATCTAGGAAAATGGGAACTTGGAGAATCGGACTCTTTTTCTTCTCAATTAAAACACGACCAAGTGTTGGCCTGCCTATCTGTCAGATGGTCTAGATGGAGAACGCAGAGCAGATTGCAGGAAAATCTTAATTATGGTTCAGTTTATTGTAAAAAATAAATATGCGAAGCAGTTGTTGGACGCGGTACGGAAAATATTTGTTATGTACCATAATATGGGTAGAATATCTATCCAATCAGGTTCAATACAAGTCAATTAGGCTACGGGGTAACAGATTTTTACAAAAATGTTATATTTATCAAGACATACGAGTATATATTCCACAACAATTTAATTTGGTTTTTTAGATAAGTTATTATGCTTATTCCTGAATACCGGCCAATAATAAACCTCAAAAACTATTGTGATCTTTTTAAAAGTGCATTGGTAGGTTACATACTTGAAAGCTATTATTTGCGTTGTTGATGCTGCACTCTGCGAATGTGGCGTCTTCTAGCTCGAACTCATCCCACAATTGACTCTGAAACAATTGAAACACATAAATGAAAATGAGGAAGAACAAATAAGTGATAGGTAACCCTACCCCGACGACCTCCGGTACAGTGGCCGAGAAGCAGGAGGTAGCGGGTTCGACTCCCGCCGCAGAACAAATGTGTGCATTATCAACAGATATTTGTTCCGTGTCTGGTTTGTTTTTCTATGTATTATAAGTATGTACTTACAAAAAAAAACGTATATATTCTATCAGTTATCTGGTTCCCATAGATAGATAGATAGATAATTTCTTTATTGCACACCATTAAAAATAAAACAAACAAAAGAGAATACAAAATTAAATCAAAGGTACAATGGGCGGCCTTATCGCTAAAAGCGATCTCTTCCAGGCAACCTTTGGATGGACAGGATCATAGTACAAGCTCTGCTTAGTTTGGGGCTAGATATCACTGTTTGAAATGTCCAGCAGTATTTATTATTTATTTATTATAGTTATAACATGATCTCAATATATTTAGACATTCATGTCCCAGTGTTTGGACAAAGGCATCCCCATCCTTCGCAGATACTTTTTAATATATTGTATACTATATACCTTTTCCTTTTCCATTATTTTCAATGTCTTTGTAAATTTATTCAGAGGGCTTTGTGGCTAAATTGAAAAAAAGCCTTTATAATAAGGTTACTTTACTTACTTTTATGTAGTAAGTAATGAGCAAGATAATCTTAATAAAAGGTTGCGGAAAGGTAACGATACTAGTTGCCAACTACAATTTAAGTCCCTTATATTATTTTACACAAACAGTAAAATCTACGTTTCAAAGTGATTCTTGTGATTTATATGAATAAATGATTTTTGTATTTTGTTTAATAATCCTGAGATTATGCCTGAAACATCAGTAATCTAAAACTAGCAGCACTTGGAACGATCTAAGGATTCTAAGGTATACATTTGCAGAGACCCTGATTTTGAATCTGGGCTTGTACCCATGCACCTACCTCGTATCTAATACCCACGACGCGTCATAGAATTCTTGTGTGGGTTAAGAATTGGTTAGTGGTTTATTTGGCGTATCCTTTTTTAGGGTTCCGTGCCGAAAGGGTAAAACGGGACCCTATTACTAAGACTTTGCTGTCTGCCTGTCTGTCCGTCAGTCATCAGGATGTATCTCATGAACCGTGATAGTTAAACAGTTGAAATTTTCACAGATGATGTATTTCTATTGCCGCTATAACAACAAATACTAAAAACAGAATAAAACAAATATTTAAGGGGGGTTCCTATACAACAAACGTAATTTTTTTGCTCGATATTGATAACGACAGCAAGTAGACGCTTGAAATATTCACAGAATATTTAGCTAGGTATGTAATCACTCTAAATATAAATAATTAAATTAAAATTAAACAAATATTTAAGGGGGGCTCCCATACAATAAACGTGATTTATTTGTCGTTTTATAGATAATGGTACGGAACCATTCGTGCACGAGTCCGGCTCGCACTTGGCCTTTAGTAAACACGCTTAAAATTACCCTAGCAGTGGCAAGAGCTCCAATTGAATAACGCCTCTCTAGCTTTCAGTTCAATTTAGACGGGCTTTGAATAAGTCACAAAGCATTCCAATGAACACTTGAAGCATTCGGATCGACGAAAACGTGACTCAAAAGCTGCTTCAGATCTCGTTGGAGTAGTCACTTTAACGATATCGAGATGTACCTTTGAATGACCCAATAAATAGTCCATTATAGTCCATTCACGCTTATTCCGATAATAAAGTTAAAATGGTAGGAAGCAGGGCATACAAATTGAAGAACTGCCGGTCCTTTGGGCAAGAATATACCCTCCGTCGTCCGAGACACGTTCTCGGAGATCCGGATGACGAGTCATCTACATTAGACATAGGCAAACACTTCACAGATACACCGACCTCGCCGGCGAGGTCGACGAGTCCCTTCAGTCGCCGCCTATACGAGGTACAAGCACGTACCCGGGCGTTTCTCTCCTATCCCCATCCTGGCAACAGCCCAAGCCGAGGTTCGTAAGTGGTGCCATTGCGCTAGTTGCCTTATCAAAAACTTACAGGGCTGAGCGCCATCTGCGCTCGCCAAAAGTTCGGTTATGCTGCAACGGCCTCAGAGGTCAACAGCCAGATTAGTACAATCGAAAAAAAACGTTTGGGCAAGAAGCAGGAGTGGAGACTATGCACGTTTATGAAAAACCGTAGGCACCTTGCGCGTTGATGGAAACGATTGATTGCCGCGATTGTTGTGTTGTCTCACCTATAGAACTCAGCAGCCGTAGTGAACGTGTTCGGTGTGTAGAGCTCTTTACACTTATCATTATGCGGAATTCATCATTATCATAACAGCCATCGCAGGCTCACTGCTGAAAATAGGCCTCACCATAAATCGACCGATAGTGTACGGCCAAGGCCGTCTTAAACTATGCTGGGCCCCTTGGGCACACAAGAATTGGGACCCTTTTGGTAAGCAAAGAAAGCGAAATACCAACATTTTATCATCATCCGGGGATTCCCCCAACCATAGACTAGAATGTCAACATTTATTTTAGGCATCGTTTAGACTGTGCAGCTTGACTTTGGAATCGGAGTGGTTTGCATGAGTGATCGCTATATGGTGTACTTAGTAAATTAGGATGCGTTCTGAAATATTATTAAAAAGTAGATACAACCCGACAAAAAAATTAGACAGTGGCGCTGTTACTGTGCTCGACAAAAATGTTTTGAGAATATACCCCTAAGTACCGACACTTTCTCACACGTAAGTACGTGTGAGAAAGTGTCGGTACTTAGGGGCCCCCTGAGGATGGGGGGCCCTGGGCACGGGCCCCGTGTGCCCTTATGGTAAAGACGGCACTGTGTAAGGCCTGCATCCAATGGCTCCCGGCCACCTTATACTATCTTGTAACTTGAGAACCGAACTTGTATTGTCCCGCGAGCAAGTATCATTTGACTCTACTGTTGTATATCTACCGTTGACAATAAGCCCTTAGTAAAGTTAGGTGTGTTTTGATGTCACAACTTGAAACGTATCATTACACAGAGCCACGATACGGCACAACTTGCCTCAAATGTTTGTGTTGCCTGACAGGGATTGTTTGCGTGACACCTCCTGTTGATAATGGAATATGAAGCAAACATTAATGTCAAACTTGGGTGAAGCCGCCATTTTGATACCATTAGCGGTAACGTTGGTCTTCGGACATCACTTTTGGGTGAAATAACGTGTATTCAATTTTAAGAAAATGTGGGTCAGACAAGTTTTTTTTTATTATTTATTCATTACAGAATCAACAGCACTTGTTAACAATGTAAACAATCCTTATAACTTATGCTTAATGCCAATAACAGATTCTCAATTTATAGACTTAACTTTTAAGAAATTAGTCACCTAGAGAAAATTATTAAAAAACATAGTATGTTAATTAAATTTTCAAGGAATGTAGTAATTTAGTAGGTACGCATTTGAAGAACGAAAGAGAGAGAGGGATGCTGAAGTTACTCGCTTCGGTTTTGAACTTGCTATTCACACTTTATATTATACCATCACACTTCATCTTCAGTCCTTCAGGCAATAGCTATAATAATCACGCGCAAGCCAGTTCCTTGTGAAATGGCTCGCCCGGGGAAGTACTACTACCATACCTATTTCTGCCGCAGCTTTGCTGTGTTTCAGTATGAAGGGTATGGTTTCCGGTGAAGTTACAGGCACATGAGGCTTTAAACGCAGAGCAGTGCATCTTAGGGCACCATTCTAAAGTGTGTGACCTACGAGGCAATACGTTGTTATAGACCAGAGGTTTCCAAACTTTTTTGTCTCATAGACCACTTTCAAAACTTTGCTGGTTCCGGTGGACCCCCTGCAGCTACATTTCTACCATATTCCCAGTCGACAAAAAATATGAAGATTAGATCAAACTATGGAAATTTGCGTTGCGGCAGAGTTCCAACCACCAATTAACAGTTTTCGTTCTGCAAGTGCCAGCACGTTGTACTGAATATGGAATATGCAAGTTTTTACAAGTAACAGTTGCTGAGCTACTTAAAATATTATCTGCCTACATTGATAGGTGAAGTCAAGTCAATATTTTAGTTCTTTACTATCGAAGCCAGTTATATTTTCGTGAATCCCCACTTATTTATTATTTATTTATTTATTTGACAAAATAACATACAACTATTATTTAATACATAAAGCATCGTAAAATCTTAAAGGTTTGTCTCGGTGCTAAGAGACACTCGAGACGCTCAACATTTTTTAAATAGGTACCTACTTAACCACTAACTTGATTTTCTAAAATACTTATATAAGATAAATAAACAACAATAATTATATATGTTTTATGCATAGGTAATGTTTAAATTATTTGTTAGCTATCCTCGAGAGTATTCATGAAGTATTTTTTAAATTTATATTTATGATTTTTTATGTTAATTTAATGTAAAGTTGGAGCTGGTATCTCATTGGTCAACGACTTACGAATTCTGAACCCCCATTTTTTTGGCAAGCCAATGTAGACCCCCGTTGAGTCTCCCATGGATCACTGGGGGTCCACCTGGACCACTTTGGGAATCAATGCTATATACGATCGTTACCACTTAACATCAGGTAGTTGATTCTTGTTCTTGTGGCTTGTTCCACCTCCAGGTAATATAAAAAAAATAAAAAAAGTGTAAATTTACTTAATGCAACTTGCGTAACGATGTCCAAACATACATAGAACCTAAATATGTTTAAGAGAGTTGTCAAATCATACAAATACCTCAAATTTAAACATTTAGTCGCTAATTACGTTAAGGGATTGTTATGCAGGCCGGGTTTAGTCAGACACAAAATAATTAATTTAGAGTCGACGTGCTGAATTTACTGTGTCATAATTTTAGTGCACTAAATTCAGACAGACTCAATTCAGCATATTGAACTGGTTAACTGGAAGTGAATGCTATCTAGCATTAAGTTCGCCTATGCACAGATTAATTTTAATCTCTGTAATAAAGAGTTTTAATTCATTAATTCAGTCATACTGTAAGAGTAAAGTCCGCTTTATCCATGCGTGCAGCGTGTTTTATTATACTGAATAACTAAACATATATTTCCACTGCTATTTATATGGCTGAGTAGTTGTGAAACTAATTCCTACTAGTTGAAAACCGTAAGATCGCTTCTATCTTCCGGGCCAATCCAATCTGCGCTGTCCCAAATACCCCAATCTCAACTTTAACTGTCCTAAAACTTAAGTGGCAATACAACATGGCCTAGTTTAAAGTTGGATATAAATTATTTTGTGTAAGCCGCGAAGAAATCTTTAGAGAAAGTAGTGTAGAAAGCTGCGATGTGTTACATCACAGCTTTCTACGCGGTGATATTAACCCTTATAAGCTTTTGTAAATGCGCATAGCTACTAATACACATATTACACTCATACTAATTGTATTGTGTACACGGTAGCGTGTCAAGCCAAGTTCACGACGTTTGACGACCTCCGTGGCGCAGTGGGCGAACAGCCGGCTGAGACGCAGGAGGTAGAGGGTTCGATTCCCGCACGGAACAAATGTTTGCATGATCTACAGATATTTGTTCTGGGTCTGTTTGTTTTTCTATATATTATAAGTATGTATTTACAAAAAAAAACGTATTTAAGTATTCTATCAGTTATCTAGTTCCCATAGTACAAGCTCTGCTTAGTTTGGGGCTAGATAGCGCTGTGTGAAATGTCCAGCAATATTTATTTATTATTTATTTATTTAAGTTAACAGAACTGGCGAGCAGCACCGTGTGTAATATTACACGAACCATTTGGGGCCACTTTTGACCAATTCATAACAAACTATTTCACACAAACATGTCAAATTTGGCTCATATACCTATTGAGACTTGCGAGATACATGTAGTAAATTTTATCAATTTTTATAATTTTTCAATTAATGGATTTTATTACTTATAGTGCCTGTAATATAAGAATCGGCAATCAATTTGATTGCTGATAGAACATAACAGATAAAAGACAGTTATACGTAAACGTAAGAAAATACAGTAGATTAACTAAAACCATTTGGTATTAATTTTATTACGAACTGCTACTAAATGTGTAGGTAGCCGAAGCTAGGAAATAAAGCTATGCTCGCTGATGCAACAATACAATAAAAAAATTTATTCAAAAATTCTATTTTACAAGTCAAAAGTATTAATGTTATAGTAAATTTTAAATTTCTGGTAGATCGTAGAACCTATCTACACTGCAGAAAAACCTCTCCAGTAACCACATTTTTAATTTATTTTTAAATATCGCTGTGGAAGCAGCACCCCTAATGTCCTCCGGCATTCTATTATAAACAGACGGGCCCATTATGAACACAGACCTCTCGGTCTTGTTAAGTTTGTGGGGTGGTGTGACCAGGCGGTAGTGGTGTTTATTGCTACGCAACGCACGGGTTGCGTTCACGCCACGACGCTGGAACAAGTCCAGGTTTGTATGCGTAAAAAGAGCCACCTGGTGAATAAGTTCGCACGGGAGTGGCAGGATTTTTAGTTGCTTAAACCAATCTCTGAATGAAACATCATCTGTAATGACTACGATGGCGCGCACGGCTCGCTTCTGCACTACGAAGGCACGCTGGGTGTCGGCAGCACGCGCCCATAGCTCCACGCCATAGGTGAGGGCGCTGTGGATGGTAGCGAAGTAGCAGGAGCGCACCACGTCACGCGACGCGGTGCTCACCAGCCTACGCAATGCAAAACACGCTCGCACGAGTTTGGCACATAAATCTTCTATGTGGGTATCCCATCCCAAAGAACTGTCCAGCTGGAAGCCGAGTAATTTAAGGGTTTGGACTTGTTTCAGCACCGTTGCCCCGGTGGTGGTGACTTTCAACAGCGGTGATACGGTCCCATTCAGCTTGAAAGACATTAAGCAGATTTTGCCCCTATTCAGTGCGAGTCGGTTTGACCAGAACCACGTCTCAAGGCGTCGCACCACGTTGTTCAGCCTGTTTTCAAGCTGTGTATCAGTAGGCGTGGAGACCACCGCCGCCACATCGTCCGCGTACATATATATCTCAGCGTCTTCAACGTAGCCGGGTAGGTCGTTCATCAACGTAGCCGGGTAGGTCGTTCAGCAGCAAGCGGAATAGGGTGTTAGAGAGGCAGGACCCTTCATGTACTCCCATCAGATTCTCTAGTTCAAATAAAACCACGCGTTCTCGATTGCCCATCACAGCCTGTGTCCTTTTGGGCATAAAAGATGTGATAAGGGACAACACTGGTCCCCGGATCCCATAGTGTCCCAGTTTGCGCCCAATGAGAGCGTGGTCGGCGGTGTCGAACGCACGCGAGAGGTCACAGCACAGTAGAGCAACGCGCTGGCCAGCCTCGCGCGCGCTCAGCACACGCCATACCACCTCTCGAACCAGGTCTGTCGTAGCGCGCCCTGCCCGGTAAGCGTACTGCCGCTCGGAAAGAATGTTGCGGCGCACCATAAACTCCAACAGCCTAATATTCAGACCAGCCTCGAGGATCTTACTAAAAGCTGGGACCAATGATATGGGGCGATATGTCTTAGCGTCGGCCTTGTTACCCTTGCCTTTATATAGAGGGCTGATTTTAACTTTTTTAAGTGCAGCAGGGTACGTTCCTTGTCTTATGCATAAGTTACACAAATAGCTGATAACGTTGGCCAAAGGTTTAGCAGCGGTTTTTAAAAATCATCAGTTAATTAAAATTAACATTAACCATACGAGTATTATGTAGTAGCGGCCCGTCCCGGCTTCGCATGGGTGGACATTTAGTTTTTAAACATTTTATCTGGCTAATTTTTGAAGTAAAACACTTAACGCACGCTTGGCTTGGGGAGTAAGTGGGTGAATGCGTGACAAGAGCGTTACGATAAGTGTGATCGGGTGGGGCAAACGGAAGTTGACAGGGAGATAAAGTTAGTAAAGATAGAAAGAGAGACAGTTACGTTTCGTATATTACTGTAGGGGCTAGAGAGAGAGGTGCGAGTACACATATTCTTTCTTTCTTTCTCTCATTGTCAGGTACGTGTCGTATATCTAAGACACAGCGCAGGCCTATTGTCTGTATCACACTGTAGGAGCAAGAGAGAGCAGTGCGTGCGCACATTTTCTTTCTCTCTTTCTCTTATAGCCAGTGGATGAAATATCTATATATACCTAATCAGGTCATAAGTATTGTCACACAGTAAAAACTTTTCTTTTAGAATGCTGGCCACAAAACAGTTTATTGAATTCGAATTTCGAATTGTTCATGAAAATAAAAATGTATACTTTTTAGAATTTTACTCACTTTTAAATATGGAGTGGACGCTTAAAGAAGACCGTGTTATTGCGTTGCATCGTTGCGGTTACGCGCCAATAAAAATTTTTGACATACTGAAAAATTTGAATATAACCAAAAGATTCGTTTATCGCACCATCAAACGATACAATGAAGACTCTAGTGTAGATGACAGGTCAAGAAGTGGTCCCCCTTGGTCTGTTAGGACTCCAGCAGTGATAAAAGCTGTGAAGGCGCGAATTCAAAGAAATCCCAAACGTAAGCAGAAACTGTTGGCCCTTCAGATGGGGTTAAGCAGAACCACGGTGAAAAGGGTGTTAAATGAAGACTTAGGGCTTCAGGCATATCAAAGAAAAACAGGGCATCGTTTGAATGCTCGTCTAATGGACCTGAGACTGAAGAGATGCCGCACTTTGTTGAAGCGGTACGCGGGAAAAAAATATAGGGAAATTCTTTTTTCGGATGAAAAAAATTTTACCGTAGAAGAGAGCTACAACAAACAAAATGATAAGGTGTACGCACACAGTAGTGAAGAAGCGAGCAACCGTATTCCGCGTGTCCAACGAGGTCATTTTCTATCCTCGCTCATTACCATGAGAAACTCATTACCCAATAAGAAACTCCCAACCATACCTGGTTGGGAGTTTCTTATTGGGGCTTAACAGAGGTACATTTTTGTGAGAAAGTTATAAAAACGAATGCAGTTGTGTATCAAAATACAGTCCTGACGAACCTTGTGGAATCTGTTTCTCATACCATGTTTAATAACAGGCACTGGGTATTCCAACAAGATTCGGCGCCAGCTCATAGAGCGAAGAGCACACAAGACTGGCTGGCGGCGCGTGAAATCGACTTCATCCGGCACGAAGACTGGCCCTCCTCCAGTCCAGATTTGAATCCGTTAGATTACAAGATATGGTAACACTTGGGAGGAAAAGGCGTGCTCAAAGCCTCATCCCAATTTGGAGTCACTCAAGACATCCTTGATTAAGGCAGCCGCCGATATTGACATGGACCTCGTTCGTGCTGCCATAGACGACTGGCCGCGTAGATTGAAGGCCTGTATTCAAAATCACGCAGGTCATTTTGAATAAACTTTTGTGTCATAAGAATCTATGTTTTGTTAAGTTCATTTTGGTATATAAATGGTTACATAATGAATAAACTTGTTTCAATTATTTTATATTAAACATGTGACAGAATTTATGACCTGACTAGGTATATATCTCAGTCAGTAGTTCGTTTGCAAGTTTGCTAGTGTTACGCGAACGGTGATTTCTTAATTATTTTTCGTAATTTCATTTCGTTCTTGAACAATTTTATAAATTATTTTTTTGAAAAAGAAGTTTTACTTCAGTCGTGTGGTCTAAAGCACTCTCGTTTTTTTACAGACGGACAAAGTCAAACAATATACAAAGGTTCCGTTTTTAAAATCTTGTTCTGAAACCCTACAACTATAAATCAACAAGCTTCCTCTCTTCTTAGACTTAGCGGCTGGAATTAACTTATTATGCTAAGTCTGAAGTCGTAATCTTAAAGTAGTAACTCCTACCTCCTTCTGCAGTATGACCACTGGCCCCCAATTATGGTAAGGAATGGCAACAGAGAAGCTCAATGATAATGACGATGTGCTCGCGCACCGTAAGGTTCCAGAGAAATTTCTTTCCGCGAACACTTCGCTTGTGGAATGGTCTCCCTGCCGAGGTTTTCCCCAGTGGCTACAGTATGTACGACAAGGGTGTTTTAAAAATTTTAAAGGGTCGACTTCGCGCGATTAACCGCTTAGCACCAGGTGGGCCGTATGTTTGCTACCTTAGTATTACATAAAACTTAAACAGACTTTCTGTTGAGATAGAACTTTTGAAACTATCACTATTTGTACTAAAACCGTATCACAAATCATGGTAAATATCCCATTTATAGTACAAATAGTGTTTCTGATGAGATTGTCCTGACTAAAATCTGTGTTACAACTGTCCTAAGCTAAAGCCGGATTGTACAACTATCCCTAAACGCATATAGCGACTGTTTGTTGTTTTCAAAGGTCTTTATTAACAGAAATACATAAGTAAAAAAATATCGCTAAAGTCAGTCTAGCTCAGTCAGGTCATTTTAAACATCTAATAATCCACTGATTTAACAGGCTGAAGCGCCTCTAAAAATCTTTTGACAAAACTGTTACTTATAACTATATAGAATTCTATAATTTTAAGCTTGTTATGCACTAATAAAAACTGAATTTTTTTACTGAAACCTGTCGTCTTATTTTTAAGGAACATAAAATCATGCCTATTGCCTGTATGTATGTATACTTTGAGAATCATAGATCTAACAGAATTAAAAAATAAAAGAATGTGTTAACCTAATCATTAACAGACCATTTTAATCAATACAAAACTGAATTAATCACATAAAAACATAATTAGAAACACACACATTGAAAATGATCTTATTACACATAAAACGATAACAAAGCATGAAATAACTCACGTGACCTTTATACGAAAACAACCTATAGTTTGACCGAAACCGCTGTACCGCTCCTGAGGTATGCGCGCGGCGAGACGGGGGAGAAGTGTCGGCCGCTCCGATCTATCAGTCTGCCGTCAAAGCTCACGGCGGTAGGTAGCCGTTTTGTACCGGACGGTCTATGTCAGACGCACACGAGATAAATATCCAAAGATGGGTCTTTATATCTCGTCATGTCAAGACCGTCATTTTTAAAGTGGCTGAATATTTTAAGAAACTAAAAGCAGACAGAGAAAGCTGTAAAGAAAATCAGAATATCTGTATATAATTTAGTTATAAAAAAATATAAACATATCGTTGTATAAAATAACCATATCTTTTACGATATCCTAAGATATATCCGACAATATCGATCTCATGTGTACTCTTGCTCCTTTTTCCTCGGCCCCCACCTCGCCGCACTTTCCTAAGGAGCGGTATAGCGCTTTTGGTCAAACTATAATTTGACTGTCCTTAGTTGTTACACTGTCAAGCGACACGAACAAACTGCCTGCGCGCTTTTTTTTTTTTTTTTTGACTGGACTTATCTCACTGTTGGCCTCTGAGGCCGTTGCAGCTTAACCGAGCTTTTGGCGAGCGCAGAAGGCGCTCAGCCCTATAATTTTATTTTTGATGAGGCAACTAGCGCAAGGGCACCACTTAGGTACGAACCTCGGCTTGGGCTGTTGCCGGGACGGGGATAGGAGAGAAACGCCCGGGTACGTGCTTGTACCTCGTGTAGGTGGCGACTAATGGGACTCGTCGACCTCGCCGGCGAGGTCGGTGTATTTGTGGAGTGTTTGCTCTGTCTAATGTGGATGACTCACCCGCATTAGCGGAAGTGATTTCGTCATCCGGGTCTCCGAGAACGTGTCTCGGACGACGGAGGGTTTTCCTGTGCTCGGACGGTTCAATCGAATAGTCCGGAATGGTATGTACCAAAGGATTCGGATGATGAGTGGCGAGTTCATAATGTCGCTTGGAAGCGAGCTTGATGAATTTAGCTATTAACTCTAATTTCAAATCACGATGCAGATCGTTATTGCGAAAATACCAAGGCGAGCCTGTGGCTTTTCGCAAGAAACGATTTTGTACTAATTGAATGGCAGCAACTTGACGGGAGTGGGCGAATACTACTGAGGAGTATGTCATGATGGGACTGCCTGCGCGCAACTATTTCGCACGGTATTTATAGGTTGGTTGCTTGAGCAAAAGTCACTTGGTGGGGAGTTGCTAACAATACCATATATGTATAATGGCATATGACACTTAGTCAAAGAAAATTTAGAACGATTTCTAAAACACTGACAAAATGCAAAGGCATACAGGCACTATAATAGACGTTATCTACCACATTGCAAACTTGATATTTAAAAAAAGAATGTCTATGTAATGTAATGAATGACTGTAAAAATATCTAATAATTTACAAAAGGACATTCAAGAACTGCCACTTCTTAAATTTAGACACAAATTGATATTATGGCTTTTAGGTAAGACCTTTTATACATTAGAAGAATACTATAATAAATGATGACATGATTAATTTGACAGAGAATAATTATAATTGAATACTAAATATTTGGCATAAATAGTGTAATGTAACCTAATAATTTCTTTATATAAAAATGAATCCCTGTTTCCCTTGGTCACGCCATCACACGTGAACGGCTGGACCAATTTCGCTAATTCTTTTTTTGTTGTATTTTTCATTGTCAGGAGAAGGTTCTTATTAAAGAAAAATTAAGAAAATTGCGCGCAAAAAATAAAAAATTTAAGAATACTTAACCACCATATAAAATTATTTATAATCTAACCTTAGCGCTTTTATAATGTAACCTTATGACGTTTGACATAGAATTGACAGAATGCGTGCTGCAAACATCGTCAAAGAGGATGTAAAAAAATGAATATCGTGAAACAGATGCTTCGGTAGGAGTTATCCCGAGATATTGTCTATATATATATATATATATATATATATATATATATATATATATATATCATCATCATCATCGTCAGCCGGAAGACGTCCACTGCTGAACATAGGCCTCCCCCTTAGATCACCACAACGAGCAATAATAAACTAATAAAATAGATACAATAAAAATCTATTAGATAGATTTTTATTATATATATATATATATATATAATAAAAATCTAGTAAGAATCGCGGGGAGCCGTTGGGCGCAAACGGCTACCAACCGCTCGTTGTGGCGATCTAAGGGGGAGGCCTATGTTATATATATATAATCTAACATAAATATAACATATCTAATATAAATAATATATATATGTTATATATATATATATATATATATATATAAATGAATTGCTGTTCGTTAGTCTCGCTAAAACTCGAGAACGGGTGGAGCGATTTGGCTAATTTTGGTATTGAATTATTTGTGGAAGTCATTCATTTTCTCATACATAACGGCCAGGGACAACAATTGACAGTTCTAGCAGGATGACGTATATTAACAGCCCGCGTTATATGCATGTCAAGGCGGTACGAAGTTCGACGGGTCAACTAGTATCTTTATAATTGAACAAATATGAAATCTTTGCAAGCTAATTGCTCGCCCCTGAGTGGGATAGAGTATAGTGAAACCTATTTAAATTAAATGTGACTTCTTGCTGTATAACCTATATTCTGGCAATAAGTGTTTTATGATTAAAAAAACTAAAAAAGACTGTTTTACAACAATACTAGCCTTTGGCCCTAACCGTGAACGCATGAACGAATGAACGAATGTCGTAAATGCGGTGACACGCAGTATACGCGCCGAGTATATTCAATGCGACACAAGTACAGAACATACGAACACAGTTGAGATAAAGTCTAAAGGACAACGTGATCATTTTCCATTCAAACTTTCAAAACGATCGCCACTGCCTGCGTTATCCATCGCCATTTCATTACTGCAACTGTACTCGTAGGTGGGATTGGTAAAATATGTACGCAGTTATTACTGCCTTCAAGCCGGCCTGAATGGGTAAGTAGGGCTGGGGCGCCGCGGTAATTACAAGGTATGCTGTGTGGTTAACTGTGTCATGAGGTCGAGGGAATGTTTCTTTCGTTCAAAACTGTGGAAATGTATGAAGTTTAAAGCGTAGCTTGCTCGGTCATTCACAACAGATCAACTCTTGGGAGAGTGCCATTTTCTAAGCGTTTGTTATGCATTTGAGCAGGGGTTCCCAAACTTTTTCAGTTCACGGCGCATTTTGTCTCGGCGCCCTGGCTAGTTGAAATAGAGTACAATGATACTAAGTAGATAGGCACAAAAATCCACAATATATGAAGCTGAGTTTTTATTTTTCTATACAAGAAAACATTTATTATTTAATAAAAATAGGAAATAAAATACAATGGCAACTTATGGCGGGTTCCTATATCCGACGGTAACCGAGCCGAGACTCGTATCTCCTTGAAAAAGTGTCAAACGATTGTCAGACTTTTGACACGTTTTCAAGGAGAAACGAGTCGTAGCTGGTTACTGAACCGCCATTAGTCAATGTGACGTGTGAGCTTGGTGATCTCCACATATTTTTTCAAAGCGTGCTATAAGACTTGACACCGCTACTCTAGAAAGAAAATACATTTATTTGACACACACACAGGACAGACCATTCAGAACAGAACAAATACAAAATACATACCTACTTACCTAAAGATTATATTAATAAAAAGAAAAATTATTTAGGTATAGAATTACAGAAAAAACACAAGATAAAAATTCTCATTTCTCATTTCTTGCTCCACATTGATCTTTCATTGTTCATTTTGTAAGAGCGAATGCCTAAGTTTCCGGAAAATGATAAAGAGGAGCGCCTCACGGCACCCCTCTTTGCTCTCTACGGCGCACCAGGGCGCCGCGGTGCACACTTTGGGAACCCCTGCATTAGAGGATACGCTAATAACATACATTCTTAGCAGACATTCGTTATTAATATTCTTAATCCTTTAATCAGATTATTTAGATGATAGAGAAGCTTGTATTCTAAACGGATCATTAAAAAAGAACTACTAGCCTTGTTTCTTGTCTTTCTTTACTGGCTTGGTCGCGAAGGAAACAGGCAGTAAAATTGACGTTTCAAAGTGAGCTTTCTGATTTTAATTAATAAAAATATTTTGAATTTGTATATTGTACACACGGCTACAGATCAAGCTATACATTTCCATTATAAGCTGACCTCGCATTGTGTAGGCTTTTCGTAGAATGAGAGGTCAGTTTATACTGGAAATATATAGCTTGATGTGTAGCCGTGTGTACTTCTATATGACATTGCAATTATTATAACTTCAAATATAATTTACAAGTGCGTTTTATATAACCTGTTATATTGTATACCTTAGTAAATGACTTCACGTCAATTAAAGACGGTTAATATTGTTCATACAAAAATACTAAAATCGCGATTAAAAAATGGGGCGTGGGGAAAAATACATTACGACCTATTCTCATACCTTACAAATATACATACAAAAAAAAAACATTAAAATCGGTCGACCCGTTTCGGAGGAGTGCGACCACAAAAACCGTGACACGAGATTGTTATATACTAGAGAAGAAGATATATGTGTATGTAAAAACAATTATGTAATAAAATGTATGTATAGGTTTTTAGGGTTTCGTACCCAAAGGGTCCAACGAGACCCTATTACTAAAACTCCGCTGTCTGTCTGTCTGTCCGTCTGTCACCAGGCTGTATCTCATGAACTGTGGTAGTAAGACAGTTGAAATTTTCACAGATGATGTATTTCTGTTGCCGCTATAACAACTAATACTAAAAATAGAATATAATAAATATTTAAGGGGACTCCCATACAACAAACCTGATTTTTTGCTCGTTTTTGCTCGATATTGATAACGGCAAACGGTAAACGCTTAAATATTCACAGAATATTGAGTAATATTATTCACTTTAAAATACCACTCACATTCCCATACAACAAACGTGATTTTTTTGCCTTTTTTATAAATAATGGTACGGAACCCTTCGTGCGCGAGTCCGACTCGCACTTGGCCGGTTTTATTTTAAACACATGCTAAACAGTGTTTATTGTGGTAAGTTCCTAATTTTTTATGGTAAGTCCCTTTGTGTCTATCTCACAACCTCCGAATAACTTTAATTGACAGATAAAAATATTTTTGTCTATCTGTTTTTATGTAAAAACAACTTAGACGATCTT
The DNA here is from genome assembly GCA_918857605.2 of Philereme vetulata. Lineage (NCBI taxonomy): Eukaryota > Metazoa > Arthropoda > Insecta > Lepidoptera > Geometridae > Philereme > Philereme vetulata. Next base: position 7,676,896 of record OU975443.1, read on the forward strand.
CTAGGGAAAGGCACTTGTATTATGTATAAACCCAACCCTGAGTTAAATCGTGGTCACGTAGCAAGAAGCCAGTATTCGCTGAGTTTACAACCTCAGCGAATACTAAATATGTAACGCCAAATTTAGTAGAAAGCATTTTCCAGTTTTAGTAAGCCGAGAATAGTGACTGGGGATTATCCTGTATACCGCGTGTCACCGCATTTACAACAATAATTAAAAACACGGGTTGGCCTGATGGCTAGTATTGTTGTAAAATAGTTTTTTTGAAGTGAAAACTTCTTTAGGCGCGTTGGGCATTATTTGAGATGAGAAAAAACTCTCGAAACTTTTACCGTTACCGTTACCGACACCTCTGTTTATAAGTATCGCGTAATTGTTCAAGTTGTCACTAAAACACAGCATGATTTTTTTAAAAATATTCGATCTAACTTAATTGCAAGTCCTTAAATATCAACGAAACAGCCTGTATGAAATAGGTATGTAAATAAATCATATTCATTCACCATTAAAGTAGGTACCTGTAAACTGACTAAGCGGCATCAGAGCAAAGGCGTTAAAAATTGTTTATTGGAAATGTATCAATAACTGGATAAATATTGAAGCTACCGTTAAGAGTTGACTATACCTCAGCCCAAACTCGAATTTCACCCCCGCTTCTCCGCGCGCCGCTGCACGTCCTATCTCGCCGTGGTTCATATTTTTGCCGGTTTTTTATCATTCAGTCCCTTCATTATCTGGTTGTGTTTATTTCTCATTACTGCGTCTTTACAAAAACCAACTAAATATAAATTCTACCTAAGAATTACGTGTTCGTTTGGCGCGACAAACGTCACAGGTCTGAAAGCCGAGGCCAGACTGAATCGCGGAACGGGCGTCCGGAGCGAATGGTTTCATTAGTGCAAAACTTAGATATTTTTATTTTATTGTAAAATCAATAGGTATTTTGAAAATTTCAAACACAGGTGCCCTTATCTATGTTGTGTAAAATTACTGTATAAAGTTTCAAGATCTAAATTGTAGTATTCATCGCATAAGAACGGTTTTAAGATAAATTTGGAGTCATCTTTGGATTTTTTTTCTATAGAGAAAATTTTACGGAATCGTGTTTTTACAACACAGGCGTTCTAGCACGTATCCTTAACTATAACATATATGAATTACAGATTGAAAGCTTTAACATATATGAATTACAGACAGAAAAAAATATTGTTTCTCAATAAGCGATTTAACGTCTCCCCAGGTATAGTGCGCCCTTAATAAAATCAAATGAAAAACATTAGTTGACACAACATGACATACACAAGAAACAAAGTAACAGATGATGGGATACCTCCACTTCTGGCTAATTACGTTAATTTAAATAAGACAAAAATGCCAGAAGTCAAGAAATTCAAATCAGTAAATGCTTAGTTAACAGGAACCTCACACGAAACTTTCAACTACCAAATTAAAAATAGTCGCGCCAAAATGGCGCCAGCTCAGCGTGTGCTAAGTAGGTAAGTTAAAAGCCTACCTACATAACGCTGGTATTCTGCTGACCCCAAATGATGATGGTATCGTCACAAACACCAAAAGCCTGCACTGCTCTCGGGAATTGAGTGCGTGTGAGTGAGTATACATATTATATTATAAAAATAATGTATACGTGAATACATACGAATAAATAGATACTGAGCATAATCTAGCCTAGGGTTATATATTATTCCCAACCAGTAACTTGTTGCTGAATAAATAAATGAAATTATTATTATTATCAATTATTAAATTTACTAACAAAACAAAACACATCCATTAATACCTACCTATTTGAAACCTAACTACCTACCTAACCATATTTTAGGTTCGCTTTTTTTAAATTGTTAAACATGGGTACACCATGAATAAATAAGACGGAAAACTATAAAAAAAAAGTAGAACGGTATTAAAACAACTCTAAAATCATAAAAACAGTTAATACGATACTGCACATGTGTTTTAAATAAATGTCGTAAATGCGGTGACAGGCTGTCTAACAAGGTTACCTAAAACTTATGTGACATAGACTGCTTTGGGTTAGAACTCGGGACCCTTATAGTTTCGCCAGGTCCGTCTAACCCTTTACAGCCCTTTTGGTTGTAAACTATAATAATACTGAAAGCTAAGTAGACTCAGCTAGTTTACAGTATACCAACTTAAGTCTGCGGTAAACGTATGCGGCAAAACTAACTTTGTTTTTTACAAGTAACTTTTTACCAAAATTATAACCGACTTAACCAAACTATTGAACAGATTTTGATGAAACTTCTACGAGACCAATATGAAAGTATATCCAGTAAAAAAGAATTTTCCAAATCGGTTGATAAATGACGGAGTTCTGATGTAATAACAAACGTAAAACCGCATTGCGTCCCTATAAATTTGAGGGTACTCGATTCTATTGGGATCCCATCATCAGATCCTGACTTGGTGCCGATGGGACCACCTGGAAAGTATACCCTTTTAAACAAAAAATATTTTTTCTAATTGGTCCAGGCGAAACTTTCACTGTACGTGGTTCGAGACGTGCTTGACTAATTTTACAAGGTTTTATGTAGTTTCACATTTAGTTTTTAGTTAAATTTAAACCACTTTCCGGTAACCGATTGAGCTGAAATTTTGCATGCATATGTAAATCGGATACAATATTATTATGAAATGGAGCTGATCTGTTGATAGAGCCTGAAGATAGTCATGGGAACCCTGTAATAAAACGACGCAACCCCATCGATTTTTGGCTCGTTTGATTCGTCTTGACCAGTGCTCTGATCCTAGATGAAATCCAGAGATGGAGCCGGAAAGTGGCCATAGGAACTATTTAATAAAAACGACGACACCTTAAACCAAAGCCTTTTTCTATACTAATATTATAAAGAGGAAAGATTTGTGTTTTTGTATTTTTGAGTGTATGTTTGTAATGAATAAACTCAAAAACTACTGGCCCGATTTCAAAAATTCTTTCACCATTAGAAAGCTACATTCACCTTGAGTAACATAGGCTACCTAACTGCGCAAAGGAGAATAATGTTTTTGTTGAAAAACTACGCGTGCAAAGCTGCGGATTGGACAGCTAGTAAATAATAAAATTAAAAAGATTTACTCACTTATTGCACAATACACCCCTATGCGGGACGTCATAGCAGATTTTATTCTCCCCACTCTAGAATTAGAATTAGACTCACTTCTATTGAAATAAAAATCAGTCACTCTTTTACTTGTTAAATTTTAACTGATATTGAGCCTCTGCCTTTATAACCCCGGCCTTAAAAGGGTCCTCAAGTTACATTAACTATGTAATATTTTACGCGTAATGCCCACAAAGCTCGAAAGTGCTCATGGTTGTTTAAATACCTGTGTAAAATGTAATGTAGATGTCTGGCAGTCGTTAAAGGGAATTCTGTTTTAAAACGACTCCTTTCTAAGTCCTGGTGAGAAAGAGAGATGTTATATGAGTACATCTACGAGTATTTATTTAATAAATTGCACAAAAACAGATATATAAATGCAAAAAAGGTTGGCTCGATGTTAAAAGCGTTTTCTACCTGCTAAACTGTCTTTGTGTTATTTGTCTCTGTCATCATAGTTCACAGAAGGTCAGATCTTACAACAGTTACACTAGGATGTTGTTGGATCAATGTGACAGGTACAAACCTTTTACTCCCAGCTTTAATCAAGGCTATGGTCGGGAGTGAGGCGGCCTGAAAAGCCATAATGGCTTTTTGCGAGGTAGTTTTAACCGCCAAGGAAGCTGCGGAGACGGATATAGAAATCCGAAGTACCAATCCCATTCGTAGAAAAAGAGTCAGGGGTAGGAGGAGAAACCTCCACGTTATCCGTCCCCCATAATAAAGGCTTGGGCGACGACACTGTGGAGTGTCCGTTGCCTGCCAACCCAAAGTCTAGAAATGGCATGCGTGGAGGTTCCGCGCACTTCTCACACCAGAGATAAGGCGACGAAATTGGAACCAGATGGAACTCGCAAAGGGCCAACACCGTTGAATCTATGGAAGAATGCAAAGCGTACCCACAGCTTCGACCAAAACATAACCTTCCGCCACCACCACCCCAAGGCGGAATGTACCCATGACAGATTTCCTCACGTAAAAAATAAGGATGTTGTTGGGTCTGTCCTTGTTGTTGAAATAACAATGCAAAGGTTTGATAATACGACAACTATTGGTTGAAATGCTACTTGTTTGCATAGTATTTGCAACTATGACAATGCCCTTTTACAGTAGCTACGATTTGACATTATAAAATGCATATCTTGACATTCCATAAAATATAATCAATGAATAATGCAATTCAATATTTATAAAATTATTGTTACTTACTGACATACGCAGGAATTTGGAATACAAATTAGGTATTATAATCAATTCTTTAACAATGCCCCTCTACAGCAGCTATAATCTTAAGTACCTACATACATACTTATTAATCAGTATTTAGATTCATAAATGTAAATTTATACTAAATGCTTGTCTGTATCTGGCACCTCCCTGCATAAATAAAGACACAAAATATGTAACTAATTAAGTACTATTATTGACGTAACCAAGTGTTCTATTGTGTCCCTATGGTTTGAATAAATGAGTATGAGTATGTATATTCTTATTGACTAATAACGGGTTCCTATATCCGCCGGTAATCAGCTACGACTAGGGAATGCAATCCCGATCCCGATCTCGTGTAATTTTTCGGGATCAATCCCGACGCATCATATGACGAGATCCCGTTCGAGATTGACGGGATTGGGCGGCAGTGGTCAGCGACGCTACACACGTCCACTCGGGGCGCAAGCGGCGCGCTGACTGACGGCCGCGAGCGGCAGGAACGCCAAACAGCGTTAGAAAACTATTTCGACTATTTCCGAATATTAGCGACAGGCGACGATAATTATTTAGTTGGTAAGATTAAAGAATAAAGATTTTTATTTTCTTTCGAGTAATATGTTATTTTAGTTAACCTCACTATCACAAACAAGCAGTTATTAGCTTTTTCAGTCATCCGAATTTAACATTTTTTTTAAACTAGACGGGATCCCGAAAGTTCCGGGATCCCACGGGATTGATATTTCTAATCCCGCGGGATCTCGAATTTGCAATCTCGAGTCGGGATTGCATTCCCTAGCTACGACTCGTTCCTCCTTGAAAAAAAGTCAATAGTTTTTCAGTTTTCCAAGGAGATACGAGTCGTAGTCGGTTACCTACTTTTACTTTATAGTTCGACGCAAATCTTTTATTCCTAACTTAGTTTTTATTTTGACATTGCAATAATTATTAAACTTTATATTTTGACTATCCATACCATTTAGTATTAAGAATTTACTTGACATGTTATTAATTATTATTATTATTTCTGTTGACATGTAATTATTATTAGTATCATTTTTCGTTGACATGTTATATCATAATGTATTTTAATTTTTTTTTGACTGGTTATTAATAATCATTTTCTAATATTTATTTACCAAAACCGTTGTTATTTTGCATTAATTACGTATTTGTAAAAGATTTTCTAACTGTAGAATGAGAAAAGTTCCGTTACAATATTTTATTGTTTGAGAATAAATAAATGAAATGACCTACCGACGGATATAAGAAACCGACATAAGACCTATATCTGTAGGAAACTCGCTTGGTCTGCACTGATCCTTATGGTCGCACCTAATCTTAACTTTGCGAATAACAATATATGTTGACATCAGAGTGCGAGGCTGGGTCTACACCAGACCTAATTAATAAACCCGTTTATGCCTGTAGATCAACGGTAGCGCTATTTTTTGCTTCAGAATAACAAAACAAAAGGTGGAACGATAGTCTTGTTGCCTTTTTAGCTAGTTCTTACAGGCCTTGTCTTATTCTAGACCCAATAATTTAATTGTATTTAGGGGAAGGGCGGGTGAGAAGGATACTCGAAATATACCGAAGACGCAGCGAAATTTTACGATCTTTGCATACCAACAGCGTGCCTAGGCGCCGACCGTGTCCGCGCTGTTGTTGTGCAGAGATCGTAAAATTTCGCTGCACCTTCGGGATATTTCGAGAATCCATCTTGCCCTCTCTATCCGTCTTACCCGCCCTTCCCCTAGTGTTTTGCAGACATCCCATTGTCAATGGCCGCATCACTACAGCTATGCCGCGATAGACAGCTTAGTCATCGTTCATACTCACCCCATGGCCATCTCTCGATGATATCTTTCTATTTGTTACATGTTCGTTTGTTTCATTTCACCTTTGACCTGATTTAATTTTAATTGTATGCATGAAAATTCTTTTAGGATTATGGACTGCCTTTTACGTTTTCCTAGAGTATTCTCCTAGAGTAGAGGCTCCAATGTTTACCAAAGTATGCGGAGCGGAGCATGTCGTTGACTCATTACTGCAGTAACACTCGAGCGAGACGGACGTCCTCAGACGCTTGACACCTGCCTCTATCACATCACACTAATATTATAAATGCGAAAGTTTGGATGTTTGTTTGTTTGTTACTCAATCACGCTGTAACGGATGAACCGATTTCGATTAAATTTTGTATATAAATAAATAAATATTGTTAGATATTTCACACAACGCTATCTAGCCCCAAACTAAGCAGAGCTTGTATTATGGGAACCAGATAACTGATAGAATACTTATATTTTTTTTTGTAAATACATACTTCTAAGATATAGAAAAAAATCCAGGCCCGGAACAAATACCTGTAGGTCATGCAAACATTTGTTACGCGAAATCGAACCCGCTACCTCCTGCGTCTCAGCCGGCTGTTCGCCCACTGCGCCACGGAGGTCGTCAAATATACGTGGATTATAACCTGGATCACCACATATGCTACCATTTATCCCATAAATCAGTTCTCATGGGATAAAAATGGGGTATCGAGTCAAGTCGCAACAGCGAGTTTAGCTTTATTTCTAGGATTATCTATACACTTAGTACTGTAACGCGTACGAAGTCGCGGGCAACAGCTAGTTTATCATAATAGGCAGATGAAGTAACAGCCCACTGCTGGATATAGGTCTCTTCTCTAAAACACCTCCCATCATCATTTATAGATCAAGTACCAGTCTGGTAAGCCTTCAACCGCAATACCAATTGATCTATTTATACGATAAATGCCTACAGGTAGCAATGTTTAAGTCTATGTAGTAAAACGCTATTTATTACCTTATGTGTTGTATCATTCATCATCATCATCCACAGCCCGACTTCACCCACTGCTGGGTATAGACCTCCCCAAGTTTGTGCCATCCGCCACGATCCAGCGCTAGTCTCACCCATTGACGGCCCGCGACTTTAACGATGTTCACCCATCTCGCTGCCGGACGTCATGAGTTGTACGACTAGGGTTTATTGAAGTTTAAGAGTTAGCAAGAAGGTTTACTGTAATACCTTGTGTTTGTCTAGGTTTACTTATATTTATTTATTTAAATCTTGGAATTTAAATTAAACCACCTCTCCCTCTACCAAACATGCACTACCTATAAAAACTGTTTGTCCGCATTACATAAAGGTTAGAAGAGAATGCTATCTAGCATTAAGTTCGCCTATACACAGATTATTTTTATTTAGTGCAATAAAGAATTTTTAAAGTAAAACTTCTTTACGCACGCTTGATTTGGGTAGTAAGCTGGTGCATGCGTTACGAAAAGTGCGAACGGAAGTTAAGAGGGAGATATATATATATATAGATAGGTTAGTAAAGATAAAATGATAAAGAGTGACGTTTCGTATATTTTTAAATCTTAATGTGCGAGTACGAGTTGCGTCTGTCCAGAATGGGCATAGACTGATCGACCTATAGACGTGTGGACAATTTTGTAATTGAACTATTTTATAAATTAATATTTTTAAAAAGAAGTTTTACTTCAGTCGTGTAGTCTAAAGCACACTCGTTTTTTTATTCATTAATTCATCCTATCCCATTTGGGATGGTTCAGCCAAAGACTCGATAGAACGTAGGGCTTTTAAACTTATAGGTGAGCAATATATGGCGGAGACTAAGACGCAAAGTCACGAACACCGCCGTAAAGTTGCAAGCCTATCGATCTTTTACAGAATACATTTCGGTACATCTGATGCCGCCATCTCCCTTCCATCTAAGGACAAGCAGGCGCACGGCTCAGTACCATCCGTACCTAGTTGATATACCACCCATTCGCACACACCGTTTTGGTTCCACGTTCTTGATGCTTATAGCTAAGGTATTTACAAAACACACACTTTGCCCTCGTTTGTTTTTCCTAAAGAATATAATCCGGGCATCTTTAAAGTAAGAGTGAATACGTTTATTCTAGATCTTCGTCCTTCATCTTAGACCACACCATCGCTTACCATCAAGTGAGATTGTGGTCAAACGAAGATCTATCCAGTTTAAAAAAAAACTATTTGCATCCATATTTTCCTCTGCCGCTTCTATACTGATGATGATCCATCAGGATGATGGTCTGTCGCGGCATCCTGTACTCTTTCCCCTACTCTGGACAAAGAAACAACAGTACACCAAACTTATTGATTTGACTGTGCCTATAAACTCACAGAAATCGTTATTGTTCCTACCAATAGCTCCGTAGCAACCCGTAAATACAAACAACGGTACAATTCATGAAGTTCTTGTCAATATTTACAGTTCTCTTTACTTTATTAGTTCCTTAACGAACGGCACTGTTTGTTGCCTGATTAATTGGGTTATTTTTATAATTCCTACTGCCTTTGGGCTACCAGATATATAAAGTTCTATTTAGATATAAGCGATATTCGATACTGCTGTGTGTAGTGATAAAGTGATAATCTACCGGGTAATCTACCGGGTAATTGCATGAAGTTTCTAGGCTAAAGCGAAACGAGAATACCGTCCACGTAGGCGGTATCTTAAGATTAGCTTAGAAAGTTCTTTATTGCACTAATAAAATAATACGTAGGCGAACTTACTGCCTTTTTCGTTTTTTAAGGTTCCGTACCCTAAGGATCAAACGGGACCCTATTACTAAGACTCCGCTGTCTGTCTGTCTGTTCGTCTGTCACCAGGCTATATCTCATGAGCCGTGATAGTTAGACAGCTGAATTCACAGATGACGTATTTCTATTGCCGCTATAACATCATTTTGTTATAATTTGCGGTGCAGGTCAATCATTTATTTTCTACATTAGCACTCAATATAGTGACATTTTAAAACACAGAAAAGATGTGACGGTCATATGTTTAATAAATAATTCAAGATGTTTCACAACAATTTCTATTTGATTTGATTTAAAAGCATCATTTAAGCTTTGTAATTTTTTTACAAAATTTAAATTCCATTAAGACTGGCTGCACCTTTTTCGTCCAAACCATCATGACAAGAGAAGATAAGATAAGATAACATAGTATAACTCTTTGTTGTTATCACCATACAGATATATATTTTTATGTCAATCTATATTGTCTTATTGCTGGGAAAATGTCTCCTCCAAGGTCCTCTATCTCTATCCTGTGCGACACTCCTGCTCGAAGGCAACAAGATCGTCTCGCCAACGCTTTCTTGGCCGACCCCAACCGTCTTCCATCAGGCAGTTGTAGCTAGATTAGCCCACCTATCGGGGTGCATTCTGCTATTGTGTCCCGCCCAATCCCAAATCCATATCCATATATCCCGGATATAATAAAACATTAAACTAAAACTAAAAATGATTTAAAACTGGCGGCCTTATCACTGAGAGCGATCACTTCCAGGCAACCTTTAGACAAAAATCATGACGACACTACTATCTTTATATAAAAAACAAACACAATTTCCATATACAGACATATACACAGAGAGCTGATTAATCTTATTTTGTTATTATATCTGTTGTTATTACTGTTTGTATCACAGCTGTTTCAAAATTGTATTTTATTTAATATTAGTATTTTTAATATCATAGAATGTTTATGTATAACATTTATTTTAATATTACCTACCTTGGTGTCTATTTATTTTGTTTTGCTTATGTAAGTATACCTACAGTTAAATAAAAAGCTTATGTTATAAAGCTACCGCCCTTTAACGTTCTCGTAAAATCCATTCCATCCAAAGGTTGTCTGGAAAAGATCGCTTTTATAGATAAGACCGCCAATTTTACTATCGCGTGTCTAGTTTTAAGTAATTTTCCAATATGATTTGTTAATTTAAGTGTGTTAAACAATAAATCGTTTTCTATCTAACTATCTACACAGATAAAATAATTGTTTCAAACTTAGAAGTATATATAAGTCTGGGTAAAAATACACTATCCCAAAAGACGTAAAGACGTATATTTACGTTCTTAGGAAACCACCCATTTTAGTATTCAAATGAATACATGAGCTGTTCGTTTTGTAATCTGCATGAGTAATATCTGCTAATAACCTCTTATCTTAGTGAGCTCTTAGCCTCTCTGCTTAGTTGTAATACGTTTATTTTTATTTATTCTGCCATTTGTAATATATTTTTGACATACCAATATTATAAAATGTAATGAAATGGTGAATAAATGAATACTGAACACCAAAAGACATTTGGAGCAACAGATGAGAACTCACATTGGCTAAACAAACAACGCACGATCGCCTAAGCTTAATGCTCCATGTAAAGCCGCGATAAAAAAAACTAAGGAGTCTATCGTGAATCCCCGCACGTTCGCAAGTTCACGATAGTAACCTTGGCATTGAGTAAGTAATACGCGGCGACCTTGGAAAGGCGTGAAGTACGCTAGTTTAAGGCGTAAGAGATTACGAACTTTATTTGTGTTAGTGAGACCATTCTACACATCGAAATTGCTAACGACCAAACCGTTTCGCTAGTAACTTGGAATAATGATCTATTCGGCCCTTGGGGATAGTTTGTTAAATAAAAAGCCTTCATTATCATCAACCTATAACAGGCCACTGCTGGAAGTAGGTCTCAGGGTGCGCCATTGAGCCCAATCCTCTTCTCATCCAATTCTTGCCAGCCACAGCGCGTAAATCGTCACTTCATTTAGCCGGAGGGTGTACTACACATCGCTAGCTAGCTCAGAGGGTCAGCAAGCTGACGTGGCAGTGTGCCGAATGTACGCGCCGATGAATCATCAATTGACGAGTTGTAAGCGGTCAGAGACCGCTTCTTTAGAAACTAGCTTAATGCAATGTACTTTGCTCCTTAAAGCATACAAAGTAATCAGTACCCGAATTCTCGCAATTTTAAGATCAGAAAATTTAATTATAATTTAATTAATATTAATAACTTGAATAATAATTAATTAAATATTTTATAATTTTCGGTCGCGTTACAACCTTATAGAAGAGCTGTTTATAACGAGGGGCACCCTAAAAGATTCCGGAATCATTAATAAAAAAATACTATTAATGGTCAAAAACGAATTTATTGTTTCTCAAAATATTCTTCCTTTGCGTCAATGCACTTTTTCATACGATTGAACCAATTTTGAAAACATTTGTGCCACTCCTCCGTGGTGACGTTAGATACATGTTTTTCATACTCTTCGACAGCCTCTTCTGGTGATGAAAACCGTTGATCGCGTAATTGGTTCTTGATTTTTGGGAACAGAAAAAAGTAACACGGTGCCAAGTCAGGACTGTATGCTGGATGACTCATAAGTTGAACGTGTTTCGCCTTCAAACTCATTTGCCTCTCTGGCCGTGTTGGGACTTGCATTGTCGTGGTACAAGATGATACGGCGTTTACCGTTATTTTCACGGAGTTTGTCAATAATTTCCGGTAAACAATTGGTCGTGTACCAGTCACTATTCAAGGTACAACGATTTTCTAAAGCATCAGTAGCCACGTGTACAGTTTTATTAAAAAAAGCAGCAATCATCCGCTTCGAGGCACTTTTCACGCGCGCTACTGGTTGGTTTCGGCTCATCTCGAAAGGCACATACGCTCGATTGCTGCTTCGTTTTGGGATTAGCTATAAATCCATGTTTCATCACTGCTATGTCCCACACCAAATTGGAAGCCCCTTCATTGTATCTGGCAAGCATAGCATGGAGTCAAGTAATGCGGTCCGTTTTTTGAGCATCAGTCAAATTGTGTGGAATCCATCGAGAACACAGTTTTCTCACACAACAAATGTTTGTGTAGGATTGACTGTATTTGACTCATACCTATGTCCAAAGGTGTCCGGATCTCATGGTAGGTCACATGCCTGTCTGTTTCGATCATACGGCGCACAGCATCAATGTTTTTGTTGTTCACAGCGGTGCACGGGCGACCTTCACGAATTTCATCATGAAGATTGACACAACCGCGTTAGAATTTTGCAAACCAGCTATAAATAGTCGTTTTGAATGGTGCTCCTTCACTAAAAGCAGATTAAAGCCAAACAACGCTCTGCTGAGCTGTCAAATTACACTTAAAATCGTATAAAATCATGCAACGAAAATTTTCCTGAGTTAAATACATTTTATTGTAATCACGCAATTTTTAAATGACGCCACAATGTGAAAACAATTGACAATCAGATGAAACAAATTTTATTCTACGGCGGTTCTATTTTCAAATGTAGTAATAACTCTTTAAATATTGTTTTTGTAAGTGGCCAATTCCGGAAACTTTTAGTGTGACCTATGCATACCTTACAAGCTACTCGTAGTCATAACAAAATAAGAAAAAATAAAATGTATAATAGGCGGACTTGTCGCTTAAAAAGCGACCTCTTCCGAAAAAAATAGGGCCAGTAGTAGTTGAGATTAATCACACTAATATTATAAACTAGCTGTTGCCCGCGACTTCGTATGCGTTACACTACTAAATGTGTAGGTAACCTAGAAATAAAGCTAAACTCGCTGTTGAAACTTAACTTGACACCCCATTTTTATCCAATGGAACCTGATTTATAGAATAAAAGTAGTTTTTGTATTAAAATAGGCTATAATTTAAGTATATCCTAAATTTTATCGAAATTGGTTAAGCCGTTACGACGTGATTGAGTAACAAACAAATAAATAAACATATAACTGCTTCTAAATAAATTTTGTATTTAAATATAAGGTTTTTTCTCATAAATGTATATATTTTTCTCTTTATATCCTCCAAAATGATTGGCGTAACCTTGTGCCAAAGCCAGCTCAACCTCAGCTAGCTCAGGAGCTACGAATAGCTGAGGTTGAAGAACCAGGGCTTGTGGACCGAGATAAATTGACTATCCTTAGGTTTGTGCTTAGCAGTCTGCTTGCCGTGGTCATACAAAATATAACATGTCTAAACACCTGTGATACTTGCATACCGAGGGAGTTAATAAATCAATATTATACATATATATATAAAACAAAGTCTGGTTAGTAACACCATTTATAACTCAAGAACGGCTAGACCGATTTTGACGATCTTTGATTTGTTGGATTTGTCTCCGCCCCGAATAGCAGAATAACTAATAAAATATTGGAAAAATTTACGCAAAAAGAAATTATGCAGAATATTCATTTTCTCATACATAGATGCATCTAATGATGGCCGATTGACAAATCTACCGGGGCGACCTACGTTGGCAGCCCGCGTCATATGCATGTCAAAGCGGTACAAAGTTCGTCGGGTCAGCTAGTAAATAATAAATAACGCTGGACATTTCACACAGCGCCATCTAGCCTCAAACTAAGCAGAGCTTGTACTATGGGGACCAGATAACTGATAGAATACTTATATACTTTTTTTTGTAAATACATATATAGTATATAGAGAAACAACCAGACCCGGAGCAAATATCGGCAGATCATGCAAACATTTGTCCCGCGGCGGGAATCGAACCCGCTACTTCCTGCGTATGAGCCGGCTGTTCGCCTACTGCACCACGAAGGTCGTCGTGGTTAAATGGTTAAAGGTCAAAATTAAATACTTTAGTTTTGAAAATAAAATTAATTAACTTTAGCAACTGATCATCAACTGGTGTGGAGTATCGCCTGTTTATCTCGGCCCCAGCCACAGGCCGACGAACGTCGTCAGCTGTTTTAGAGTTATTTGCATACAAATTGAAGCTGCGCAGCTTATGAAGGGTAAGCAGAACATGCTTGCGTTCGTAGCGCAGATATACTCCACGTAGATGTCACACTCTAGTTTGTGAACTTTAAGTATTCAATAGTTTAAGTGATATTGTGAGGTATTCCACGAACATCACCGATTTGATTAGCACCTATCTTAATAGCAACAATGTTATTCCATGAACAATTACAATCAATATTTAGGCCTGGTGCTATTCGTGGCATAACAAAAATTACTTAAAACGTTTCCACGAATCGTTCTACGACGTGGTAGTTTCTCGCGGGTACTTTTTACTTAACAATAAAAATGTTATGATGGACTTTATCAATTAAAAAACACAGACAAGTAACTTTTTTACAAAAATATAACGGACATCAGAACAAAGAAAATGGAAAAAATCGGAAATGGACCTATAAATCACCAGATCTTGACCAAATTTATATGGGACCATCACCCTAACAAAAGAAAGGAAATATAAAACACTTTATGCTTCCCCATAAAATAAGAGAGTTGCCCTCGATTTTTTTGGGATCCCCTCATCAGATCTTGACTTGGTGTCAATGGGACCACCTGGACAGAAACCTTTTTAAACAAAAAAAAAAATTCTCGAATCGGTTCAGGCGTCTTCGAGTAATCGGGTAACATACATAAAAAATGATTCCGACGAATTGAGCATCTCCTTCTTTTTTGAAGTCGGTTAACAAGGCCGATATACGTTTCCTATTAAGGCTGGGAAGCTTGAAGAGTGACGACTTTTAGGTTTTTTTTTAACAACTGTATCTCTACTGAAATGTAAAATATGCACAAAAAAACACATATTTTATTAAAATTGAACATATAATCTACAGCTTTATGAAGCTAGAAACGCGAATAATAATACTTTTCTTGATAAAAAAAATCATAAAGTTGACACTAAATTGATATTTAAACGGTCGATACTAAAAGGGTTCTTCTTGAAATCATGTTAAATTTATACCAAAAAATAGAGCTTATTATTAACTAAGGAATTGTGAAAAAACAATATGTTATTCAGTTATTATTAATCTCTGTGAAAGAAAACTATCAACCTCTACTCGTTCAGGCGCTCGCGCCGGGCGGCCAGTGCCCGTCGAGACGTCTTCGAGGTCGGACGCACGCCGTTTGTCTCCCGAAAATTCCCCCGCGTTTCAAATTAGTGCAGTGCAGATACGTTTAGATTGACGGGGTCTGAGGTAGCGTAAAATACCTAAAGTTCCAAAACAAGCCCGCCTTAACCACACTCAAAGTCGCCGCAATGCATGGAAAGATTTTCTTCACTTATTGGACTATCGTTCTGGATCACGAACTGTTACTAAAGATTTTTGAACTAATCATAAATTGATGATCATACAGCCTTGTAAGTGAACCTTACATTCTAATAAAATACTGGATGTTAAGCCGTAGAACCTCGTACGCTTGCTACGGCCTACGATCTCGTAGCACTTCGTAGCGTTTCGTAGCGCCTCGTAGCTTCATAATCCTTTTTTTATCACATGATCCATTCCATCCACGATAAGAACGCCAATTGTATACATTAGTTTGAATACAGCTACTTATAATTATTTTGTTATTTATGGTGTGCAATAAAGTAGTGTCTATCTATGTTTTTTTTATAACGCCTTTATTATAAATGGATTTAGTATTCATGCAAAATATCATATGTTTTTTTATGTTATTTGTTGGGAAACAGGCTTACGGCCCACCTGATGGTAAACGGTCACCGTCGCCTATTGACACCGGCAACACCCAGGGTATTGTCGATGCGTTCCCTACACTGTAGAAACCTCTTTACATTTCTCTTGAACCGTGCCATGTCGTAGCCTAACGGGAAAACCTCAGATGGTAGCTCATTCCACATTTTGCAAGTATGGGGTAGAAAAGATCACGTGGAGCGTGTGGTGCGCGATACCCAATTGTCGATGATATGTGGATGAGCTTTATTATGTTGTCTAGAAGTGCGGTGGTAAAATCTCGACGACGGGATGAGATCAAATAGCTCCTCAGAACATTCCCCATTATACAGGCGGTAGAATACACTAAGTGATCCGATGTCACGGCGTTGACTCTGCGGTTCCAGCCTGTCGGCGAGTTTGAGATCGCCGATGATTCTAATGGCTCTTCTCTGAAGGGAGTCAAAAAAAGCAATTGGTACTTTGGACCTCCGTGCCAAAGATGGAAACAGTATTCTACGTACGGCCGAACTTACGCTTTGAACAGCAATAGCCGTTGTTGTGCCATAAATATTGTTTGGCACGGTTAAGGACTCCAAGTTTTATGCAGGTTAGCACAGCTTTTGCTTCTAAGTGACTCCCATACTGAACCTCATTATAAATTTCGACTCCCAGAATCCCTATACTCGCCGAGACCGGGAGAGAAATGCCTTGGAACCGTAGAGCTATTGTGAAAGGGGCCTTCTTTGTGGTGAACGCACAGACTTGCGTCTTGGTTGGGTTAAAGGTGACCAGATTAAGGTTACCCCAATCTGACACGCGCTGCAAAGAACCTTCGATCATATGATTTTTAGTGTACCCACAACTGTAGCCAAATGTATTTCATGTTATTGTTACGAGCTGAGGGTTCGGGATAAAATAATTAAAATTAATCTAACCAAAATAACACTTTTATTCAACACTTAAATGATAAATACACGATATTAATCACAAGTATTCACAAGACACTAAATCACACTACTGTTAACAACTAAAAGTCACCGAAATGTTCACACGTATCGCCAAATCAAGACTGCCTCCTCGAGCGTCTCTACGCACTATTTATACCGCGCATTATTTCCAGAACCTTCCGGATGTTTCTACTAATTACTAGAAAAGTGTAGGTATTTCTTCAACTATTATTTCTTAATCTGTGCAACCGTAGGTAAAAACGTGGTATGTAGGTATATTCCATACCAAGTATTACCTATTCTGTGATACAGTAGGTATAACTTCGAGAAGCTGTCTATAAACTTTACTATTACTTATTCTGTAACAGCCTCGGCGTAACAATATGTTAGAGCCGAGTAAATCGAGAATTCGATTACGCAAGCAAAACATACTCAAACGTAATATACGGTGAATTATAAATATTCCAAAAACATCAAGAAAGAACGTTTACGTAATGGAAAAGCAATCCTAAGCAAACTCGGTACCGAGCTCCGTCACAAAGAACCAACAATACGCTCGTGTGTTTGTTTAAGAAATATGAATGAGAAGTAAGAAGAACTCAGAGCAAGTGTTTGCATTATTTTATTGAACTTGCCTTACATATTTGATTTGATGATATGCATCGTGTCGTGTCCTCGTGTCGAGGTTATCCGACAGAGAACCAAGGTGATCGACACATCTCAAAGGGTCAGCAAGCTGACGTGGCAGTGGGCTGGTCATATCTGCCGCAGAACCGATAACCGTTGAGGTAAACGTGTTTTGGAATGGAGAGCACGTCTAAGCAAGCGAAGTGTAGGACGCCCTCCGGCTAGTTGAGGATCGAGGATGAAGAGCTAGCAGTGTACTGCTATAGGTTGATGATGGTGATAATGATCGTGTCACACGATTTTAATACAGTACTTCTATGGATTTGCCGAAATTTAAAAAGAAAAATGCAGACTCAACATGACTTTTAAAAAGATACAAGCAATTTGCAAGTTTTCATAAAGCAAACTATTTTTAATACAACGCTATCCATCCATAGTAATATTATAAATGCGAAAGTTACTCTGTTTGTTTGTTTATTGCCGTTTCACAACTAAACGGCTGAACGGATCCTTATGAAATTTAGCCAGGAGATATATTCTACATCTTGGTGGAATATGAGTTAAAAGTTTGTATGGTCAATCCATAATTCCTCAAGTTAAGGATCCCAAAATTTCTATTTAAGCTTTTGATAAGAAATACATGTTATCATTTTTTTGCAAAACGATCCCTAAGGACGGAAGGGGGGAAGGGGGGGGGGGTGAACTTAGTATACAGATATATTATGACCGGTATTAGGACAGAGGCAACTTTTTAACCGACTGCGCAGGAGAGTAATGTTTTTATTGACAAACAACGCGTGCGAAGCCGCGGGCGGGTCGGCTAGTCACAATAATATTATAAATGCGAAAGTTTGTATGTTCGTTTATTTATTTGTTTGTTACGCAGTCACGTCGTAACGGCTGAACCGATTTCGATTTAATTTGGTATGTACGGAGATTATAACTTGGATTTACACGTAGGCTATTTTTAATTGCCAAATCGCGCGCGCGAAGCCGCGGGCGGGTCAGCTAGTTTAATATAATTTAGAATACTAGAAGAACTGACGGCTGTGGGAATAGAAGGGTTTCACAAGCTTAAACCACGCACTAGAAAGCACATAGCACATCGCAGGCCGGCTTCATACAAAACGGAAAGAAGACCTAATAAATGTAGAACGAAGCCGTTGGATGCAGGCACAGGGTGCACGTGCAGGCCTCGTGAGATCGATTGATCTATAAATCTACAGGGCGTCTGTATGGAGTCTACTTCTTCTGCAGTATCACAATAGGTAGCTGTATTTCAGACTCAAACTAAATATTACAAAATCAATTAAAAGTTTTGTAAAGACATCCTGAGTGTAGTCACCGAGTTTCTGAAAAGTAGAAACGGATGAGAAACAAAAATAATTTAAATGATGAAAAGAGGACAGGTACGATCCAGTCATAACAAAAGGTGGCTTTTTGGCAACATGATAGCGGGTAAATAGCTACTCTAAGACTCGAACTATATGGCATCCTGGTCTCCCCGATCCTGCAAATCCGGAGCATGTCCCGGTTGCTTCCAGGTAAAAATCGGGCTCGGATGGCCTCGGAACGTGTGTAGTCGATGTAGGAAAAATTTAAATGTTTGGTTGTGCGACGGATTGGTCAGGGGCCGTTAAGAAACGGTCCCTGACAAGCCCGGTTGCCATATAGTCCGGTTCGACTCCCGCTGCGGAACAAATAATTGCATAATCTGTAAGTATTAAATAAAATTTATTTATTTTAAAGTAATTTATATTATTGTTTAGTTAATACATACATAATTTGTTTATCAAAAAAGAAAATCTTAAAACTATGTTAGTACATGAATGCATTATAATAATAATTGGTAATAAATTATAAATTCATTCAATAATTAGGATACAAATTGTTAATAAAAGAAATATTTTTTTTTATATTATGGATCATATTTTTTATATTTACGAGGGATTTTGTCAAAGAGTGACCATGTCAACCCCGTACAAAAAAATGGCACTCCGGGAGTGCCTACAGAAGTGAAAAATTTAGCGCTTAATGTTTGGGTGTTCAAAATTTAAAAGCAGACTACACTACAGATACTTATATACAGAGGTGTCAGTAAGTGTAACAGTGCCGCGAGTTCAATAGTTTTTTTCCCCATCTCAAAAAATGCCCAACGCGTCTAAAGAAAGTTTTCACTTCTAAAATACTTATATACTAAACTAGCCGACCCACGACTTCACACGCTTAAAATATAAAACACACTTGTCAATGTGACGCGACACCTTATGTACATGAATTTATGTCAATGGACGACGGCTATATTATATGGATATTGTTGTGTAAAATTGCGATTGATAAATGGACGGGGGGGAGGGGGGGGGGGGGGGGGGGGGGGATTGGAGGATGAAAAATACTATACGACCTATTTTCATACCTACCAAATATACACAAAAAATCATTAAAATTTGTCGACCCGTTTCGGAAGAGTGCGAGCACAAACACCGTGACACGGGATTTTTATATCAGAATGATCATGTTTCGCTTAAAACTACCTTCAATCAAGAATAGTTTCACTGGCATTTCCACTTCCTCGGAAAGCGAGGACGCTTGAGTGCCATCGCAGATACCTACACTATAACCAAACTTAAACCTAACATCTTGTCTTTGTGACTCATTTCAAACACACTCCGTCAATACGTGATGAACAAAACACATATTAAAAACTAAAGTACAAATCGCAAAGAGCAAATTACTTTTGCAATTTACTGTGTAATCATTTTTGATCGAACGAAACGAGATCTCTAACTCAACTTGGGCAAATCGGCGTTGTATGTACGAGTATGTATGTATGTATGTTTGTTTGTCCGAGGTAACTTTTGAAGCGTTGATCCGATCATCGTAAAATTTGATTCGTAGTTAGATAGTGGTGCAGTGGGCGAATAGCCGGCTGAGACGCAGGAGGTAGCGGGTTCGATTCCCGCCACGGAAAAAATGTTTGCATGATCTACAGATATTTGTTGCGGGTCTGGTTGTTTCTTTATTGTATATTATATGTATGTATTTAAAAAAAAAACATATAAGTATTCTATTAGTTATCTGGTTCCCATAGTACAAGCTCTGCTTAGTTTGGGGCTAGATAGCGCTGTGTGAAATCCAGCAATATTTATTTATAGTGATAGCAGAATTTGGTTTTACTAAATTAGCAAAAAATGTGGGGGGATTGTTGAGATATTGGGGTTCAAAAGGGGTAAAAAAACGAAAATGATACTATTAGGTTAAATGGGACGTCAAATGAAAGGTCTTCGTTGGTACAATTCGAATCCGTTTTTATTTTTAGTAAAATCCTTGTAGTTTTTGAGGTATTCGCCATAATACAAACCAATCTTTGACGAAATTCACAGGGTACACCAGTGACTCCACAGTGCTGTAATTTTGTAGCTTAGGTGAGACAAATATATACAAAAGTGTGAAATCCAGAATATCTGCAATTTATCTATCTAATCTATCAGTGGAGACCTTTAAATGGCCTGTTTATTACTATTTACTGTAACTATTGTGTTTAATATTAGGTAGGGGAAAAAGTTTCTTCGCATTTTTTAAGAAAATTCAAAACATTTTTTAATATAGTTTATTTACATTTAACTAAAGTATGTAGGTACCATTTTGTTCGATAACTTTTTGCCATCTTGTAGGTAGGGTCATGATCCCATTGCTATAGAAATTTTGGGGCTTCTGATCAAAATACCGCGACAAATAGTTTTGGCAGTCCTCTCGTGATGTTAACCTGACACTGCCTAAAGAATTCTGAAGAGACAGAAACGGGTTGAAATCTAAAGGTGCAAGGTCAGGACTATACGGTGGATGTATTAACACCTCCCAGCCAAACTCTCTTAAATTTGGCTGAGTGGCTAAAGAGGTGTGAGTTATCGTGATGAAAAACCACACCCCTTCTGTTGATTACTTCCGGCCGCTTTCTCTCAACTTCTTGCTTTATTCTCATCAGTTATTCGCAGTAGAGTTCAGAATCGATGGTCCTGCCTGGTGGTAACAGCTCATAATGAATAATGCCCTTCCAATACCACCACACACACAGCATCACCTTGTTGCGAGTTAACCCGGGTTTCGCCACAGTCTGTGAAGCCTGACCGGCTTTTGACCACAACCTTTTCCGCACGTTCTTGTCGTACGTGATCCACTTTTCATCACCAGTTATCAGCTTCTTCAAAAATGGTTCGGTTTCATTAAGTCGTAATAAAGAATCACAAATGAGTACACGGTTCATTAGGTTTCTTTCAGTGAGCTCGTGGGGTACCCAAATATCGAGCTTTTTTGTGTACCCAGTTTTTTCCAAATGCGCCAAAACTGTTTTGTGGTCAATTCCCAGTTCTTCATCTACGTTGTAATTACTGATATGCCGATCTTACTCCACTTTTTCAAAAATGGCATCAATTTTATCCGTAATAGAGCGACGTGCATCTTTGACATCAAAATTTAGAAATAGAAATATATTTATTGTGACCATAAAATGTTACATAGATGAGTTGTGTCCCTGTTTCCCAGAAAAGCGTAAGCTGTGGCCTAGGAAACAGTTCTCTCCTGAATTACATGATATAAATATTACAGTCTACTAGTACATGAACGAAATTACAAACAAAGAAATGTATTGTTGGATAGCGCACATGCTTGCATGTATGCATCAGTGTTTAAGTGAGTGAAAGCGTGGGTCATGTGTGTGAGTATGTGGGTGTCTTGTGTGTGTGTATATGTTTGTGCATGTGTAAGTGTGTATGTGTATGATTGTGTGTATGATCAAGTTTATATAAGTAAGTATTCTATACCGGCATAATCAAACGTGTCTAACCATTGCGTTAATATGCCTTTCCGGATTGAAAACGCTTAAACCAAATTTGTGCTACTCTCACAGACACTGCACTAGGTCTATAAAAATATCACAAATTTATTTCGCGGCTTGCGTTGCATTATTACCTTTTTTGTAGTAAAATTTTAAAATGTATCGAATTTCTTTATTAGATTCACTCATAGTAAATTCAGTACGAAAAACAAATTAAAATCACACATTTTCCTAATTTGAATCTGGAAATATCTTTATTAAAATTTAAACTTTGAATGATACCAAAATCATCCAGATACAAATAGTATAAGCCAAAGAGATTTTATTACAAGTTCATACATACTATAATGCGAAAAGACTTTTTCCCCAACCTATTGTTGTATTATGTACAGATGGTTTTCCTAAAATAAATAAATTAACCAATTTATATGACCCTACAGTTTTCTTCAAACTACAGGTAATTGGATACCTGTAGTTTGAATAAAACTTTTGAGACTAAAACTCAATTGAGAAAAGAGCCAAGAAGCTCATAGGCAAAGATGAGCTAGTTGATACAAGGCTCCTCAGCCTGGAGCATCGACGAAAGGTTGCTAGCCTCTCGGTTTTTTATCGAGTACATTTCGGGGAGTGTGCGGAGGAACTTTTCAACCTGATCCCACCATCTCCATTCTATCAACGGACAACCAGACGCTCTGCGGTGCGCCACCGCTATATGGTAGAAATACCTCCCATTCGCACAAAGCGGTTCTCTTCGACCTTTATTATGCGCAACGCTAAAGAGTGGAACGCCTTGCCAGAGTCTGTGTTTCCAGATAGCTACAGCCTGGGTATCTTTAAGTCGCGAGTGAATAGGTTTCTTCTAGGCAAGCGTGTACCATCGTAGACTGCATCATCGCTTAACATCAGGCGAGATCGTGGTTAAACGCAAGGTCGAGTTATTTGGAAATTAATTTCGTGGCGCTATAATTACGAATAACATATCTTTGTTTTTATGGGAGACTCTCGAGACCTCAGTTCGGGGTGAACCACTAGTTTATTGCCGTCCAAGTGGACAGAGATCCAATGGCTAAATATAGTATTTCTATAGATCTGGTCAGAGACAGCCCTCGGCAGGCTATTGTCAACCTACTCTAGAAGGAAGCACAATTTCGGATGATAGCAAAAAAGTCAGAAGAACCAACTCAGATAACATACTCGATGCACTGCAGTAACTCAACCCTATGAGAGCCCGAGCATATTGTCTAGGTAGACGTATTTAAGAGACTTTTTTGATTTTACTATCTGATTTTGACCATGTATATTGATCTTGTAGATTAAGCTGAGAAGATTTCTAGGTGCTGGGTAAGTCTACTCCACCTATAAATCTTTTTCAGACACTAATTGATTGCGCCTATCCCCAACTAGATCTGGTCCAATCTTCATATTGGAGCAAAAGCACTTTAAATAATATCTATCTTGTCATAGAATTTCATAAAACAGATAGTTAATTGAACAAGAAATGCTAGCAAAGTCCAAGTAAGCTCTCAAAACGTGGTTGCTAACACCAAAAAACCATTTGTATCGTTACATCATACGCAAGATATGGAAGAATTAATGTTCGTGGATTTGACAGTTATGATAGATTGCCTGACGGCTTCCGGCTGCTAGGGAAACCGATAACGGTACAATTTCCGCATAAAAATTCTGTTAAATCCGTTATTTAAATACTTTTTTGGGTTGTTATTTTTAATACGTTTATTATTTTATTGCTCAGGGTAAATGGTCGGTAAAAACCAAATACCTATAAACATTTATTTGATTTACGATCAGCATTTAGACTATTTGCTCGAGCGAAGCGAGATCTCCAAATCAACTGCGGCAAATCGGCGTTGTATGTATATATGTATTGTTCGAGGATAACTTTTGAAGCGTTGATCAGGTCATCGTGAAATTTGATACCAGAACTATTTTTTTTTGTTTTTATGGGATACTCGCGGGATCTGTTCTGGCGAATCACTAGTATATTTAGCCCACATACATCTAATGCTGAACATAGGCGCCCTCGTTATCTTTCCGGTCATCTGCCAAGCGCATCCATTACCTTCCTACAACTCATGCAGTATCGCCCGACCTGCTGGTGGGCTGCTAAATTGTATGTGCCCTTCAAGTGGCTTCAAATTGTTAGAGCGAAGCCAGCTCTCCAAATCAACTTGGGCAAATCGGCGTTGTATGGATGTGTGTATGTTTGTTTGTCCGAATAAAAAAATGTGGAGGGTTCTTGAGATATTGAGATTAAAGAGGGTAAAAAAACAAAATGGGACTATCCGGTTAAGTGGCACGTTTAGTGAAAGGTCTTCCGTACATTTCGCGTCGTTTTTATTTTTAGTTTAAAGTTTGTAGTTTTTAAGTTATTAGCCATAATAAAACTAAACATTGACGAAATTTAGAGGGCAGTGACCCCAGAGTGCTGAAATTTGGTATGTGTGTAGCTTTAGTGACACAAATATAAGGAAACTTCTTAATTCTCGAATAACTGCAATTTCTATCCCAAAAACGTATAACCAATTTACATGAAATCCCGGTACCGGTAGTTTGAATTAAACTGTAGGTCACGTAAGTTGGTTGTGCATTTCATGGCGTTATTTTGATAGTCAAAAATGATAAACAATATTTTTGTTTTAACGGGAGACGCGCGAGATATAATTAGTTAGTTATTCTGTTGTATATATAGTTACCCTCACTCTGTTTTCGAATAGCAGTTGGAATTGTTTTGATAAATTTTGTATTCTGAATTATGTTAATTAAAACAATTGGCGGTTCAACTTCAATAATGCTTTTGATTACTCTCTAGAAAATGAGTAATGATAAACAACAAAAAAAGCCTTTTAAAATCTGAGAAATCACCGAACATTATGAATACAATACAACTGCGAACAATGAAATTGAATCAAACAATTCCGAGCTATAAAATCATTCAACTACGTTAGATAGTTTAACAGCCGTTGAACTCTTCAGTTCGTTGCCTTTACAAACTTGTCGGAAAATAGTAACTATCACGTGTAAATACTTACCTACTTGCTCGCATTAACTAGGATACGAAATGTGTAGAGTGGGGATGTTAATACGAGTATGTGTTGCTAAAGTAATTGAACATAGTTGATACGACTTAACAAATAGTATTTATATTTTTATAGCGTTATACGAACATCATCATCATCATCCACAGCCCACTGCTAGGTACAGGCCTCCCCAAGTTTGTGCCATCCGCCACGATCCTGCGCTAGTCTCACCCATTGACGGCCCGCGACTCTAACGATGTCGTCCACCCATCTCGCTGCCGGACGTCCTACCCTTCTACAGCCATTCCTCGGCCACCATTTAGTTGCTACCCTGCTCCAACTGTCATCATTACGTCTTGCCAAGTGTCCCGCCCAAAACCACATACGGAAAATTCCAAGATTTTAAAGCCATCTCAAAAATGTTAAAGCCAAGACGGGACTTAAACCCGCAACCTTCCTCTTGATACGAGGATGCACTATCCAATTGTACTACCGGGCTCTGTCACGTCAGGGTCAAAATTAGTGAGATCATTCAGATTACGACTACCAAGTTTAAACTAAAATAAAAACGGGGTCAAAATGTACTGATGTACAATATGTACCTTTCATTAAACGTGACATTTGAATGGATAGTCCCATTTAGATTGTTTTCTACCCCTCTTGAACCCCAATATCTTAAATAACGTCTCGCCTCGCCAGTGCAAGGATCACGAAAGTTTTCTAAGTAAATAAGTTATCTATCTATCTATCTATAAGGTATACTATTCCAAAATATATTTTAAATTATATTCGCATATAATATTCGCTCAGTGGCAAGTAGGGGAAAATCTGTCGAAATAATAAACATTATGAACAAATGCAGCGCACGTAAAGCCCCGCTAAAAATCATCGTCACGTTTTCCCTCAGCTCTGTTTCACTAAATTATAAATATCAATTTTATTCCCCGTTCACGGCTTACCGAGCTATCAGTATACTCGTTAAGGCCTGCGGGTAATGCTATGGCACAGACAGGCCTTTGCGGCCCTTTGCGGCACATTAAAGCGAATCTCAACGTTGAAACACAACTATAATTAGAAACGGACTCTTGGAGATACCAACTCCTTTGAGTGCCAGTTCAGTTTAGGTTGAAAGGCAGTGGGTAAATATTATTCAACCCACAATGGGCTTTGTTTTGTTTTTGTTGAAATCGAATAATTAACTCTGGTTGAATATCTCGTTAATTCTAAGATAACGCTTAAACTGAAACAACTGAATATGTATTGAACAGGTTTATATTTTTCTAGATGACCAATCCGCAGCAAAAAGTAGCCTATGTTAATCAGGGATAATATAACATTCTAATGGTGAAACAATTTTTGAAATCGGATGAGTAGTTTTTGAGTTTATTCGTTACAAACATACAAATCATTCGTCTTTATAATATTAGTACAGATTTAGCGATGCTTAATACTAAATTAATAATAATAAATTAATAAATATTCCTGGACATGCCACACAGCGCTATCTAGCCCCAAACTAAGCAGAGCTTGTATTATGGGAACCAGATAACTGATAGAATACTTATATACTTTTTTTTTGTTAATACATACTTATCATATATAGAAAAACATCCAGACCCGGAACAAATATATGTAGATCATGCAAACATTTGTTCCGCGGCGGGAATCGAACCCGCTACCTACTGCGTCTCAGCCGGCTATTCGCCTACTGCACCACGGAGGTAGTCAAAAGTAAATAAATGAGTATCAACTATAGTGTGACCATTAGTGCTGTGCACTCCCTGAGGTATGCGCGCGGCGAGACGGGGGGGAGAATCGGCTGCTGCGCTCTGTCAGTACGCCGTCAACGCTCGTGGCGGCAGGTAGTGTTATTTGTATCGGACTGTCTATAGACCGATTTTCCCCCCCGTCTCGCCGCGCGCATACCTCAGGGAATGCACAGCACTAATGGTCACACTATAGTTGATACTCATTTATTTACTTTTGACTACCTCCGTGGTGCAGTGGGCGAATAGCCGGCTGAGACGCAGTAGGTAGCGGGTTCGATTCCCGCCGCGGAACTAATGTTTGCATGATCTACATATATTTGTTCCGGGTCTGGATGTTTTTCTATATATGATAAGTATGTATTAACAAAAAAAAAGTATATAAGTATTCTATCAGTTATCTGGTTCCCATAATAGGTAGTGTTATTTGTATCGGACTGTCTATATAGACATCCCTGAGGTATGCGCGCGGCGAGACGGGGGGGAGAATCGGCTGCTGCGCTCTGTCAGTACGCCGTCAACGCTCGTGGCGGCAGGTAGTGTTATTTGTATCGGACTGTCTATATAGACAGTCCGATACAAATAACACTACCTGCCGCACGCATACCTCAGGGAGTGCACAGCACTAATGGTCACACTATAGTAAGCCACGTTTATCACGATTTTACCTTTTATGAAATTTAAAAACCGCCGTTCTTTAGGCTAGCTGCTTTCACAAGCAAATTAACAAACGTAAAATATGTAGTACAATTTAGTAAGTGCTCTGAATTTGTTCCGGACCGCGTAAACCAAAGCTTTACTTACTTATTCTGGTCTACTTATAGGCAATTAGGTAGTAGTTTTTTATTTCTATTTCTATTTTTTGTTAGTACCTAGATAAGCACGCCAATCTAAGTTTTTTACCTGTCACGGTTGACTGGTAGAAAATGCTTTTAGCATTAAGTCCTCCATTTGTAAATTTTTCTTTTTGTTCAATATAGAATTCAAACAAACTCATATTTGTAGTCATTTGTGTTCCACTTATGTGCTAAGGCATCTTTCGTCCTTTTCAGAAATCTCGATGTTATGTCACATCGACCCAGTTTGCCCATGGACCGTTTCACAAATAACAAATACTATGAATGAATAAATGAATTGAATATACTTAGTTGTTAAACCAAATTACATTTACCTAACTAAAAATGCGAAATTCGAAAACTCGAGCATTGCCTAGGCGTCTAGCTAAAGCTTAACTCGCTGTTACCCACGACTTCGTACGCGTTACACTACTAAATGTGTAGGTAACCTAGAAATAAAGCTAAACTCGCTGTTGCAACTTGACTTGACAACCCATTTTTATCCCATGACAACTGATATATGGGATAAATGGTAGGTAGCATATGTGGTGATCCAGGTTATAATCTACGTATATACCAAATTTCATCGGTTCAGCCGTTTTGGCGTGATTGAGTAACAAACAATCAAACAAACATCCAGACTTTCGCATTTATAATTCAGTTTAATTCAATAAAAATAGTTTACAACTTTACAGTACAGGACCAAAACGTTATAACTAGTTACCTACTACAAAACATATATAAAATATGAAACATACATGTTTTTAAGACAAAACGGGTCTTTTCGCGCACAGATTTATATCAAAATTCTAATTTTGACTATCCTCGACGTTTCGGCCAAGTTACATCGGCCGTGGTCACGAGAGACTCGTAAAAACATGAGTATAGTTCGCGAAAATTTAAAAAGTTCTATGAAACATACATATTTTGTTAATAATATTAGTGTGATTGTGCAGATTTATCTAAATAATATTCGTCCACCTGCCGGCAGGGCTTACAGGTACTCGTAGATTACTATCACCGTTTTTCATAACGCACTAAATAATCGAAAGAGGCCATAAACTGTACCAGCCACTATGACAATAATATCAAGGGTACATTTATATTTACGGCACACTTTAGCCGAAAGCTTCATTGAAATAATTCAGAGCACTATTAGGAAGAAGCTTCTGACAGCGGCCTAAAAAGTAGCCTATATGTCAATCCAGCAGAAGCAAGTCTCACAGCACAAGCATAGAAAAAAATCGTTAATTTGTAGTTACGGCACACTTCACCCTAAAGCTTTATTGAAATTAAAAGCACTATTAAAAACAAGCTATTGACAGCGGCGTGGCACGCGTGATTTGTCAGTAAAAAGTAGACTATATGTCAATCCAGCAGAAGCAAGTCTCACAGCACAAGTAAAGAAAAAAATCGTTAATTTGTGGTTACGGCACACTTCACCCTAAAGCTTTATTGAAATTAAAAGTACTATTAAAAACAAGCTATTGACAGCGGCGTGGCACGCGTGATTTGTCAGTAAAAAGTAGCCTATATGTCAATCCAGCAGAAGCAAGTCTCACAGCACAAGTAAAGAAAAAAATCGTTAATTGTGGTTACGGCACACTTCACCCTAAAGCTTTATTGAAATTAAGAGCACTATTGAAAACAATCTTTTGACAGCGGCGTGGCACGCGTGATTCGTGAGTAAAAAGTAGCCTATATGTCAATCCAGCAGAAGCAAGTCTAACAGCACAAGTAAAGAAAAAAATCGTTAATTTGTAGTTACGGCACACATCACCCTAAAGCTTTATGGAAATTAAAAGCACTATTAAAAACAAGCTATTGACAGCGGCGTGGCACGCGTGATTTGTCAGTAAAAAGTAGACTATATGTCAATCTAGCAGAAGCAAGTCTCACAGCACAAGTAAAGAAAAAAATCGTTAATTTGTGGTTACGGCACACTTCACCCTAAAGCTTTATTGAAATTAAAAGTACTATTAAAAACAAGATATTGACAGCGGCGTGGCACGCGTGATTTGTCAGTAAAAAGTAGCCTATATGTCAATCCAGCAGAAGCAAGTCTCACAGCACAAGTAAAGAAAAAAATCGTTAATTTGTGGTTACGGCACACTTCACCCTAAAGCTTTATTGAAATTAAAAGTACTATTAAAAACAAGATATTGACAGCGGCGTGGCACGCGTGATTTGTCAGTAAAAAGTAGCCTATATGTCAATCCAGCAGAAGCTAGTCTCACAGCACAAGTAAAGAAAAAAATCGTTAATTTGTGGTTACGGCACATTTCACCCTAAAGCTTTATTGAAATTAAAAGCACTATTAAAAACAAGCTATTGACAGCGGCGTGGCACGCGTGATTCGTGAATAAAAAGTAGCCTATATGTCAATCCAGCAGAAGCAAGTCTAACAGCACAAGTAAAGAAAAAAATCGTTAATTTGTGGTTACGGCACACTTCACCCTAAAGCTTTATTGAAATTAAAAGTACTATTAAAAACAAGATATTGACAGCGGCGTGGCACGCGTGATTTGTCAGTAAAAAGTAGCCTATATGTCAATCCAGCAGAAGCTAGTCTCACAGCACAAGTAAAGAAAAAAATCGTTAATTTGTGGTTACGGCACATTTCACCCTAAAGCTTTATTGAAATTAAAAGCACTATTAAAAACAAGCTATTGACAGCGGCGTGGCACGCGTGATTCGTGAATAAAAAGTAGCCTATATGTCAATCCAGCAGAAGCAAGTCTAACAGCACAAGTAAAGAAAAAAATCGTTAATTTGTGGTTACGGCACACTTCACCCTAAAGCTTTATTGAAATTAAAAGTACTATTAAAAACAAGATATTGACAGCGGCGTGGCACGCGTGATTTGTCAGTAAAAAGTAGCCTATATGTCAATCCAGCAGAAGCAAGTCTCACAGCACAAGTAAAGAAAAAAATCGTTAATTTGTGGTTACGGCACACTTCACCCTAAAGCTTTATTGAAATTAAAAGTACTATTAAAAACAAGATATTGACAGCGGCGTGGCACGCGTGATTTGTCAGTAAAAAGTAGCCTATATGTCAATCCAGCAGAAGCTAGTCTCACAGCACAAGTAAAGAAAAAAATCGTTAATTTGTGGTTACGGCACATTTCACCCTAAAGCTTTATTGAAATTAAAAGCACTATTAAAAACAAGCTATTGACAGCGGCGTGGCACGCGTGATTTGTCAGTAAAAAGTAGCCTATATGTCAATCCAGCAGAAGCTAGTCTCACAGCACAAGTAAAGAAAAAAATCGTTAATTTGTGGTTACGGCACATTTCACCCTAAAGCTTTATTGAAATTAAGAGCACTATTGAAAACAATCTTTTGACAGCGGCGTGGCACGCGTGATTCGTGAATAAAAAGTAGCCTATATGTCAATCCAGCAGAAGCAAGTCTAACAGCACAAGTAAAGAAAAAAATCGTTAATTTGTGGTTACGGCACATTTCACCCGAAAGCTTTATTGAAATTAAGAGCACTATTGAAAACAATCTTTTGACAGCGGCGTGGCACGCGTGATTCGTGAATAAAAAGTAGCCTATATGTCAATCCAGCAGAAGCAAGTCTAACAGCACAAGTAAAGATAAAAATCGGTAATTTGTGGTTATATGGCATATGTATTATAAAAACAAAGTAGAGTTATAAATGGTGTAACTAACCCGTAGTTACACAATTTATAACTACAGAACGGCTGGACCGAATGATCTTTAGTTTGTTGAATTTGTCTCCGCTCCGAATAGCAGAATAACTACTAAAATATATGAATAATTAACTAAATAAAATAATGAAGAAAATTCATTTTGTCATACATAGATGGAGCTGATGATGGCCGAATGACAATTGTACCGGTGACGTACATTAGCAGCCCGCGTCATATACATGTCAAGGCTGTACGAAGTTCAGCGGGTCAGCTAGTAATAAATATATTTACGGAAGCCTCGGTGCGCGATTCAGACTCGCACTTTTTACAAGCTTTTTATTAACTTGCAGTGTATGTATGTTTGTCCGGGTGGAATCTTGCAACTGAATATTAAACCCGTTCCCCTCAACCGATTGAGCTGAAATTCGGAATACGTTTGTAACTTCGGTGACAATGCAATAATATGATACCATGGAGGTGGTCTCATGATGGCGACGGATGCTAGACAACGGAACTTTTGAATGGATTATAGTAGGCTACTAGTGTTTGGGCTCATTTGAATCTGCTTGCGGTTCCGATTATGAATTTTATAAACGCTTGTTTTGAAAAAGTAATTTTTCAACAAAAAAATTATATTATTATTATTTTACTGGTGGTAGAGCTTTTGTGAACGGGCTCGAGGAAGTGGGCACCACCGCCTTACCCTTATCTGCCGCCAAATAGCAGTACTTGTGCTGCATTGTTCCGGTTTGATGGTAATGGTATGCTCCTGTAATTACTGGCACATAGACATACCAGCTAAGTCCTATAGTATGGCAACGTATCCACATAGAAATCAAGACAACATAATAGCTTGTTTTGAATTCTATGTGGATATCCATGGGCTGCAGTAGCCACTTAACATCTGGTGGACTGCATGCTCGTTTGCCATATAAGTTGTATAAAAAAATTTGTTATGCACTATGATAGGACCTACCGTAAAGTGGAAAGACTAATTATTCTTATTTTACAATTTAAATCAAGCCATTTCAGTGCTACGTGGAAAGGAAATAATTAATACATTAATTTAATTAAAATACTAATTATTGTTTTCTTATTAATATTAATCTATTTTATATTACTATTTGATTATGATTGTTAAGAGGAATGTAAATAAATTGTTTAATTATTATACCTAGAAAACTTTCGTGATTGATTTCAATCATTATTATAAATGCGGGATTCGGGTTAGTTATTGCTTTCGTTTTAATCACCTAAAAGATTCCGAGTTACTACTCACCACAAAATAGGTCCTACCACTAACTAGACTAAGACGATCACTGACCAAATCGATGATTAAATTAACAGTGGTATGTAGGAAAAGTAGGAAAAATCTAGACTCTCAGGGCTAGAGCTATAACTACCAACACCCATACCCGCAACAAGTAGTAAAAGAAAATGCAAACCTCTATCAGTAATAATTAATTTATTAAAACACTTCAACTCCTGCAGTGTTCTGCATAAAACACTTTTAAGTGCAGAAAATCCAACCCATAAAATTAATCCAACAGCAGCCCTCGCTCCGAATAACGTCTCGCCTCGCACTCACCCTGATGAAGGTTCACGAATTGAACCGAAACATTGTCGGTCGAAACACCGATAAGACTGTATGTATATATAAATTATTTATTAAAAGACTAATGGCTATCATTTTCAAAGCTAAGTATCATTATCTATATTATGAAGCGAGCCAGGAACTGGCCTCATTTTAAAATAGTAACCATAAAGGAGATAGGAATATTTCTTATAAACATGCGATCAATATTAACTCCTTTCAGTTAGGCAAAAACCCAGAATGAAACAAACCTGATTTCTGTACCCACACTAGTATTTCCTGACTTGTATGTTAGGACGTAGTACAGAGATAACTATTAAATAAATAAATATTAAATATTGCTGGACATTTCACACAGCGCTATCTAGCCCCAAACTAAGCAGAGCTTGTACTATGGGAACCAGATAACTGACATAATACTAATATATCACTTTTTTTGTTAATACATACTTATAATGGATAGAGAAACAACCAGACCCGGAACAAATATCTGTAGATCATGCAAACATTTGTTCCGCGGCGGGAATCGAACCCGCTACCTCCTGCGTCTCAGCCGGCTATTCGCCCACTGCACCACGGAGGTCGTCGTATTAAAGTTTGAGTTAATCGCATTTGGAGTACGGTAGGAGATAGGTTACAAATATTATTTCTGATAATTTAATTCAGGCAGGTAGAGGGTTATTTAAATATTCGGGTTAGTTATTGCTTTCGTTTTAATCACCTAAACGATTCCGAGTTACTACTCTTCACATAATTAATTTAAAAAAAAAAAAAAAATTTGCAAGTTGAAGTGGCAATGGGCAGGCCACATCGCTCGTAGAACCGATAACCGTTGGGGAAGAAAGGTTCTCGAGTGGAGACCACGGACTGGAAGACGCAGCGTAGGCCGGCCCCCCACAAGGTGGACCGACGATCTAGTAAGAATCGCGGGGAGCCGTTGGGCGCAAACGGCTACCAACCGCTCGTTGTGGCGATCTAAGGGGGAGGCCTATGTTCAGCAGTGGACGTCTTCTGGCTGATGATGATGATGACTCTTCACAAAATAGGTCCTACCACTAACTAGACTTAGACGATCACTGACCAAATCGATGATTAAATTAACATAGGTAGGTAGGAAAACTAGGAAAAATCTAGACTCTCAGGGCTAGGGCTATAACTACCAACACCCATACCCGCAACAAGTAGTAAAAGAAAAAGCAAACCTCTATCAGAAATAATTGATTTATGAAAACACTTCAACTCCTGCAGTGTTCAGCATAAAATACTTTGCAGAAAATCCCACCCATAAAATTAATCCAACAGCAGCCCTCGCTGTTCACGTCCAATCTCTTTAAAAGCACAATATCATCATCAATAAAGCTAATTAAGTCGATTTTATGAAAAAACTGCCTATAAAACGTTTAATGGACTGCCTGATATCATTACCTACTCCATTAAGGGCTATAAATGGTTCTTACGTATCATATTGGAGAATTATGATGCTGCGGCTAACATTTATTTTATTTTATTGGAAAGAAGAAATAGTTTCAGTCTATTAAGATAAAGTATTTTTTTAAATCTTTCGATCACTACAGTAATAATTTTTAATAAACGGTTATTTGTTGCGTAATTTTTTATTAAGTACGTATCTTTTTATTGATCGAACGAAGCGAGAACTCTAAATCAACTTGTGCAAATCGGCGTTGTATGTTTGTATGTATGTTTGTCCGAGGATAACTTTCGAAGCGTTGATCCGATCATCGTGAATTTAATACATTGGTAGGTAGTGATGGCACAATTTTGGTGTGACTAAATGAGCTAAAAATATTGGGGGGTTGTTGAGATATTGGGGTTCAAGAGGGATAAAAAACATGAAAATGAGGCTAACTGGTCAAATGAGACGTCAAATGAAAGGTATTCATTAGTACATTTAGATTCCGTTTTTATTTTTCATAAACTCTGTATAGTTTTTGAGTTATTAGTCATAATAAAAAGTGAACTTTGACAAAATGCACAGGGTACAGCAGTGATCCCACAGTACTGAAATTTGGTATGCGTGTAGCTTTAGTAACACAAATATAGACAAAAGTCTGAAATCCAAAATAACTGCAATTTATACCCCAAAAAAGAGGAACCAATTACATGAACTCCCGTTACCTGAAATTTGAATGAAACTGTAGGTCAAGGTAGGTAATTGGTTTTGGCACTATTTTATTAGTCAAAGATTAAGGCCGGCTTGCACAACGATTTCTAAACGTATTTAACGACTAAACATGTTAAAATTTTACGTATTTGTATGATTTGACAACTCCTTATATCATATTTAGCCACTAAATACGTTTAGACATCGTTGCGTGAGTCGCCCTAAGAATATATATTTTTTTGTTTTGGGAGACTCGCCAGATATCAGTTCGGAGCGAACCACTAGTTTATGATTCGAACATTAAGAAATTCCCGATTTTTAATCGCAAATATGACCATAGATAAGTCTATAGTCATATACGCGATCTGCGGATTTAGCCTCACGGAATCCAGTTATTACTGAGTATTACATCGTGATAGTTAATCTCGTGCCTTAAGTGCCTATACAGTGTCGTGTGTTCATAAATAAACATGGTTTCGACAAAAATTTTACTATACACCAAGTGTTGATAACCCCGACCAACACAGATAAAACAATATGTTAAAATACTCAATTGTCTATGAAAGCTGAGGCTTTTCGGTGACTCTAGCTGTCTATGTTCAACTTGTCAAACCGCACCCTTGGTTATAACTGAGCTCTGTAAAAAACGTGTTAAATTGCGCTCAAAGTTTTTAATTATTAAACTCATCCTATAACCAATAAGCCCATCAACATCCAGGCAATAATCCAGGCAACATCTAAGGCCGTCTTGCACAACGATCCCTAAACGTATTTAGCGACTCAACATGTTTAAATTTGACGTATTTTTATGATTTGACCGCTCCTTAAATATTTAGCCACTACGTTTAGGTATCGTGGCGCAAGTCGTCCTAAATGAATGGCTGACGTAGAGTTATGATATGTAATATTAATTAAATTCGTTTATTGCAGGCAAAATTTGACCCATATCACACAAACATAAACAAAACAATATTAAAACTAAATTTTAAAGCGCGCAGAGCGAAATATTGCTGTGCCATTCTGTATCTCCGTCCACCTGGACGCTAACTGCCAAAAATATCATCACCCTAATATTATAAATGTGAAAGTTTGGATGTTTATTTATTTGTTTGTTACTCAATCACGTCGTAAGGGCGAACTGATTTCGACAAAATTTGGTATATACGTACATTATAACCTGGATTACCACATAGGCTAACTTTTGTCCGATAAATCAGTTCCCATATGATAAAAATGGGGTGTCAAGTTGCAACAGCAAGTTTAGCTTTATTTCTAGGTTACCTACACATTTAAGTAGTGTTACGCATACGAAGCCGCGAGCAACAGCTAGTATTATTATATATCTTGTCAGAGACAGCCCTCGGTATGATATTAGTAGAGCATCTCAACCTACTCCAAAAGGAAGCTACGCGAGTACGGATGATGTCGAAAAAGTCAGGTTCACTCACTTCTGAGAACATTCTCGACGCACTGCAGTACCTCGGCAATCTTATAAAAGCCCGGTATGCATCATTGTACTCTTATGATGTTGACAGCCTTCCTGGTGTCGGGATAAATACCCGTTTAACCCATTAACCACTAACCATAACTAATAACAATCAAATTACAATCATTACTCCAGAAATGTCATAACAATTTATAAAAAAACTAATTATCCAGCATCAGCTTGGTCCGCGCGGCCCCGAATTTCTTTGGTCCTTCTTCGTCCATCACTCGCGCAAGGCTTCGCTCCATTGACTATCACCACACTGGGCTATTCGACATAGATAATCATCCTCAGAATAGGACATCAGTCGACCCAATAATAACGCGGTCGTTTGAGAAAGCCATTAATGTCGTATTTGCTTACCTTACATGCCCTAAATGGAACACTTCGCTAATTAACCTGCGCTATATTATAGGTATTAGTACCGTTTGCCTGTGACTCCGTTTGCATTATATCCGGGTGACTATATTTGCCAAATAACTTAAACTTAATAGTTTATTGTATTCCACAATCTAATAATAGGTGGTAATTAATAGGTACACACGGCTACACATCAAGCTATAATTTCCAGTATAAACTGACCTCGCATTGTGTAGGCTTTTCGTAGAATGAGAGGTCAGCTTATACTGGAGCTGTATAGCTTGATGTGTAGCCGTGTGTACATTTGTAATGCACATGGACCCTGTCAGACACGACAACATTTTGGAGAGAGGAGGACGTCATTGTTCTTGTTAGGTTATATACATTTTAAAAAGAAAACCTTCAAATCTAATGTCAAAGTAGTTAGTAGGTATCTAAAATTTGTCATCAAAATATTCGTCAATTGTATTGTTGATTTTAGTAGTTATTAAGTATTTTAGTTGATTTATAAATTGTATGTTATTATAACTTTTGAAACTATCATGGTTATGAACACTATTTATACTAAAAACGGGATATTTACCATGACATTACATGCCAAGACTGGTTCAAGAGGCAATTGAGATTGCCTAACACAAGAATTTCAATCGTGAAGATGGTTTTCAATTATCTGGAGCCTGGAATCCTGTGGTGAGAATGTGTAAGAACAGAAGAAGTGAAGTGTCAATTACGCGTCCTGATACCGTGAGTGTTGTGTGTCGGAATCGAGTTATGATCGAGAATGAAGCCGGTGGTAGTAATAGAATTAGCGAATTAATTCCTAGCAAGAGACTAAGAAAGAGGGTAGATCGTTATATCTGCCAATAACTACCTACTCGCAAAGACTTCAGTTTACCCGTGATCATGGCGCATGCAACTGCGCCGAAATATCGGGATACTCAAATACTCACAAATCATGGTAAATATCCCGTTTTTAGTATAAATAGTGTATGTTATTAGTCTCATTTTTAAATGCGTCAGGTAGTTTGTTAAATATTTTGATAGTCATTACGTAATCGCTAAAGATTGCAGTTAGAGTCGGTAAGTAGGTATCATAAGCTTGTTTTTCACCGCAATGAGCGTGTCGTATGCATTTATTCCAGTGTTGTCTGAGCAATCATTCGTCATGACGTAAATGAGCAACAAACCATATTAGCTTTCAGATTTATTAATTAGTAGCAGGACCTACAGCTTAAAACCACAGAATAACACATATAAGATGTTAATTAAAATAGAAAGCCAATACGAGGATTATCGTAGTCAATAGCAAAATGAATCACAATTGCATGGTGGATAACTATCTATATATCAATACGTGAAGATAAACCTTTGTACCCCTTTTTTAGCTCAATGCGCTCACGAAGGGGTGTGCTTTTCAGTTTATATAGAGAATAGTATTATATTGTCCACTCTCTCCTCCCTACCTCCGTGAACGCTTCGAATTCCTTGTCCCTCGCAGTGTGACATCCCGGTCCTCTAAGTCCCTTCTCCTCAAAACACCTCAACACACTTCAAGCCGCTATGGTGGCTCCTTTACCGTTTATGCGGTGAAAATTTGGAATGCCCTGCCCCATGAAGTTCGCGGTAGTCCGTCGTTTAACATTTTCAAACGGAAAGTTAAAGAGCACTATCTTTCTCTGTAATTTTATTTTATTGTAGGTATATATTTATTATTGTAGGTATATATTTATTATTGTAGGTATATATTTATTTTTGTATATATTAGTCTATTTATTTATTTATTATATTCATTCATTTTATTACTTTCTTTTGGTATATTTCGTTTTATTTGTTTAAGATATATGTACATATTTATGATTCTTGTACACGCACCTACCTTTAAAATCATCTCTCTCTCTAGCCTCAAAGGTTTGCTGGAAGAAAACTCTTTTTAGGGTTAAGCTCGCCTTTGTACATGCCCTCTATTTCTGTACTTTATTATGTATTTTCTTGTGTACAATAAAGAATAAAGAATAGAAGTAATGCTAAAATAATAAAATATATATTTATGAATTACGTTCGTATTTCGACCACTTTGCATTGCCAACTAATTATAAGAAATCCAAGATACAAAACTATTACAAGTTTTAGGAATACGAAAATAAAATAATAAAGAAAGTTTTTAATAGACATTGACCTGGAAAATCACAGAGATGTCACGGGTAATCCATTAGCACAGCTAGCAGTCATTAGGGCGACATGCGTAACGATAGTCGTATTTAGTGCCTAAATATGCTTAAAAGTGCTGTCAAATCATACAAATACGTCAAATTTAAACATAGTCGCTAAGCGAGCCGGGCACTTCGACAAAGGTTTCAAAGTGCTTAGGCCGCCAGAAAACCTTAGGCGTCAAAAGTCACTTCAGCTATTATCTCAATTTGAATTCATTGATGAAGTAAAACTTCTTAACGCACGCTTGACATGGGGAGTAAGCTGGTGAATGCGTTACGAAAAGTGCGAACGGAAGTTGAGAGGGAGATAAGTTGGTGAAGATAGAAAGAGAGAGAGTTACGTTTCGTATATTTTTAAACGTTAATGTACGAGTGCGAGTTGCGTCTGTTCAGAATGAAGATAGACTGATCAACCTACATACGTGTGGACAATTTTGTAATTGAACTATTTTATAAATTAATAATATTTTTAACAAGAAGTTTTACTTCAGTCGTGTGGTCTAAAGCACACTCGTTTTTTTAATTTTTATTTATTACGGAACATCAACAGAGTAAGTATACAAACATTCTTAAATGATTACAGTTTATTTTCATCTGTTTGCGTAATGCTGATCATAGATGAATAAGATTATTGCTTTGATCGTTATGTACGGACCGATTTTTATTTTATATGTATTTATTTAGTTACCTACAGTCTATTCACATATTACAAGATTTACTAACAAAATTACGTCTGATAAATAAATGAATTGAATTGATAAAGGGCTTGGTTGAAAATACCACTAGCGGTCAGTTACCGTGCAGATAACTCAATCTAGTGGATTCGTTACAAACGACTTAGCAAGCCACGCAACAAGCGCTTATATTCCTTTGGTATCAACTGGTGACGTGAGCACGTGACCGCTAATAACCTTCAGTCTGTAGGCCCATGTCGTGCCTTATGTCGTGCAATCAGTCGGAAGTAGGCTATGATATTACGTGTAATATTATTTTGACGCCACACGTCCCACTAAAGCTCTCACCGATCGGAGTGTCATATTGGTAAATGGGTTTATGACGGTTCATTTTCCCGACTGCCAAAGCAGCGATATGTTATTACATTACGTAATCCATTAGGACTAGATTGGTGTGTCAGTTCTGCGGAATCGAGGCGGTACACCGATACGAAAATGTGATGTGACTTCAAATTATCGCACCATTCAGGATCACGCCAATACATTTTAATGTAGTTGTGATGCGTGAACGATTACAGTAGGTACTTGAGCAGTCAGTATTTTAATAACTTTTATTTAATTTGCAATGTATGTATGTTTGTTCCGGGTGGAATCTTGCAACTGAATTTTAAATCAGTTATCTTTAACCGATGGAGCTGAAATTTGGTATACACGCTTATTTTGGATGACAATGACATGCTTAGCTATGTGACGTCATTCTAATTCCATTATGGCGAATCATCCAAGATGGCGGACTAGTTATTTTTTCTTCACTACCACAGTATGGGTATCAAATGAAAGGGCTTGCTGACACGTCACATTAAATCCAAAATATGGGGGACCATCCAAGATGTATACAATAAATCTAATATGGCGGTATTTCCAAGATGGCGCAGGATGTTTTCTGGCATTCAGAAGTCATTAATAGCTGAATTTTAACAAAAGTGTGCCTTGGTCGACTTCATACTTTGACTTGTGTAATTTGGCGAGATAGGTGTCAACAGCATTGGTTTGCAATCTATCTAAAAGAAGGATACTCAAAAATCAAAAAGCAGTCTGATACTAGATGATATCCAGGGTCTGATGATGGAACTGGAAGGTGGCCATGGGAACTGTAATAAAACAACGCAACTAGTGTTAGAACTCATTTGATTCTAGGTTCTGATTATGGATTATATAAAAGCTTGTTTTGAAAAAGTAGTTTTGACACAAAAAAACTTATTATTGACAAATCCTATTGACTAGTTAGTCAGTCAGTCAGTAATTAATCTGGTACCAAGTCGTAGCATTTGCAGCATTGTAGGGTAATGCCAATATCAACATCGTAGGAATTTTATTTCAAGTATTATTATCTCAAAAGTAGTGCCCGAGTGAATTTATTGCGCAATACACAAGACAGAATGCTATTGAAGGTCTGTAGTGAACGTTTGCCTAAACAAGTGGTACAATGAGATGCTGATGCACATGTGACCCGGTTACCGGCCGGATCGATATTGCGCGGAGTTCAACTATTTGTTACCACAATTCAAACTATAGAATAGTTCAAACTCTTTTATAGAAGAAATGTAAATTATGTTCAAGCAGTATGTGACCATGCCCGTAAATAATATAATATTTCATATGTTTTGATCGAAGTTGAAATGGATACATTGCAGTTTATGCTAGCAAAAGTTAGCTCGAAATTTCTACGTGCACCGGCCGCCGTACAAATACGAATTGAAATATGAAGGAGGTATATTTGAGTATATAGTTTGTATTGTGAATTGATATACATTACCTATGTCGACAAAATTGTGGCACTGGCATGTATACAAAAACTTAGTTTTGTATTTGTTTTTAGTGAAATATTACATTAATCTTTCAATATAATTTTCAAGGTGACATACGAGTACATTAAATCTCTGTAGTTATGCTTTGATTAATAAATAAAATTAGATTTTGAACCAATTCAATATCCATCTTATCGGTGAAATGTGGTCACAAGGCTTTTTCTATTTATACTTTTCTGGGTTTGCTGCTTCTTTCTCTACTTCCTTTTCATATCTCTAACCAAGAACTAATTGCTACTAACAAAAAATGGACGCACTTATGTTTTAATTATTATTGTGAAGCATCCTTGGTGTCAAACGATTCGATCGATTCAGAAATACCGATCTACGAGCCAAAACTGACCGCCCGCTTTAAATGGTATTGGG
Source organism: Philereme vetulata (assembly GCA_918857605.2). Classification (NCBI taxonomy): domain Eukaryota; kingdom Metazoa; phylum Arthropoda; class Insecta; order Lepidoptera; family Geometridae; genus Philereme; species Philereme vetulata. The sequence goes on from OU975443.1 coordinate 7,718,967, forward strand.
CAGGCCGTGTGGTTCGAATGTATCCAGAACGATGGGCGAATCTAATCACCCAGTCGATACCGTGGACGCAGCCGTGGAAGGCCCAGAAAAAGTTGGAGATACGACTTGGATGCATTCAAACCAGATTGGTCAAATTTGACTGTGGACCGTGATGGAGGGGAGATGGGGAGATTTTTACCCAGGACAATATAGGTTAGTAAAAAGAAAATTATTATTGCAATGTAGTAAAGCGGTTGATCTCGTTTGATAATAAGTGATAGTGTGGTCGAAGTTGACGAAAAAGTAGCTAGAAAGAAATTGTTTACTCTGGACTTGACGCCGACATTAAAAATGAACAGACGCCAAACAGAATGAAGAGCAAACTCATGTAGATATTTACGTAGGTCATGTTTCCTCGTTAAAAACTACAGAATTTTTAGCAATTATTCCTCTAGTTTATTACCAGACTTGTTGATACTATAGCACAACTAGACTATAAAACAATAGAGCTGTTTCAGCGCGCGAAAACATCAACAAAAAGCTTTTGTTCCTGAAACATAGTATTCGGCAAATACAAACAAATGTAGCAGACGGACACAGTCATTGCTTATTGCAAACATTCATAACGCGATGCAGGTACTTTTTGAGTAGATAGTGAGCTCAGTAGCTCATGACATGATGTCGACATGGGTCTTGTCACTTTTTATGAAGATTACCTAGATAAAAGAAATAAAAAATCGAAGATCATACATAATATAAATTATTTAGTGTAATTGATTTTATATTTGAAATGGTTAGACATTTAATAACATTACGACGTAACGTAAGACTATGAGTATAATAATACTTTGTGGTTTTCTGAGACTTACTTTACTTTTAGTCTCCGGTTTTTTTTCAAATATTATGTCTTAGACGTGATGTGATTGCCAAGACGTGCCTGATACGTTTTACAATCTCTTTTATTTGACCCGGTAATGATGTCGCTAGTGTGTATTTAAAAGTGCAGTTCTGAAAGCCTCTGTAGATCATAATGAAGCTCACAGGCAAGAAGCTCATATGCAACGATGAGCTAGTTCATGCAAGCTCCTCAGCCTGGAGCATCGACGAAAGGTTGCTATCCTCTCGGTTTTTTATCGAGTACATTTCGGGAAGTGTGCGGCGGAACTTTTCAACCTAATTCCACCATCTCCATTCTATCATCTGATCCAGACGCTCTGCAGTGCGCCACCGCTGTATAGTAGAATTACCACCTATTCGCCAAAGCGGTTCTCTTCGACCTTTATTATGCGCACCGCCAAATAGTGGAACGCCTTGCCAGAGTCCGTGTTTCCTAATAGCTACAACTTGGATATTTTTCAGTCGCGAGTGAATAGGTTTCTTCTAGGCAAGCGTGCACCATCGTAGACTGCATCATCGCTTACCATCAGGCGAGATCGTGGTCAAACGCAAGCCGTGTGCTGGTGAACAGCGTCGACCAGAGTATCAAGACCCTTACCCAGAAAGGTTGCCTGGAGAGAAAACCACGACAGTGCTGCCTTGTAATGCGATACAAAGATGACGAAGCAAAAATTAAGAGTTGGAACTGCTCATATTTACTAAAATAGGCTAACGCTTCACGCGATCTTTTCGATCCCTTACTTTCAAGATGTGGAATGAGCTGCCATCTGAGGTTTTCCCATTAGACTACGACATGGCGCGCTTCAAGAGAAATGTAAAGAGGTTACTACAGGGTAGAGAACGCATAAACAATACTCCGGGCGTTGCCGGTGTCAATAGGCGACGGTGACCGCTTACCATCAAGTAGGCCATAAGCCTGTTTACCCACAAATAAAATAAAAAATGGCTTATTTCGACTTTGACATTGTAACCAAAATCACGGGCAGATCCGCTATATTTACTATTTGGTCGAAGTCCAAACTTCACCGGCGCCATTTCTTAGCGAAAATTGTAAAATAAACAATCTCAACTAATATTAAATGGAAGGTCTATGCCCTCCTGAACAAAACTGACGTTTGTGGAGCATTTGGCAATGGGATATGCCTAGCCGATGTTTATAACACGTTTATTTAAAGCAGGCGCCAGTCACAAGGGCAGAAACACTACGAACATTATACGTAGATAATCAGGTTAATGTGGTACGCATGTACCCATAGTTCCTGGTACCCTCGATACATGGAATCCTACCCTGCATTCCGAATCACGACATAATCGCTGCTAGCGTTCACGTAGTTATTTTGCGTACCGATTCAGTTATCGCGCTGATGACAGTTGAGTGCCGTCAAGGATTCGGAACGCTCATGAACGCGCTGCCAGTCAGTGTTCCTTTATGTACATAACAACATTCTAACCAACCAACCACAGAACATTATTACTCACAAACAACCAACCAACCAGCCGTCACGTCACTTTTGACAGGGAGGCTCACGGTGATATCGGTTTGGAGCATGGACGTTGTTAGCTCAAAATGGCGGATGTATTGACGTCATCTATGACGATTCACGGGACATCGTTGTCATGCCCACGGTGACTCGGAACGCTTGATGATAGCGCGATGATATCGATTTTAGCGCGATTCGGAATGCAGCCCTAGAGTGAGGTTTTTTTTATACATTATAGGCTTGCGTTTGACCACGATCTCGCCTGATGGTAAGCGATGATGCAGTCTACGATGGTACACACTTGCCTAGAAGAAACCTATTCACTCGCGACTTAAAGATACCCAGGTTGTAGCTATCAGGAAACACAGATTCTGGCAAGACGTTCCACTCTTTGGCGGTGCGCATAATAAAGGTTGAAGAGAACCGCTTTGTGCGAATGGGAGGTATTTCTACCATATAACGGTGGCGCACCGCAGAGCGTCTGGTTGTCCGTTGATAGAATGGATATGGTGGGATCAGGTTGAAAAGTTCTGCCGCACACTCCCCGAAATGTACTCGATAAAAAACCGAGAAGCTAGCAACCTTTCGTCGATGCTCCAGGCTGAGGAGCCTTGCATCAACTAGCTCATCGTTGCCTATGAGCTTCTTGGCTCTTCTCTCAATTGATTCCAGAGCTTAAGATTTTAAGAGTGTCCGAAGACGATTTTCGTCTTAGCGGCTGTTTTATACTACCTGGTGATGGAACTAGTATATGACACACCTGATGGTAAGTGGTAACCATCGTCTATAGCAAAGTATTGCCTCGTAGGTCACTCACCTTAGCAATGTGCCCTACGATGCACTGCCCTGCGTCCATCATCACTTGAGCCATACAGGTGTAAAGCCTCATGTGCCTATAATTTCACCAGAAACCATTCATATTGAAACACAGCAATGCTGCTTGGCGGGAGAAATAGGTATGGTGGTAGTACTTCAGTTCAGTTTCAGTACTAGATTAACACATAGTATTTATAATAAAAATTATTATTTTTTATATATTTTTTAACTCTCAGAGTAGCTCAAAGATCAGATTACAATCAGTACCGTCACACAGTTTTGAGATCAAAGTTTATTCTAAGAAATTCGTGTTGGTAATCCGTCTTACGGATACTAAGCAGGCAAGTCGAGCGCTCAGCGAAATAGTCACGTTACTACTTTCCAAGCTAATCTGAAACCGAAACAAATAATTTTTGATGTACTCATTATTACAGTTAGCAGATTTTTTTACCAAATCTTCAAATCCATTGGATATACTTACACGATACCAGTTTTTAAACAATCTGGTCAAAACTCCCTCCTTTACTTATAATGTCCTTAAAATGAACTTTTATGCTAAAATCCATACTAATATTATAAATGCGAAAGTAATTCTGTTTGTTTGTTTGATACATTTTCACGACTAAACGGCTGAACGGATCGTTATTAAATATGGCACGGAGATAGATTATATCCTCGAGGAGGACATTGACTATCTTTTGTCTAAAAAAATAATCTTGAAGGGGGTGAAATAGAGGTTGAAAGTTTGTATGGGCAATCCATAATTCTTTATGTTAGGGATCTGAAAATTCTTATCTAGGGTTTTGGTGAGAAATAAAGAAATACGTGTTTAATTTTTTTTTTTGCAAAATTATCCCTAAAGGGGGGGGGGGGATAAAGTAAGGGGTTAAAATTATGAGGTATGCTTTAGATGCACTACCGTTGGTATGGGATTGGGGCATAGGCCACTTTTTACCCGACTGCGCAGATAGAGGGTAATGTTTTTATTTACAAACTAAGCCTTTGAAGCCGCGGGCGGGTCAGTTAGTAGTATATATATGAATGAGTGATATCGTATAACTTAGGACCTGTTTATGTAAACGCGGGTAGCCTGACAAGAACTCGTATAGCAATTATTGTTTTTCAAGCATCCTGTGTATAGCCTCCAACTATGCACCCAAACAATAAAAAATACTCCTAATCTCATGCACTCAAATCCTCTAAAACAAAAGGATAAAACTTGTATTTTCGACTGAAATAAAAGGGAATATTTACCCACTCATAACTTTGTGAACTAAACTGATATTTGTCACATCTGTCCGATCCGGTGCGATCAAATAAGATTATCAGGAACCACCCTTTTTGTGTAACATGAGAGACGTATTTTATGAATATTTAAACAGCATCAGTTAGCTGCATTTTGTAAGACCTTTTTATAAATAGTTTCTTGACTTTTTCTGCTAAACTTAAGAAAGCAGAAGGCTTTCTGAATGAATCCCGTAAGTGTGACTGTATTCTTATTTCGGACTTATATTTCATGGAAGAATTTGTAGCAAAATTAACTAGTGGTTCGCCCCGAACTGATATCTCGCGAGTCTCCCAAAAAAACAAAAAAATAATATTTGTACCTAATCTTTGACTATCAAAATATTGCTACGAAATGGATAACCAACTAACATGAGTTTTATTCAAATTACAGGTAACGGTAGTTCATGGCTAGTCTTTTTTGGTGTAAAAATTTGCAGTTATTCTGGATTTCCGACTTTTCCGTATATTTATGTCACCAAAGTTACATGCATACCAAATTTCAGTACTGTGAGGTCACTGGTGTTCCTACTCTTTAAATTTGGTCAAAGTTCAGTATTTATTATGGCTAATAGCTTAAAAACTAAACAAATTAAACTAAAAATAAAGCCGGGGTCAAAATATACTCTCTAAGACCTTTTATTAGACGTGCCACTTGACCGGATAGTCTTATTTTAATTTTTTTTACCTCTCATCCCAACAATTCCCCCCCCGCCCCACAATTTTAGCTCCTTTAGTCACACCAACATTGTGTCATCACTAATTTAACCTTTTCGCGACGATCGGATAAACGCTTCGAAAGTTATCCTCGGACAAACAAACATACATACATACAACGCCGATTTGCCCAAGTTGATATAGAGAGCTCGCTTCGCTCGATCAATAAAAAAAAATGAAAAAATTAAGAAAAGTTAAAGTCAAATAGGCAAACCCATCAGCGTTTTTTTTTGTACCACTAAGGTTGCAAACAGGCATGAGGGTAAGCGGTTACTGTAGGCTTTTTATTGTTTTTTTTTATTCCCTGGAGATGGAACCAGCATATGGTCCACCTGATGTTAAGTGGTAAAAATCGCCTATAACAAAGTATTGGCTCGTAGGTCACGCACCTTAGAAATGTACCCTACGATGCACTGCCTTGCGTCCATCAACTTGAGGCATACAGGTGTAAAGCCTCATGTGCATGTAATTTCACCGGCTACCATACCCTTCAAACAGAAGCACAGCAATGCTGCTTGGCGGCAGAAATAGGTAAGGTGGTAGCACTTCTCCGGGCGAGCCCTTTCACAAGGAACTCCACTTCTCTTGCCTTTGAACGTTTGTAGCACCACACTTGCGCATGTACTCTGAACGCCACTGTCATCACACTTCACACTTATAATATAAATGCGAAAGTTTGAATGGATGTTGTCCGGCATCCCTATAAGTATGAGACACCGGAACAAAAAGTGCTAAGATTGAGCACAAGAAGGAAAAATCTTGATGCTCCACTATGTTCAAAATTAAATGTAGCGATGCATGGCTCTCGGTATCAAGCAGTTATTTTATACAACTCTCTCCCCATTGACATGACAATTATTGATAATATTTAAGACTAGGCTAAAAAAGCTTTTGCTGGTAGGGTGTTTTTATTCAGTGGATGATTTCAAGTTACAATACAATTCAAAATGATTTATTTATTCAATTAATTTGTGACATTTTTTTTTGTCTCTGACTTTTTAACCTAAGTGCTGTTTTTTATTATGACGTGTGTTTTGAATTGTGTCGGTTTTATTGATTATTTTTGGATTTAATGATGATTATTTTTAAAATTTTAATGTATAGTTAGTATAGTTTAATGTATATTGTAGTTTCAAATACAATTGGTTAATTGTTTTATGAACAAATAAATGAAATGAAATATTTGTTTGTTTGTTATTCAATCACGTCGTAACGGCTGATCTGATTTGGATGAAATTTGGTATGTACGTAGATTATAGCCAGGATTAACACATAGGCTACTTTTTATCCCATAAATCAGATCCCCTGGGATAAAAATGGGGTGTCAAATTTCTATAGTAAACATGTTTTGGGCTTCGTTACCACTTTACCCAGAGTGTATGCTTTACACGAGTTTATCTTTATTTCTAAGTTACCTACACATTTAGTACTGTAACGCGTACGAAGTCGCGAGCAACAGCTAGTTGGTTAATATAACATTGTTGTTGAGTCGTTAGATTCTGGCATTTTATTTTATCTAGCCTATGCTGTCCCACTGTTGGGCAAAGACCTCCCCTTCATCTCTCCACTTTTCTCGATCTTGTACTAAATCCCGCCAGTCCCTGGTATAAATTATGATCAGTAATTATGATCAGATCAACTTGGTTGAGCAAAGTTCAGTGCGGTCAATACTTGAATGAACAGCGTTTAGTAACACACATCAAAAGCCGATATTGTAAGTACGTACGTTGATGTATTTATTTGTGTGACGTTAGGATCGTCGCTACTTAAGACAATATCTTCATATCGGCCATAAGGCATCCACTGCTGAAAATAGACGTTCCCCATAGATTTCTAGAATGACCGATCTTGTGCAGCCTTCACCCAACTTCCAGCAACCTTTATCAGGTCGTTTTTCCATTGCTGGGCCGTTCTAAGCTGCGTTTTCCAGTGCATGGTCTCCTCTTTAGAACTTTCTGCCCCAGCGTTAGTTCTTCAAGCTATGTACCCCGTCCACTGTCACTTCAGCTTGCTCCTCTTGGCCATGCCTGCAATATTAGTTTATCTATGGATCTCTTTATTTATGATTATTGATCGAGCGAAGCGAGATCTCCAAATCAACTTGGGCAAATTGGCGTTGTATGTATGTATGTTTATCCGAGGATAACTTGCGAAGCGTTTATCCGATCATCGTGAAATTCGGTATATAGGTAGGTAGTTGTGGCACAATTTTGGTGTAACTAAATGAGCTAAAAATGTGGAAGGGTTGTTGAGATTTTGGTGTTCAAGAAGAGTAAACATAAACCAAGGGGCGCATCTAATAAAAACTCGTTGTGAGTACATTTAGACCCTGTTTTTATCTTTAGTTTAAACCTTGTAGTTTTAGCTTGTAGTTTTTATGTTACTAGCCATAATAAAAACTGAACTTTGACAAAATTCATATGGTACACCAGTGACCTCACATTGCTGAAATTCGGTATGCATGTAGCTTTAGTGACGCAAAAGTTAGAACTGCAATTAATACCCCAAAAAATAACCAATTTACATGAACTCCCGTTAACTGTAATTTGAAAGTAACTGCAGGTGAAGTTATGTGGCAATTCATTTCATGCCACTATTTTGATAGTCAAACAAAGATTACGAATAATATTTTTTTGTTTTTATGTTTGGGTTAAACCACTAGTATTTCTTAGAGAAACACCAAGCATAGACTTCGCCATAGCACGCTGAGCGACATTGAGCCTTAGTGGCCCATAGCGAGAGACCATATTTTTGTGCCACACGTCATCATTTTAAGGACTTTTGTCTTCACATACTGAGCTATTTTAGACAAGTACACGTAGTAAACACGTGAATTACATTAATGGTCGATCAAAAACGGCATATAGATGGCACCAAATTGACTAAATCTACTCGGACGACCTCCGTAGCACAGTGGGCGAATAGCCGGCTGAGTTGCAGGAGGTTGTAGGTTCGATTTCCTCTGCGGGACAAATGTTAGCATGGTCTATAGATATTTGTTCAGGGTTTAAATGGGGTTTAGGTATTTTCTATATAGTATAAAATAAATAAATATTGCAGGACATTTCACACAGCGCTATCTAGCTCCAAACTAAGCAGAGCTTGTACTATGGGAACCAGATAACTGATAGAATACTTATATACATTTTTTTTTGTAAATACATCCTTTTATAATATATAGAGAAACGACCAGACCCGAAACAAATAACGAGTACTTATAATTATAAGTAAGTATTTATAATAAAAAAATATACATAAGTATTCTATCAACTTTCTGGTTCTCTTAGTACAAGCTTCGCTTAGATTTGAGGCTAGATAGCGCTGTGTGTTATATCCAACAATATGTATTTAAATAAACAGTCGTGTCTGTATAGTTCCTGAGCTACATAAGCTACATGAGCCAGATAAAGGAGCAGCTAGCCGATATGTCCTATAAAGAGGTACAAGACACCACCTTCGTCATAAATAAATGTAGGGAATTTTATTACATCAGTTGCACCGACGACAGGAGCAAAGCCCTTAAATCTAATAAGGTATGTTCGTGATCTGGATATTACGGAAGCCAAACCGTGACCAGAAAGTACCAAAGTACCTTACAGGTTGCCTGGAAGAGATCGCTTTCAGCGATAAGGCCACCCATTGTATTGCCTTGTTTATTTTAGCCTAGTACATATTGTTGTATTATTTCTGTTTGTGTGGTAATTCAGTAAAGAGTTACATATCTATCTAACGTAAATCATATAACGTATCTGGAAAAGATCGCTCTTAGCGATAAGACCGCTCATTGTACTAAATCTATTTGTAAGAATTATGTTCTGTATTTTACTTTGGTGTACAATAAAGAGTTATCTTATCTTATCTTATCATGACATTTTTATCGTCTGTTTTCCAACGCGTATTCATCGAAAACAATTTGTTTTCCGTACGTTCTTAGAACAGTAAAAAAGAAAACAAGCTTGTTTAATGAACAGTTGAGGTAAAATCGAATGAAATAAAATATAGAGTTTATGTGAACGCTAAAGCGTCCCATATGGATGTCAATGTCGAGAATGAGATCGCGCGTCAATCGGCCTTCCATCCAAACTAGTTGTTGTCTGCGATTCTGCTGCCGTGTTCTTAAAACATCCATACTAATATTGGTGGCGATTCTGTTGTTAAAGCTAACTAAAATCTTAAAAAAATCTTAAATCTTATGCCGCCGTCCTTATTTGTTCATATAGATCCTGTCCATCCAAAGGTTGCCTGGAAGAGATCGATATTAGCGATAAGGCCGCCCATTGTACCTATGATTTGAAATTGTATTTTCTTTTATATGTTTGTATTTAATGGTGTGCAATAAAGAAATTATCTAATCTAATCTAAAATTGTGTCAAATACGAATGGTCTTATTTTGTTTACGCTAAAGATCAAATTAGAATGACATTTAAAGTGACATATCTAAAATTAAGTAATTTTTACTGGTGAACACAGCTTTTGTGAACGAGCTCTAGGAAGTGAGCGCCACCGCCTTATATTTATCTGCCGCCAAATAGCAGTGCTTGTGCTGCTGTGTTACGGTTAGATGGTGATGGTATGTTCCTGTAATTACTGGCACATAGGCATAACAGCTAAGTCCTATAGTATGGCATCGTATCCATATAGAGATCAAGACAACATAATACCTTGTTTTGAATTCTTTGTGGATATCCATGGGCTGCAGTAGCCACTTAACATCTGGTGGACTGCATGCTCGTTTGCCATATAAGTAGTATGAAAAAAACATTAAGATGGCGTGTTTGCGGAGTAGATTTAATCAGCACCAATTTAACTGCTGACTAAAACTAGTTCGCAAACACTCCATCTTAATAAGAAATACCTACTTAATTTTAGAAATGTCATATTAAATGTCATTCTAATTTAATCTTTAGCGTAAACAAAATAAGACCGTTCATATTTTACACAATTTTAGTTAGTCAGCGCAAACAACAGAATTGCCACCAATATATATTTCAAAGTTTTACTGTCTGTTTGTTAAGTTTTCATGACTAAATGGCTGGACGTAATTTTGTTTGAAAATGTAGTTTTGCATTGACTATTTCGTATTTTGGATGGTTGGTTACGAATCAATTGATACAAACAACATTACGGTACAACTATTCCAATTATAGTGACGTGGTTATGCTACAAGCTATAGCAGTTTGATAACAAAACCATTGAAACCCATTGTCAGACCGTAACGAGATTCGCGTCAGTCGGCTGTCTGGTTTCCCACTACAAGGGAATTGAATCACGAAACTGGGTCGCCGGCCCGAATCACACCACTTCGAGAACTGTTTAAATGTTTAATGGTCAGTTGTCTAGTAGTTTCATGTTAGAAACCTATCATGAATTGTACGGCTGCTCTCCGAATATAAAATAAAATAATGTAGTAGATAAGTGCACTGTAGTTTTATATCAGTTAAATAGTTTTTGAGATTAACCTCTACAAACGTACAAACTCGTGAACTTCCCCTCTTTATAATATTAAATTACGAACAAAAGGATTACCAAAAAAACCCGCAAGAAGGGTTCCGTAACTTTCTCTCTTCCCAGCTATGTATCCCACCATTATCATCATTACCTATTATTATCTATTCATTATCCGTACCATTATATATAAAAACGGCAAAAAAATTCACGTTTTTTGTATGAGAGCCCAACTTAAATATATGTTTTATTCTAATATTATTATTTATTTTTAAAGTGAATATACAACTAAATAGTCTGTAAATATTTCAAGCGTCTACCTGTTGCCGTTATCAATATCGAGCTAAAACGATTAAAAAACCACGTTTGTTGTATGGGAGCCCCATAAATATTTATTTTATTCTGTTATTAGTATTTGTTGTTATAGCGGCAACAGAAATACATTATTTGTGAAAATTTCAACTGTCTAACTATCACGGTTCATGAGGTACATTCTGGTGACAGACGGACAGACGGACAGACAGCGGAGCCTTAGTAATAGGGTGCCGTTTTACCCTTTGGATACGAAACCCTAAAAATACTCTTAGGTATATTGTTGTGCTCAACAGTGTCTATAATGGTCACATTTATGTATTATCACTTATTATTTAAATGTGGAATACGTTAAAAAATAGAGTTTATATAAGGAGATAAAGATAAAATAAAAAGGACTTGGATTAAAGAGAGCATTAGAGTGTTACCTGGTGAGGAGAAAACCAAGCCGCGAAATTGAATATTTATCTGCCTATTCGATTCCACGGCTGCCAGCTGCTGGTAAACTTTAGCCTTACATCAAAATGCTAATAAAAACGCAATTGGCGCATGAAATAAGCCATTTCATATGATAATATTTTCTCTAATAAAAGCCGAATAATTGAGCGTTTATTTCGATCCCACATTAACACTAACTAGATAACTGAAATCTGTCTCTTTCACGGTCTTGGAAAAAGAATAAGACAAAGAATGTTTGACCACTGACCCAGTGTGTACAGTGTAAACAGTATGGCGTCAGATTCACATAAAACTTTAACGGCCAATTTGAGACTTCACAGTTTACGTTCACCTGATTACGGCTGTAAATATTCGTAATTATATATATTTTATTGCCCGTAAAACTATTTATTTTACCTAGATAGTCTAATAAAAGCGGCAGTAGGTCGGACATTATCCACTCTTGGGAAAGTGCAATGTTGGCATGTACTGCAAATATTTGTTGCGGGGACGGGTATTGCGGTATCATATTATAGCACTTGTAAATCATAATTCCTAATGCGGTAAGTAATACAGAACAGAGCACTGTAAAAGCGTGGTCAGGACAAAACTACGAAGGGGGTTTGACGTTCCCTTGTCAATACATCTATGAAAATCTGATGTACGGTCACAAAAATATTAATTTATTTAAGAAAAATAGCGATTATCACAATTTTAATACTAGAAATAAAGATAAACTCGCTGTTGCCACTTGTAGACTCCATACAGTTAGTAAATCGTTTAAAATATACGTAATGTACAAAAATTTACAATTATCAAACTTAAAAACGTAAGTAAATAAACGAAATCATTATAATAAAGCCTACTATAACATATCGGATTATTTAGATGTAGAGAAGCTTGGGATTGAAATTGCTCCAACTCGTTCAAACTATTACAAAATTGTAACGTCTAATAGACGTCTAAATAGACGTAATTTATTTCCTGTAATTTGTTTTTATTCTAAAAGGATCATTAAAAAAAAACAACTAGCCTTGTTTCTTGTCTTTCTTTCCTGGCTTGGTCGCGAAGGAACAGGCAGTAAAATTGACGTTTCAAAGTGATCCTTGTGATTTTAATGAATAAAAGGTTTTGACTTTTTTGACTTATTTTTCTACGGAAGCTGGCATATCCATCGGCCGCCATTTTGTTGGTTTTCATGTTTTCGTGCACGATGTATGTGGTATATATATACAGTAGAGGATACTTATATCAACAAAAAAAGCCATGTAATATGGTACCATAAAGTATCACGTTCCTGAGATATTTGGAGGTAAAGACAACATTTCATACATTTCATTACATTTCGGGGAGTGTGCGGCGGAACTTTTCAACCTGATCCCACCATCTCCATTCTACCAACAGACAACCAGATGCTCCGCGGTGCGCCACCGCTATATGGTAGAAATACCACCCATTCGCACAAAGCGGTTCTCTTCGTCCTTTATTATAGATAGATAGTGCTGTGTGAAATGTCCATAAATATTTATTTATTTATTATGCGCACCGCCAAAGAGTGGAACGCCTTGCCAGAGTATGTGTTTCCTGATAGCTATAACCTGGGTATCTTTAAGTCGCGCGTGATTCTTCTAAAAAAAAAAGACCGCCTTGAGAACCTTCAATAAAAATGCAGTAAGTTTGTGTGTATACGAATACCATTTTTTTTTGTGTACTCACCTCGGGAATTATCTCATACCCTGTTCTTATCAGGGCTATCATACAGCTATGTCTTTATTCTTGTTTAGTTTAGTTCGATTTAAAAAATGGTGTAAAAACCAACAAGGATGATGTATAGGTAACGTGACCTATACATTGTACGACCATTCGTCCCGCTTTGGGCGGGACAGTCCCGCTTTCAGGCTGTCTGTCCCGTTGTCCCCAACCAAAACTGTCCCGCTTTTACAAAGATACCAAACGATAAATACATTAATCGTACCCCTATGAGGATCATTGGATTCGAAAGGCGTGGGCGATAGCGGCAGCGAGTCAAAATAACACAAATTCTAACATCATCAAATCATGTGATAAGAAATTTCAAAACTAATTTGCTCCACCGACAAATACAAAACAAATGCGTCTTCAACCACAATGTAATGTTAATATTTCACATATAAATATAGGCACCTAATATATTATTTATCATTTCCTTTTCTTTTTTTAATAAATACCTAGAAAAATAAGTTTTTTTTGTTTAATTCCGCAAGCGTCCCGCTCTGACAACAAAAATTAATGGTCACTTTATGTATAGGTAAACTTAATTTGAAATTCGATAAAAGCCACAACGGTAGGTAGCCACCTTCTAACAAAATAAGGCACTAAATATCGCAAAACTGTCGATTGCAGGACTCGTATTAATGTTCTTAAATTCAAAACCATTGTAATTTTTGTTTGTGAAATACTGAAGTTTGTTGCTGAATAAATAAATTATTATTAAATATTTGGCAGTTTTTTGTATTATTAAATTATAGGTTCGAGTTTGACCTTAATCTCACCGATTAAGGTAAGCGATTATGGTACGCCCATTGCTTACCAGAAAAAAAACCTGTTCACTCGCGCCAGGTTGTATCTATAAGTAGACTGAGGCAAAGCGTCCTTCAAAAACTCTTCAAAAAATTCGAAAATTCTTTCTTTATTTAAGCCATTCATTCATACCACATCACCATTCAGCTCAAATATAAAGGATGTTTGGTGGAATTATGTATGGATTTTCAGAATAGATCAGTGCCCCCAACACAATTTGATCAGTTTAAACCACATAATTATATCATCAATAAGTCATGCGAAGGGAAGAAAATCATGACTAAAAGAGTATTTTTTTTAAGATGATCTGGCCTGATGACTTAGAAGCTTTTCATAGGGACTGGCAAAATTTAGCACACGATAGAGATAATTGGAGGAATATGACGGAGGCCCCTGTCCAGCAGTGGGACAGCATAGACTGTTAAAAGTTAGAAAAACAAACGTTAATGTTTTACTAAAATCAAAAAAAAACAAAATCTATTAAAGCTTTTGTTTCCTCGCGTCTCTAAAACTTATGTCGAGGTACCTTGTTGAATCAAAGTCAGTTCAGATATGTTCAATTTTCCAGATTGGCAACAGATTGCCTAAGAGTCTACGTCACAACATACCCCAGGGCATCAACCCCTGCACAAATGGAGCTTCCATTAATATCGGCTGGAATAAATTATGAATTTGAATTATTCATTGCGCCTGTCACTGCAGGCCCCAATCTCACTTTAAATCCCACTAATATTATAAACACGAAAGTTTGTATGGATGTATGTGTGGATGTTTGTTACTCTTTCACGCAATAATTGCTGAATGGGTTTTAATGAAATTTGGTATGTATGTAGATTATAATCTGGATTAACACATAAGCTACTTTTTGTTGACAAACAATACTTGCGAATTTTACTTAGAAAACTTTCGTGATTGATTTCAATCATTATTATAAATACGGGATTTATCACGTACCGTCTTATCGGTGTTTCGAGCGACAATGTTTCGGTTCAATTCGTGAACCTTCATCAGGGTGAGTGCGATCCGCTCCGAATAACGTCTCGCCTCGCACAGTGCGAGGCGAGACGTTATTCCGTAAATCCCGTATTTATAATAATACTTGCGAAGCCGCTGGGTGTAGCTAGTAAGTAATAATCACAAAAAAACGTAATAGATTTTAATTAATAGATTTGTTCACGTCTGTAATTTATGCCAGCAGAAGTACTAAGAACTGTATTCTTAAACCGCAGTAGTCCTGTACTTGTGCATTTCTTGACCAGTTAACTGTAAAAACTTAGAAACTGTTTATCATCAATGGATCTTAGAAGTTAACCCTAACTTTAAGATCAGAGACGACTCTCTAAGCCAGAGGTTCCCACTTTTATTTGGCCATGGAACTTTAATTGATCATACTTTTTTTGGCGGAACCCTAGCTGGCTATTTTGATAACTAAAGTGTTTACCTTGTAGTTTGTATATATTCATGTTAGACTCGAAGAAGGAACAAATTATAAATGAAAATAATTATTATAAGTATTGCAAATAATTTATTGTAACAAAGAAATACAATGTACCTAGGTAATAATTTATTGTAAGGAATGATATTTTTTTTACATAATTTCTTATAATAGCCGTAAAATTAGGCTTTATGTCTGACAATTGAACGCAAACCAATCTCGCATCGGTAAGTCTTCACAAACTTAATCAGAACCAGGACAGCTATCTCAACGATTGCCGGGTATCTTTAAGTACAATTCAACTTTAACTCTCGGACAGACCGCGGAACCCCTGTGACCCATCCACGGAACCCCAGGGTTCGGCGAACCAACTTTTAGGAATCACTGCTCTAAGCCACGAGGGTAGTGTTCTGCCTTATTGATTTACAGTTTGGCCTCATAATAGTACTACAATTTTTCTAAGCCCTGAGTACTTGAGGGAAGATTTGCTTCTATACGCTACGATTCCTACTTATACTTTTACTTTCTTAATTTAATCAAAATTAATAATTTCTACAGTTGAGTCTCAAATGAATGAGTACGCAAAACGGCTTAGAATATAATTTTTAAATCTTTTAAAGTATAAAGAATAATCGGCCGACATGAAACCAATTGAAGTTAATTCAATTTCTATATTATCACAGCAAATAAACGTCACAGCTGAACAAAGCCTCCGCCGTAGAACGCTACAACGAACAATCCGGCCCATCCTATCTTAAAATTCTTAAAATCGTAATATTCACCCAGCGAGAGATGAGTGATTTGAGAATTTCTTGAAGGCATTTGACAGTTCTTGAAAGTCGAATGAATAGAAATCAAAATAGTATTTTATTTATAGTGTTATCCGAACACATTCGGAAAATTCAAAGAATTTTTAAAATCATCTCATTAAATCAATCTCTTAATTATTGAGATGGTTTTAAAAAATCTTGGAATTATCCGCATGTGTTCGGATAACACTATAAATAAAAATTCTATTTGAAATAAGCAACGCGACATCTCTTGTCAATGTACTGAACTGCAACGTTCGGCATTGAGCAGGTACAAAGAACTATATAAGTTTTCCTGTAGATGGAGCTAACGGCGCTTTAGTCGTAATTCTGAATGATCTCACTAATTTCGACCTAGACGTGAATTGCCTTGTAGCACAGATGGTAGTGCATCCTCGTATCAAGAGGAAGGTCGCGGGTTCAAAGTCCCGTCTAGGCTTGAAATTTTTGAGATGATTTTAAAAAAATCTTGGAACTGTATAAGTTTTCCTGTAGATGGAGCTAACGGCGCTTTAGTCGTAATTCTGAATCATCTCACTAATTTCAACCTAGACGGGAAATGGCCTGGTAGCACAGTTGGTTAGTGCATCCTCGTATCAAGAGGAAGGTTGCGGGTTCAAGTCCCGTCTAGGCTTTCAATTTTTGAGAAGATTTTAAGAAATCAAAATGTTTTATAACCTGTGTTCTCTCTCACAAATCTGTTAAATTTGTGTAACAGGTGTCAGTGGATAAGCGTTTTTCCTGTCACAAAAATATAACCGACTTCAGTTAACAGTAAAAACCAAACCAATTTTGATGAAATTTCCATGGGATCAATCTAAAAGTATATCCATTCAAATAAAAAACTAATTTTTCAAACCGGTCGATATACAACGGAGTTCTGAGCTAACAAACATAATATAAATATTAAACAAATTTAAGACTTAAATGGTTTTTTCATGAATGCCATTGTCAGAACTGGACCAAATAGAAATGGGACCACACGGGAAGCACCAGCTTTCAAATAAAAAAAAGAATCATCAAAATCTGTTTCACCCAGTCGAAAGTTCTGAGGTAACAAACATAAAAAACAGTCGAATTGAGAACCTCCTCCTTTTTTGAAGTCGGTTAAAAAGCTAGAACTATGACTATTACTTCTGACATTTATCTTAATTTTGACATTATTATTATTATTATATCAACTGTACTCAAATATCGAAAAGCTTTGACATTTATAATTAACTAGTGGACCCGCCGAACTTCGTACCGCCTTGACATGCATATAACGCCGGCTGTCAATATACGTCACCCTGGTAGAATTGTCAATTGTTATCTCCGGTTATCATTATGTATGAGAAAATGAATATTCTTCGTAATTTCTATTTGCGTGAATTTTTCCAATATTTTAATAGTTATTCTGCTATTTGGGGCGAAGATAAATCCAAGAAATCAAAGATCATCAAAATCGGTCCAGCCTTTCTTGAGTCATAAATGGTGTAATGAACCCGATTTTTTTTAAATAAGTATATTTACAACCATACTTAACCATAGACAAAATTACGTTTAGCTGTAATTTGCGTTTTGTTATTCCACATCAGTATTCTCTTTGACGTTTTATGTCACGTCACACGGGAACGCGGTCGAACGGGATAAAAAGTATCCTATGTCCGTCTCCTGGTTCTAAGCTACCTCCCCACCAATTTTCAGCCAAATCGGTTAAGCCGTTCTTGAGTTATAAATAGTGTAACTAACACGACTTTCTTTTATATATATAAGATTATGTATTTGATTTAATTTTATTTGTTTGTTTTAATTTGACTAATTGTAATGTTTGTTCGCTGAAATGGCAAACCTAGTATAGTTCTTTATTAAGCTTAACCATATTATGTACCTAGGTTTACAGGCAATAAACGAATTTTGAATTATGAAAAAGCTCAACTAAAAATTTGTAGTATTCATAGAGCAAGTCTATTACGGACCACCTAATTCCTTTCTATCAAGATTATTTTTTCCTTAAGGCTGGTCATTACAAGTTTGTACAGATATTGATTACTATGAATAACTTGAAGGTATTTAACTAAGATTAGGTTACTTCTAAAATACTTGAGTGTCTGAAGACGAAAGTTTGATCAGTCTCTCATTATGGGCCTCATAGGAAAGCTCGCGGTCGCTCAGCGTGTTATGGAGAGGGCTATGCTTGGTGTTTCTCTACGAGATCGAATCAGGAATGAGGAGATCCATACAAACTAGTGTCTCAGACATATCCAAGAGCATTAGCTAGCTGAAGTTTCAGTGGGCGGGGCACATAGCTCGATGAACTGGCGGTGTTTGGGGTAGAAAGGCTCTAGAATTGAGACCACGCACTACAAAATGGTTGCTGGGAGCCGTTGGGTGCAAGCCGCATAACATCGGTCTCTCAGGAGATCTATGGGGAGGCCTACGGCTGATATGATAATGTTGATGAATCTATTAATAATAACTGAGCACTTCAAGATTGTTTAACACATTGATTCTCAAAATGGTCCAGGTGGACCCCAGGGATCCACCTGGAGACTCGACGGGGTCTACGCTGGCTTGACAAAAAATGTTTTCACAATTCGTAAGCAAGAGGGGGGGGGGGGGGGGGGTCTACGAAAATGTATCTGGTTTCGATAATGAAGAAAATAAGTAAGTAAAATAAAATAAGTGAGAATTGATTGGTTTCTTGTGCTGTGAGTAGATGTCAAAAAGTAAAGTTGGATGGAATTACTTTTTTGATTGGCCAACTTTACTTTTTTTGACATCGACTCACAGCACAAAAACCAATCAATTCTCACTTATTTTATTTTAGTTCTTTTGACATTATTATTATTATTCCATCAATTGTACTCAATTTTACTTTTCTGACATCCATTCACAGCACAATCAATTAATGAATTAACCAATCAATTCTCACTTTTTTTAACTGTTAATTCGTGATCAGCCGCAATGCAAATTTCCATAGTTAGATCTAATCTTCACATTTTTTTTCTACTGGGAATATGGTAAAAATGTAGCTGCAGGGGGTCCACCGGAACCAGCAAAAATTTGAAAGTGGTCTATGAGAAAAAAAAGTTTGGCAACCTCTGGTATATCAGATTTGTAATTATTTAGCTCCAGTTAAAATATAAACGTTTGATTTTAAACATTTTCATTTACGTTCACGGCCTTTGATGCTCCGTTATACAACAAAATCCGTTGAAAAGCCGCTCTGACCTCCCTTTTCCACCAAGAGGTAGAGAAAGCTTTCTTACATCATAGCTCCGACATCTACACACTAACCGACCAGTGATTGTGTCATAGGTGGGTTTTGTAAATAATTTTTACTTCCAACTTCGATCAACTATTTGCAATTGGAAAACGAGTCTTATGCATGAAAATCTGGCATTTTTGAACGTGCGTCAACTTCGTTCCTGTAATGGGTAATGATGTATTTGTCCTTGATAAACTAATTTGATTACAGGCCATGTTTGGCACGCTGTGTGTTGTTACGTACCTAACCAAAAATGGTTGCCACACTTTTTATCAGCAATTAATATAACAATGCAATGTATTCTGCCCACCATGACTTACGGTGCCAAAACATGGACGCTCACGCAGGAGGCTGTGAACAGGTTAAGAGTTGCACAGAGAGCCATGGAGCGTACCATGCTCGGCATCAAACTCTTAGATCGAGTTCCAAACGTCGAGATCCGTAGAAGAACGAAGATTCATGGCGTTGGGAATCGAGTTATGGAGCTCAAATGGTCTTGGGCGGGACACTTGGCAAGACGTGGTGATGACAGGTGGAGCAGGGTAGCAACTGAATGGTGGCCGAGGAATGACTGTAGAAGGGTAGGACGTCCGGCTGCGAGATGGGTGGACGACATCGTTAGAGTCGCGGGCTGTCATTGGGTGAGACCAGCGCAGGATCGCGACGGATGGCACAGACTTGGGGAGGCCTATACCCAGCAGTGGGTGAAGTCAAGCTGTGGATGATGAATATGACAACTGCTTGATTGATATTTGGCATTGGCGATACACTTATTAGCTCCATAATATCAAAAAACCTGGATCAGTTAACTTCATCATCATATCGTTTCCTGCTCTCAACGGAGATGAATCACCGTTGAGCTATTCCAGAGAGCTATGTTCTTTGTCGCTCTGACGTATGATCTAGGAAAGTTCCTAGTGGCTCCTGGGTTGCGCGCAAATATGTCCCGGCTCAGAAGTGGGTCACGTGGGCACAATCAACCGACTTTTGTGTTTTCACCTTTTCAATAGAAAATTATTTTCTCGCGCCACAGATTCAATCTTTATTCTTTATTGCACACAAGAAAATACATTTAAAAATACAGAAATGGAGGGCAAGAACAAAGGCAAGCTTAACCCTAAGAAGAGTTTTCTTCCATAAACCTTTGAGGCTAGAGAGAGAGATGATTTTAAAGGTAGGTGTGTGTACAAAAACATAAATATATATATATACCCAAAACTATACCTAACGTATGATATAATATTATTATTATAATAAATAAATTATATGAAATAATAATACATATATATACAATCTCCATCTTTTATGATTACGATAATAATGTTAAATTTACATAAAAATCAAAATTATTCTTACCATGTTAAGTTCTTAGTTCAACTCTTGTGTAGAGTTTTTTAGGCTGTTTAAAGGCCTGATGGCTAGACAATTTTATTACTGGGACCGACATCTTAAAACTTGCCTCCCGAAACAACGGAAAGCGACAACTAGTTGCCTAAACTACCTAGTCAGGTCATAAATTCTGTCACATGTTTAAAATAAAATAATTGAAACAAGTTTATTAATTATGTAACCATTTATATACCAAAATGAACTTAACAAAACATAGATTCTTATGACACTAAAGTTTATTCAAAATGACCTCCGTGATTTTGAATACAGGCCTTCAATCTGCGCGGCCAGTCGTCTATCGCAGCACGAACGAGGTCCATGTCAATATCGGCGGCTGCCTTAATCAAGGATGTCTTGAGTGACTCCAAATTGGGATGAGGCTTTGAGCACGCCTTTTCCTCCAAGTGTTGCCATACCTGGTAATCTAACGAATTCAAATCTGGACTGGAGGAGGGCCAGTCTTCGTGCCGGTTTGAAGTCGATTTCACGCGCCGCCAGTCAATCTTGTGTGCTCTTCGCTCTATGAGCTGGCGCCGAATCTTGTTGGAATACCCAGTGCCTGTTGTTGAACATGGTATGAGAAACAGGTTCCACAAGGTTCATCAGGACTGTATTTTGATACACAACTGCATTCGTTTTTACACCTTTCTCACAAAAATGTACCTCTGTTAAGCCCCAATAAGAAACTCCCAACCATACCATGAGCGAGGATGGAAAATGACCCTGTTGGACACGCGGAATACGGTTGCTCGCTTCTTCACTACTGTGTACGTACACCTTATCATTTTGTTTGTTGTAGCTCTCTTCTACGGTAAAAAGTTTTTCATCCGAAAAAAGAATTTCCCGATATTTTTTTCCCGCGCCCCGTTAAACAAAGCGCGGCATCTCTTCAGTCTCAGGTCCATTAGACGAGCATTCAAACGATGTCCTATTTTTCTTCGATATGCCCGAAGCTTCATTTACCACCCTTTTCACCGTGTTTCTGTTTAACCCCATCTGAAGGGCCAACAGTTTCTGCTTACGTTTGGGATTTCTTTAAATTCGCGCCTTCACAGCTTTTATCACTGCTGGAGTCCTAACAGACCGAGGGCGACCACTTCTTGACCTGCCATCTACACTAGAGTCTTCATTGTATCGTTTGATGGTGCGATAAACGAATCTTTTGGTTATATTCAAATTTTTCAGTATGTCAAAAATTTGAATTGGCGCGTAACCGCAACGATGCAACGCAATAACTGCAACACGGTCTTCTTTAAGCGTCCACTCCATATTTAAAAATGAGTAAAATTCTAAAAAGTATACATTTTTATTTTCATGAACAATTCGAAATTCGAATTCTATAAACTTTTTTGTGGCCAGCATTCTAAAAGAAAAGTTTTTACTGTGTGACAATACTTATGACCTGACTAGGTATAATTGGCATCAGCGGTATATTTAATAATAATATAGTAAGTACTGTTAGTTTTATCTATATAATAAAAACGAAATGCTGTTCATTGATAAGTGCATCACTTGAGAACTGTACAAGAGGCTGGACTGATATATTTTTGTATTAAGATCGTAACAGTCCGATTCCAGGGAGTAAAACAATTGAATATTTGGCCGGTATATTTGAAAATTTGGGAAAAACGGACTAAGTGGTTCTTTTCTATGGGATTTTTGTATGAACTCTAGATCATATAAACTATACAGTGTGTTTGGTAATATACGGACGATATTCAAGTGACGGTTTCTCAAAACATAAAAAAGACATCTCAAACAAAACTACCCGTTATTTTATCAAATTTTAAAGAAAATCGACTAAATTGAGGTGATTAATTAATTCGATATAAAAACTTACTGCCTACTCTTGCAATCGACATCCAAAAATAAATGCCGATTTCATATCTCTTTCCCAAATGGCTGCGGGTTTTGGATTAGAAAGCGACAACAAGAGATATCTTGAGATGTCACTAATACAGTATCTGTGGTTAGGTGGCAAACATTATGCAATAGCACAACATAAGTTTATTAGAATGTTTGTTTTTACATGACAAAATAAATTTCACATTTCTATGGTAAACATTTCACAATGTTTTTTTTTTTTTTATACCACTCATATGGCAAACGAGCATTCAGTCCACCAGATGTTAAGTGGCTACTGCAGCCCATGGATATCCACATAGAATTTAAAACAAGCTATTATGTTGTCTTGATCTCTATGTGGATACGTTGTCATACTATAGGACTATTTATTATGCTCATCAAAATAACCCCTTTCATTTTTGTGCGTACATTATCAAACATCCTATATTTTATTTTGAAATGCGTGCGAAACCAGGGCGAGTCAGCTTATTAAGAAATGAAAAAAATTAAAAAATATAAGCAAACACGCGTTAGGTACTTTAAATTATTAGGTATATTTTTTCGTAGACCAACAATGTATATTTTTTTATACTCCTTGAAGATGGAACAAGCATATGGCCTACCTGACGTTAAGTGGTAGCCATCGACTATAACAAAGTATTTCCTCGTATTCCACCTTTTTTTTATTGATTATAGCCACTACCTCACCTGATGGTAAGTGAAGGTGTGATCGAAGACGGAGCACGCTTGCCTAGAAAGAACCTATTCACTCTGGACTTGAAGACTCCGAGATTAAACTGGTTTAGAAAAACATACGCCGGAAGTGAGTTCCACTCCTCACTTGTGCTAACAAGAAAAGTTGAAGCAAATCGTTTGTCGTCACCTTAGAAACGTTAATTTTTAACAGTTGTCCGATACTTCGCATTGTTATCGCATCTAGTAACAAAAGGAAGGTTGCGATTGATCAGTCCATGGGCATCCTTTAAATAAAAAGTAAAATGTACTGTATTCTACGGCCTTCCATATTTATATGCCGCCAGAATTTGGAGAGAATTAAATGCTCGATTCCATGGCAAACAAACTTTTGTTTTCATTCAATTTGTGAGCCTTTGTGGAGTTGCTCGGTTGATTCCACGTGTAAATTGTCGCTAACGAGTGACGGCACATGCTATCCCTATTGCAAATTGTTTTACAGATAATTAAAAAAAGCTCGACAGAAATATCGAAACGGCTGAAACGATTTGCATCAAGAATGACTCATATATTGCCATTTTATATCAAAAATTCATCATTAGACTGAGTTTGGCGTGTTGAAAATATTTATCTGTAGTTTAAAGTTAAATTATCAGTTAAAATTGATGTTAAATAGGTTAAGGAAGTGCCTATGAACTTATGTTTATTGAATAAATGAACATTATATAATGTACGTTGTGTTTCGAATTAGAACAAATACATATACGTTTTTCTAATAATTCTAGCTGACCGCCCGCGGCTTCCCACGCTTGAAGTTTCCCGTTCCCGCAGAAACTTCGGGACAAAAACTATATAAACACTCTTGTCAAAGTGACGCGACGCTTCATGTAAATGATGTCACGTCAACGACGGTTAAATTATATGGATATTATTTGTACAAAAATATTAAATCGCGATTAAAAATGAGGGATTAGGGTAGGATATACCTACCAACTATACAAAAAAAAATCATTAAAATCGGTCGACCCGTTTCGGAGGAGTGCGACCACAAAAACCGTGACACGAGATTTTTATATGTTAGATGTATTTTAGGTTAAACCAAGGTCTCCCTCCCCCAATCATTTGTAAGATGGTTTTCCACTGAACGAACACTACCGAGAGTTCCAAAATTTAGCCGCGTGCCGATAATAGACTAGTAAAAAATTAAGAGCCAAAAGGTTAATATCGCCATGGTACTCCATTCTCATTTGTGCTTAGATCCCTTTTCCTTCTAAACCTCTTTTTATCACCAGTAAAAATCATACCTATAATTTGTTGTGCCCCTATAATCCTGCGACTTGAAGCCCCATTGAAAAGGGTCAAAGGGTTTTTGTCGCTCAGAACAAGCGACTTATATAAAGGGTCGAGCAAAATGGTCGCCAAAACAAATTTCATGAAACATCAAACGTTGAGGCTTAGCTGATTTGTACGTAAGTAGTGCTAGCGTTTAGCGATGGATTATCGTTTACTGAAATATTGTAACAATCTGAATACCTACACGTCGTATGGGTTTTATTTGTACTTGTAGGGTCACCTGTATAGTTTTTAGCTATAGTTGGCCCCGGTAGGTGGAGCTGTTGTTTAGAACCAGAACATTTGCGGACAAAGTCGCGGGCATTCAATTAGTTTTGTATAATGTATCCAAAAAATAATAATATTATTTAGCTATGATGAGCTAGTTGATGCAAGGCTCCTCAGCCTGGAGTATCGACGAAAGGTTGCTAGTCTTTCGGTTTTTTATCGTGTTCATTTCGGGGAGTTTGCGGCGGAACCGGTGTCTATGTAAACATCTAGTGGACTGCATGCTCGTTTGCCATATAAGTAGTATAAAAAAAAAATTGTATTGTTTTCTTGGTGTGCAATAAAGAATAATCTAATCTAATCTAACATATAGCACACATCATCAATCAGCATAAATCATGATAAATATACCGTTTTTAGTACAAATAGTAACCTAAAGCAAACTACGCTAACATATAAAACACTTAAATAGTAAATAATCATAGACATCGTTAGGTAATGTTGTTTCACCTTCAACTTGCAGGCGTGTAAGGAGGATGACCGTCTTATTTCTATGGGCAGTAATACTATGTACCTATGTAACTTTTTTTACAATAAATAAATACAAATACAATATAACCGTTTGGTAACAGCTAGCAGTAGCACCACACCTCCAAGTTAAGTTTATAATAGTGAACTTACGAAGTTATGCCAGCGGCGACAAGTGATAACTTAAAGCAAGCTCTCAGACGAACTTTGTACCCTTTACTATCAACTTGCCCATGTACTTAAGATATTGCGATTTACTAAGTACAAACTTTTGAAACTGATGAAACTATCATAGTTATGAACACTATTTTCACTAAAATCGGCATATTTGCCGTGATTTTAGTAATAAATGACAGTTCGTTCGAACTAGTGGCTTACCATGGTGTAGTAGATTTAGGGCAATTTAAAGGCCTCCAATACGGTTTAGCGACTTACGGATGGACAGACCTCTTAACGTACTTATGAGTTTTTGGACTGCCATTTTCAAGTATTTCTTTCTCACACCTTTGGGTCAATGCGGTTGCGAATCGTCGATAAAAATAAATAAATATTGCTGGACATTTCACACAGCGCCATCTAGCCCCAAACTAAGCAAAGCTTGTACTATGGGAATCAGATAACTGATAGAATACTTATGTAAATACATTCTTACAAGATATAGAGAAACAACCAGACCCGGAACAAATATCTGTAGAATATACAAACATTTGTTCTGCGGCGGGAATCGAACCCGCAACCTCCTGTTTCTCAGCCGGCTATTCGCCCACTGCGCCACGGAATCGTCAAAAGATTCCAGCAGAATTTCACACCGCGAATATTTAGGTTGTAGAAGACTTCCTGTCGAGGTTTTCCCCAAAGACTACATTAGGAGGTTCTTTAAAATGAGACTATATTTATTTTTGCTTTTTTGCTAGAGTTACGTCCACATAAGGCTACGGTAGGCTTGTTTAAATAACCGGTTCTTAAGTTACTAACAAGTATATATAAAGAGAACAAGCCATAAAGTTAGAACAGAACTGTAAGGACACACAAATTAAGCGAGCGAGCAACAAATGTTGTACAGTATTGCTACTTTTTTCAATCGATAAGGGTATCGTGACTGAGCCCATCAGGCCGGTTCCACAGAGTAATTATTTTATGGTGCGTAATGGCGTCAGTTCGTTTACCTACAATTTAATTTACGTATGGCTTAATAAGAGCCTTCGACAGTAGCCTTAATATCGGTGTCTACAGACGCGCTCAAAGTGACTCTTTTTAAAGCGTACTGTACATCGCTGTACTCCGCGAGTCTGTGGTTTCAGTATACACAAAGGGCTAATGCTCTGCGAGTCCAATTTAATAATGCGTTCAGGGCGCTGTTGCGGCTTCCGCGCTTCTGCAGTGCCTCAGGCATGTTCGCCGAAGCACGAGCAGACAACATTGATGCCATCTAAGGAAAAAAATAGACTCACTACTGCGCACGCGAGAGCAGCAACACCATACTGAACGTCATCGCCAACAAACTCGACTGTCCTTTGATGTGGAAGCTCACGCAAAGGACTAAATCGCAATTAGTAATTATGTACTAACTCCCCTTGTTTTAAGCTTTTTACCAACAAAATAAATCCATTGTTATCTGATTAAATAAATAAATAACAATTGATCGATCGAAGCGAGATCTCTAAATCAACTCGGGCAAATCGGCGTTGTTTGTATGTATGTTTGTCCGAGGATAACTTTCGAAGCGTTGATCCGATCATCGTGAAATTTAATACATAGGTAGGTAGTGATAACACAATTTTGGTGTAACTAAATGAGCTAAAAATGTTGCGGAGTTGTTGAGATATAGGGGTTCAAGCTGGGTAAACAAAATGAAAATGAGGCTAACTGGTCTAATGGGACGTCAAATAAAAGGTATTCATTAGTACATTTAGACTCTTTTTTATTTTTCGTAAACTCTTTATAGTTTTTGAGTTATTAGTCATAATAAAAACTGAACATTGGCAAAATTCACAGGGTACACCAGTGACCCCACAGTGCTGAAATTTGGTATGCGTGAAGCTTTAGTAACACAAATATAGGCAAAAGTCTGAAATGCAAAAAAACTGCAATTTGTACCCCAAATAAATAACCAATCGTCATGAACTCCCGTTACCTAAAATTTGAATGAAACTGTAGGTCAAGTTAGTTGGTTTTTGCACTATTTTATTAGTCAAAGATTAAGGCCGGCTTGCACAACGATCCCTAAACGTATTTAGCGACTAAACATGTTTAAATTTTATGTATTTGTATGATTTTATGTTGATTTAACAACTCTTTAAATCATATTTAGCCACTAAATACGTTTAGGCATCGTTGCGCGAGTCGCACTAAGAATATTTTTTTGTTTTGGGATATTCGCGAGATTTCAGTTCGGAGCGAACCATTAGTAATAATATAGCCTATTAAAACGCAGAAGATATGGCAAATCTACTATCTCTGTGGACTAGCCGACAATACCCGCGGCTGCACAAATGTTTGCATCATCAGCCAATAATATTTCCGGGTTTTGGTATTGCATAAATAAATAAAACTGGGCACTTCACAGAACGCTATCTAGTCCAATCTAAGAAAAGTTACTACTGTGTGAATCATTGTTTCTAAGGTGATCTACGAGGTAATACTTTTGTTATAGGCGATGGTTACCACTTAACATCATAGGGTACACCAGTGACCACACAGTGCTGAAATTTGGTATTCGTGTAGCGTTAGTGACATAAATATAGGGAAGTCTGAAATCTAGAATAACGGCAATTACTACCCCTAAAAAGATTAACCAATTAACATGAAACCTTGTAACTTGTAATTTAAATGAAACTGTAGGTCAAGTTCTTTGTATGATCATTTTGTAGTACTATTTTATTAGTCAAAGATTAAATAATATTTTTTTTTGTTTTTTGGAAGACTCGCGAGATCTCAGTTCGGGGCGAACCACTAGTTTATTTCGTTTTTTATAGACGAGCAACATAATTGCTGATATGTCTACATCACACAGTTGAAAGCATCTTCTAAAAAACTTTTTTTTATCTCTTTGAAGTGGCAAACCAACCACCAAACAAAACCCTTTCTATATATATGTAATCGTCGTCTCTCAGTAAATCAATAGCATTGTTGAACTCGATTGACTTATTGGGTAGCATCTATTTTCGTTCAATACTGTGCTTGAATGGTTCTCGCCTCTCAGAGAGCACATGACTCAGGCAAAGATAAACAGTTACTAAGTGATCAGTTAAACCACTGCCTATCTGTGGTTTACCTCTGAGAGTGAGGTAGAGAGTAGTGACACTCATAATTGACCGAACGGGCGAAGCGAGCGAAGCGAGCGAAGCGTCTCAGTTTCGAGATTGGCCAAAAAATGCTTTTATCCGTCTACGTCTGTCTGTTCTCGCCTACAGGTCGCATTTTTTAACCATACAAGTTCCTTGACTGATTTAAATTATTTAGTAGATCGCGATTTTCGATTGGGGAGAAATCGGAGGAAAAGGGGGGAAGTTTTCTGTAGCGTTCTTTATCGACGGATTTCAATCAAATTTGAGAGGCACACTAAGGACTTTATTCTGCACAATATGTTGCGAAAAACATCCAAAAAGGGGAAGTGGAGGGGGTAAAGGGGGGAAGTTTGCTGTAGCGTTATTTATGGACGGATAACAAAGTTTTTATTTTTTTTCGAAAAATTGATACCTACATAAACCAATCAGACTACGCAGGTCCTCTCTGCCTTCTAGGACCAAGAGAACACGATTCACTAGAAATTATATTTTCCAGTTTGTTACTTAAATGAAAATTTGCGTTCTCGGTTTTTTTAACCTCACATCGAGTTTTTACTAGTCCGTTGGCCATTCCATTTTTAAATAAAAATAAGATTTTTTCATGGAGGTTGTATTTCATTATAGCATATTATGTCTCGTTCCTTGGAGAAACTTTTTTGAACATTTTTTGTTAATATTCGATGTTAATAAAGTATTACATATTAGATACCCATTGATTTAAAAACACACGCGTAATGTAAACGTGATATTTTTAATCTTAATTATATTTATGACCCCGACGTCGCCTTCCGTCTTCAGGCGTCCATGGTGTTGCAATATGGGCCCATTTCTCGGAGTGCATTCGGGCAACGTGGCCCGCCCCTTCCCACTTAAGTCCAGCCGATCTCTTCCCTACATCTGCAATGCCGGTAAGTGAGCGCAGCATGGTGTTACGCACTCGGTCGACACGTTTGAAGCAGTGAATGCTGCGCTCCATTGCCCTTTGACAAATCTTGAGCTTTGACTTTTGGGCTTCAGTCAGAGACCATGTCTGCGCACCGTAAGTTAGGATGGGCAGGATACACATGACGATGAGATAGCGCTTAAGTGTCAGAGGAAAGTCACCCTTCATGTGCTCCTTCATGGACCAGTAGCTCTTCCAGGCATTCTCGATACGGCGATCGATTTCCTTATCTTGCCTGTTACCGAAGCTAGCTAACTGGCCTAAGTAAATGTACTCATCGACATACTGTATTACCTGTCCATCTACCTCGACCTTACGTTTCGTGCTGTTTGACATGATTGGTCGAGAAAGCGTTGGCGGGACGATTTCGACACCTTCCAAAGAGAATGGTGCTAAATAGCGACAGATAGGGATGCTTGGAGGGACTTGGGGAAGACCTTTGCCCAGCAGTGGGACGAGATAGGTTAGGAAAAAAAATATTTAAGTATGACGGAAACTAACAAAACAATAATACATGGCAATGACAAATATAATATAAGCTTTAATCCAATTAATATGCCTCTATTAGATTATATATTAGAGCAAGCGATAAATTTAATAGGCGGAGAGCTAATGACACATTTGGGGCAGATGTTTTAGGCCACATGAAATCATTATTATATTTTACTTAGAAAACTTTCGTGATTAATTTCTATCATTATTATAAATACGGGATTTATAATAATCATTTTTATACTTTTTTTTTTATATTAATATAAGCGAAATTAACTGCTATTCGTTTTTATTCACACATGTGAGAACTTAGTTCAGAGCGAATCACTAGTAATAACTTTGGGGCCACCGGCCATATAGTCGTACATTTATATATCATGATTCTATAAATGCTAAACTTGAAAATTTAATAACAGAATATATAAATAATCTAAGTAGCCTTAAGCATACATGTTTTTGGATTATTTTTTAGCAAATATTCTTGTACTGCTCAGTAGCGAAATAACCGCAAACTTTCGACTTTAGATTTCTGATCAAACCAAATCAAAGCCAATTAATTTATTTGCTGGCTGTAGTTACAATGATAGTTAACGTAACACACTAATATTATAAATGCGAAAGTTTTGATGTTTATTTGTTACTCAATCACGTCGTAATGACTGAATCGATTTCAATGAAATTTGATATGTACGTAGATTGTAACCTGGATTAACGCATAGGCTACTTTTTGTTGACAAACCACGCATGCGAAGCCGCTGGCGGATGCTAGTAATTAATATGTGTCATTGACCAGTTTTGATTCAATAAATATATTTACTCGATGTACTATTTTTTATGATTTCAAGTGTCCTTAAACACCGTCTAAAATGTGTCATCAGCTCTTCGGCTTTAACCCCAATATTAGTGCATAAACTTCATATGAGCTTTCAAAATGTCACAGTAGGTTAGCATAAAGGATCAACAAAGTAACGCGGAGTTATGCAGTGTCTAATAGCTAACACGTGCTTCCGGAGAAATGGAAGTAATTACCTTGAGCTTGGTTCCAGAGGTTAATTGGACAGTGACCTGGCGTCAGCTGAAACATCATCTGTTTCAGTTACCCTATAATGGATTGAAACTGTAAACCAGAATCTAGTCCATTGTTGTCCTCTAGCGAAATAATCCGTATTGAGAAAATTACGTTTGAGTTTTTAACAGACTTCAAAAAAAGAAGGAGAGTCTCAATTCGTCGGAATCTTTACGTTCCCCGATTACTCGAAGACGCCTTGACCGATTCGAGAAATTCTGTTTTTGTTTAAAAGGGTATACTTTCCAGGCAGTCTCATTGGCACCAAGTCAGGATCTGATGATGGGATCCCAAAAAAACGAGGGCAACCTTCAAACTTTATAGGGACGCATAATTGTTTTATGTTTTTACCTCAGAACTCCGTCATTTATGTTTGTTCCCACACAGCTTCTTAGTTATCAGTTCATGTTCAGTATAGCTCCAAGGTTAATATTTAAGTTTTATTGAGGTCAAATAATTTTGAAGGTACTTTCCATTGAGGTAAAGAGGGAATGGAAAAGTGTTTTTCCCATTGCGTGTGGTATTGTTGGAAAGGTCTTTAAAATGAAATGGACAATTTATAAAACGATTCATTTGAACTGAAAAAGCATAAAAAAACAAAAATAAAACTTTTTCTGTTGTTTTATGCGTTTTGCAGTTTTTTATGCGAAGTCTCTTATAATTTTTATTAAAAATGTTACTTAATTAGTAACATTTTAGTAGGTTTAAAATAAATAAAATAAAACATTATCTCAACCCCCCCCCCCCCCCCCCCCCCCCCCCCCCCCCCCCCCCGATTGCAGAAAAGAGCTATACGAGCTATCGTGCTAATCCGTAGCGACGAATCTGCAAGACCGCACTTTAAGAGTCTAGGAATTCTAACATTGCCCTGTATAGTTATCTATCAAGTGGCAACCTACGTTAGAATCAACCTGGACTCTTATGAAAAACTCGGCCACTCACATACGTATGGCACCCGCAATCGGCACAGGCTCGAGTCGATATCGAGATCACTTGCCAAATCGTCGAAACTGACGCATGTCATGGGTCCGGCCGTCTACAACAAGCTTCCAGACACAATCACGCAGGCTCCTAGCTTATTTATTTTCAAAAAAAGAATAAAACGCTGGCTTATTGAGCAAAATTTTTATAACTACGACGAGCTTATAGCTCTTAGATGAAGGATTATATATTTTGTATAAATTTATTGTTATTATTGTTGTTTTTATTTGTGAATGAATGAATTATATATTATTTAAATTTTATTAAAAGTGTATACAATGTACTTACGTACAAAACCAGATGTTGACTTATAATGTTTATTATCAATAAATTACTATTATGACTATTATGACTATTATGACTATCACATAAGTAAAATAAGTTCAGTTGTCGTGTTGTGGACCTCCGAGGATTAAAGGTACACTTCGGAATTCTTTTAACAGATTTAGAAGAGCCAACCGAGAGATAATTGTTACAATTAGCGGAAGGCACGGCTGAGCGCTCATGTTACATATTAGCAGAGATGTCTCAGTCAGGCTAGTAAGACCGCCCTAGAAAATCTCTACTAAAGATAGGTAAAGTAAAGCTCTATGCTAAATGCATGTTAGTGATTTTCTCCAAACTACAGGAAATGCGTTGAATGAGTATTGAATGAAATACGTGTATATTCCTAGAAATACATACCATTTTTTGTGAAGGACAGTGATAAAATCGTGTTCTACATTTTATTCCCAATAGGAAAAAATTAAAATTCAGTTATTATTAATGAAAAATGTCTTAGATTAAAAAGTTTTCCTGTAGATGGGCCTTTGATAGAGTCTGGCATGATAGCCTTATTAGCAAGCTTCCATCATACGGTCTGCCAATGGTATGTGTGTCTGGATATCGGACTTCTTGAGGGACCGTTCGATACGAGTTGTCGTTGAAGGCTGCTCGTCCGATCAATTGGCGATTAACGCCGGGGTCCCACAAGGGTCAGTACTATCCGCAACTCTGTTCTTGCTGCATATCAACGAACTGCTAAAACCCGGTACCATTGGGTATGCAGACGATAGCACAGTTGTGGAAAGCTATACCTCTAGTGCACGAGCCAGTAGAGCGCAGATTCAGTCACTCAGGGAGGCCATGGTCGAGCGCTTAAACTTGTCCTTGAAGGCAATAGATGGATCGTCGCTGGTGGCCTGCGTGGAACGTTGAAAACGACTTTTCAGGCGACCTTGTGGAATTTGGTGGTTTTATAGAGGACGTCGACTGTCATGCTCCTGCGTATATTTTCCTATGGAGCCGGCCACATTCCGACGCACTCCGGGGGGTGGTATGCCTGCCAAAGGGTAGATGAGGTTTAGAGGGGTAGGCTTCAGACATCCTGTGTACAATACGGCATGTGTTATTCAGCGCAACATCGACGACCCTAGCGTGTGCAGACTAGGCGAGCATATGCGCCGGCTGAAAAGCACAATGCCAGGCCCGTCGTGCCGAGGACCTGTGGAGCTGCTCCCCATTTGGTAGATGTTAATCGACGGAGGAGGTTGTTTCGTGCTCCCACTTTCGTTTTAGTTTTGTGGCAGTGAACCTTATAATTCAAAAACCGGTTAAACGTTATAAGCCCCGCAAGTTGATATTGCGATGGAACCTTGTCACAATAACAGCTGCGTGACGCCATCCGTCGCAAAAAAGTACAGATAGCAAAAAAATTTAATAAAAAGTAAATAAGCTAGGGTTATGGGTTTATTCGTATTTAAACCAGGTTGTTATGTAAAAAAGTTTATGTTTATTTAAAATCTTAGCCTATTTGTATTGTTTCAGATTCACTGTCGTCTGCCGTATTTATGATAAATAACTCGTCAGTTATTCTATCCTTGTTCCAAGATTCTTCTTCAAGCTTTTCTTTTTATTTATTCTTCTTTAACAAAACTAAACAACAAATCTCAAAAATAACAATAAAACAGGATAACAAAAACAAAAAGCTATAACAAGTACTCGATGCGCCTAAGCACGTAAGCGCGGGCTGACCTTGCGAACGGTACTGACATGACGGTGCGACGTCGACTACGTCACCAAGATGGCCGCCGATTGGAATCGCAATATGAACTTGCGGGGATAATACCCCCATGTATTTTGGAGGTTTTCATGTTTGATAGTTACTCCTTGCCAGGTTATCTTTAAGGTCCGCTTGGCATGTTGATTGCCTGGTGAAAGGCACAGGTTTTGAGTTTTTGACGGATTTATATTTAATAATCTGTGTATTAACTAGCAACAGGTAAAGCCGTTGTTACAATTAGCTAAGTCCTTGGAAACAAGCACCTTTTCATTTTATTTATGTTGCAGAGTCAAGTGTAAGTATTATACTCAACACAACAATTATGTTGTAAGGTTGTAACGTGAGAGTCACTTGTTGCCGAGACAGCATCCGGAATCTGCGACTAACAACCGCGACGCGCCACGAAGTACAAGTACAGGCGGATATGGCATCAGCTCAAGATAACTTTTACTAAGCTTTTCAGCAGTAGAGCTAATATTTTTTTTTGACGTGAATACCTCAATAAAATTGCTTCCATAGTGGGGGGCAATTCAAAAAAGGAATGATTACAAAATCGAGGGATACAGTTTGGTGATGCAGCTACATATATCTATCATTTCCATCGAAAATTTAATTACACCACTGGATAGCTAAAGGATCAAAGAATTATTGACGCTAAATGAAGTCTGTAATGCATCGCGCGCGATAGATAGGAAAGTGCCGCCATTTTGAGGTCATTTTGCTGCGTTTCCATTTAATATAACCTTTGATTTGAAGAAACTACGATGTTCGTTTAGGTTTCAATCGTCAGCTCTCGTCAAAATCTATCGATTGCATATATAGAAAATACTACCAGTTACGTACACGTATTCACGTACAAAACACGGCCGTGTCCATATGACACAATTACAAACCATTTTTTTTGTTTATTTCGCCTAATTTTCCTCCGACATGGAGATCAGAGACATTTTGGACATTCTCAAACTGTTTACTCTTAGCAGTAGAGCTCTTTGTCACTGACATAGCCCTGGACTAGAGGACTAGCAAACTGAAACGCAGTGGGCGGGGCACATAGCTCGAAGAACTGACGGCCGTTGGGGCAGAAAGGTTCTCGAGTAGCGACCACGCACTGGAAAGCGTTGGTAAGGCCCCCCACTAGTTGGAAAGACGACCTGATAAAGGGTGCTGAGAGCTGTTGTAGATGGGTAGCTCTGGAAATGTCAGGGGGAGGCCTATGTTCAGGAGTGGACATCCTATAGCTGATATGATAATAATGATGATAGCTCTTTGCTAAAAAAATCGTCCAGAGAAGTAAACGGTACAAATTTCTGTCACCAAGCAGTCATCCTCGCATTGCTACCTTCCAGTTCGAAGGGGTATGGGTGCCAATGAATTACAGGGACATTAGACTTTTTTTACCACTACTTCCACTTAAATTTCCAGTAAAACGGATGGAATGCCATGAACGCCTTAGTTCTACGTAACATGTGACACCAAACATATTTAAATACCAATCTCGTAAATATGGACTAGCTTTAATAAAACACCACATTTTCAATTTGTCAGTCTGTTTAGGAGCCACGATGTCTCAGACAGATATCAAACTCAATTACACCCCCCCCCCCCCCCCCTCCGCCCCCTTTCTTTTGCCTTTTTGGATGAGTACTGTGCGCGAAACCATACAATGCGATATCATATAACCGCTATCTGTTGTTCATTCTCTAAAATGGATCCGCCAATGATCTGCTCTTGCGGCGCAATAGAGTTACCGATCACCAAAGCTCTCTCGCAGAAAATTAAGCAATCGCGGGTAACCGCTCGTGCAGTATGAAGGTGTGGTTGTCCGCTGCATGCGGCGGTGGATTTGCTCCCACCTGTGAAACGCGAGCGGCCGCAGCGAGAAAACTAAAGCATCTTTAAAAATAGATTTAAACAATATACTAATGGAAAAGAGTTACTACACACTTGACGACTTTTTTACCGACAAGACATGTAAATAATTTTCTTTAATAATGAATTCACTATCCAATATATTTCAAAACGTAAAATCGCTCAACTTCGATTCCACTAGACCTGCCTAGTTAGCTTTAATATTGCTAGGTACACCTTACTTACAGGGTATGTACATAGGACGTGCTGGCTCTTGACTAGTCAATAAGATCTGATATGTAACATTTTAATGCACTTTGTATGAACGCAATAAAATTACTCTAATATTTTAAATGTGAGTGTGTATGTTTGTTTATTTATTAATTTGTTTGTTTGTTTGTTACTCAATCACGTCGTAACGGCTGAAGTCTGAACCGATACCAATGAAATTTGGTATATACGTAGATTATAACCTGGATTACCACTAGGCTACCTTTTATCACATAAATCAGTTTCCATGGGATAAAAATGGGGTATCAAGTCAAGTTGCAGCAGCGAGTTTACCTTTATTTCCAGGTTACCTACACATTTAGTAGGGTAACGCGTATGAAGTCGCGGGCAACAGCTAGAACACTGAATACTTAAATCGCGCAATGTGGATTGCATCATACAACGTTTACATGCGGATTTCCGTGGCGGGAGAAGCGTTCGTGTAGTATGGGCCTAAGTAGAACCCAGGGGCTTCATTAGACGAGCTAGAGGTATCGTCCGAGATTCCAGACGTGTTTGCATCCGAAACTCCAGGTACACTACACACCCTGTAAATGAGATGAGCCTAAGCAAACTATCTACGTATAATCACTAACGTTGTCCTGAATAGATAGACTTATTCTTCATATAATGTTTAATTAATAGGATACAATTGGTATTTGTATACTTACATGGTATAATACAGAATACGGAACTCCGTACTGCGCTCGCAAACAAAGATTCTGGATGTCAGAAAAAGATCAGCACAGCTCAAGTGGGATTGGGCCGGCCACGTCTGTCGCATGCCCGAAGATCTACGGGCAAAGATAATATCTGATTGGGTCCCTAACGCAACACGCCCACGCGGCAGACCACCACGGAGATGACATGACGACTTGGATGTGCATAACACTGGCCCACTCCGGCAGGGGACAGAAAAAACTGGAAAGAAGGGAGGCCTTTGCCCTACAGTGGGACAAAACAGATTAAAAATTTAAATAAATAAATTGGTATTTGGCGCGGGGCGCGTTATAAAAATGCACGACTGAACGTAGCTGCGGTCGGTCGGGGGAAATATCCTGCAGGATGCGCGGAGCGTGTTCGCAGCAGAGTCGTCGCTTACTTGTTCGTTGCGTCAACAAACGTTTATTCTAGAATGATATTCAGAGCTATCTTACAGCAACAGAATGGTCCCCTACAGATGAAAAGACAACTAATCAAAGGTTGCTGGCAGACAGGCTGGACTTAAAATAATTCAGAATGGCTACTGCAAAGCAAGATGCGGGTCGCTAAAGGTCGGGTCGAAAGCGGAGTTCGTACCTTTAAACCCGATTTCAAAAAAGGAGGATTACTAAATAAATATTTCTGGACATTTCACACAGCGCTATCTAGCCCCAAACTAAGCAGAGCTTGTACTATGAGGACCAGATAACTGATAGAATACGTATATACATTTTTTTTGTAAATACATACTTATAATACATAGAGAAACAACCAGACCCGGAACAAATATATGTAGGTCATGCAAACATTTGTTCCGCAGCGGAAATCGAACCCTATATTCGGCTATTCGCCCACTGCACCACGTAGGTCGTCAAGGATGTTTTCATTTCGATTGTTTTATTTTTATGTTTGTTACTTCCAACCTCCTCATTTACTCTCCGTCACGTACCTCGTACGTCATTAACCTCGTCACTTATCAACCGATTTAGAAAATTATTCAAGGAATAATATTTCAGATTGGTTCTATAGAACTTTCACCGAAATTGGTTCAATAATTTGTTTTTTTATCATTCGCCCCGCCTTCCCCACGTAAACTTTACCAAATCTCACACTCCTCCATGCGCGCAATACGCTTAAAAAGGGGTACAAAGTTTTCTCTCCACGTATTAATATACTCGTATACATGAGTAACGAAAACCAGCAAAAGAAGCAATAACATAAGTAAAAACCGGACAAGTGCGAATCGGACTCGCACACCGAGGGTTTTGTACGATCCCAGTATATGTAGATATCATACATAAAGTAGTACTTAGTTAGTAATGTTCTGAATTGCCACAAGAAAACGGTAATATTTCACGTAAACAGTTTATTCACGATATTAAACACGCTTCACGCCCGCGTCTTAGTAACGCGACGCGTTGATGATCACTGTTGTACAAAAATGAAAATGCTTCGTCAGGGATTCGCAACTATATCGATGTACATAACAGTACAAGTTTCGTACAAATTAGTACCGACGTGTCAATGATTTATTACGTAATTTAAATAAAGACTATATTTTTTATGATTTAACTACAATAGACATAGTCAATCATTTATTAGCTAAATAGCACACATAATATAGATACAAAAAAATATTAAAAATATTGAACATAAAAATAACCATTATACAGTACCTACATGCGAAACAGACACAAACAATATAATATAACTGTTAACTTTAAACACGAGGTAGGTGTGTTTGGTATAGCAGCAAAAGGGCCTCGAGTCGAGATGGGTCGTCGACGATTTTTTCATAAACGAAACGAAACTGTTCATCGTCGATCGTCGACTAGTCGATCAAGTAGTTGAATTTTTCGACTAGTTCATAACGTGACCTATAGTCTATTCGTTAAGTAATTGCTATCCTTTTTCTTTAATCGACAGGATAATTTTAATAAATGCTTAACTCGCTATAACTATTTATTCAAATATGAACGCTACCTACATAACTTTAAAGTTCAAATTTATTTTATCGTCGCGTCGAGCCAGATATCTATCGTTCCCGTATTATACGACTATGTTTACGCGTCGAGCCGTCGCGCTCTAGTTGAAACAAACGTCACAACATTTTATTCAACCGTCTACGAATTCAACAAGTCTACGAATAAACGATAGACCGTTGAAGCATCGAATGTTAATCAACGGTTGATTCGACTAGTCCGTTGAATAAACGCCCATGCTCGACTCAGCATTATGTCAACTGGAACTACAAATGTATAGTTTACAGATTTTTCCCTGTACTTGTAGTATAGGACAATATTACTTGCCAAATTTCATAAGGTCAACGGAAAGTACCCTATAAATTTAGATTCTCTTCAGAGTGTCGAAATATACGTTTTTTGCAGTTTCAAGGAACTGTAGACTTGAATATATGGTTTTAACTTAAACTGGATCGTGTTCCCAAGATAAAGGGTTTTGACAGACAAACAAACGGACGACAAAGTGATCCTATAAGGGTTAATTTTTTTTCTTTTTGAGGTACGGAACCGTAAAAAGCTTAACGCGACAGCAGTTTTATAAGATTACTTAGTTCTTAGTGTTTTTCAAACTTTCGCGATGACTGTACATAATTATTGTTTGAAATGGGTATTTATCGCGTATGTACCTTTTTTATTTGTTATACCGACGTTTCAACCCATGACTGTTGCAGCACAGCCGAAACGGCGGGATAACAAATAAAAAAGGTACATACACGATAAATACCCGTTTTAATCAATAATTATGTACGTAGTTCTTTTTAAAAAAACTCATTGGTCTATTTTAAGATACCCCTAACGATGTTTTAATAAAATGAATAAGCTGGTTGGGATATTTATTTTTCTGTCGCTTCATCTATCCTTGTCACTTTCAGAACCTCACTAATTAGTCTCACAATTACTGCGTAAACTGTTAGTATAAAATTCTCAAAATAAATCCTTAAAATAAAGTTCTCAAATTAATTTAGACACGAACCGAAGTCACTAGGACAGATTCGACCAATTCCCCAAATCTGCAAAGTTAGACGTCATCCGGAAAACTTCCCGACGAGCCCCAAAAATTTGGATAACAAATAATTTTTAAGGAACAAGTGAATTCTAACGAAGGTTCAAGTAGTGTCAAAATTATTGAAAGAATTCCAGGCGGGGTTGATGAATGCAGATTAACTAAATATTGCTAGACATTTCACACAGCGCTATCTAGCCCCAAAGTAAGTAGAGCTTGTACCATGGGAACCAGATAACTGATGGAATACCTACTTATGTACTCTTTTTTTTGTTAATGCATTCATTTAATACATAGAAAAACATCCAGACCCGGAACAAATACCTGTAGATCAGAGGTAATCGAACCCGCTACCTTTTGCGTCTCAGTCGGCTATTCGCCCACTGCGCCACGGTGAACGTCAAGAATATTTTTATGATTTATTTTACAAAATGTTAAATGGATAATAAATCAAAGGTTTTTAAAAAAAAATGAAAACATTTTATTATTACTACAAAAAACACAGTATCTAAACAATTTAAAATATGATTAACAAGCTAAATTATAACTAGGTATATACAAGATGCATGAATTTTGCAGACAACATTTATACCTATTTATAGTATTATCTATCGGTTTCCTCACTAGGCGTAGCCTGTATCGAGGTTTGTCATCATTCATATTTCTTTAAAAGTCTAATTTAATCTGATATTATTAATTTTACTTCAAACGAAAATACGAAAACAAAAAAGATGGAACGCAAATTATTTTTGATTGCATCTGAGACAGGTATTGCCACCAGATGCACGATTAGTATATTGTTATACGAGGGCCGTAAGGGATCTATTATACCAGAGTATAACACATCACGATTCATCACGAATGCGAAGAAAATCTTTTACATAACAGCTTGTTGCTAAAAAGAAAACGTTCCCGGTGTCCATTGTTTTTTTTCAAAACCGGACTTATTAAGAATGCAATGAGTTTAAAGAAATAATTATGACATCCCCTTGTCAAGACCTCTATGAAAATCTGATGTATGTGTACACAAAAATATTAATTTTTTTAAGAAAAATAACGATAATCATAATTTTAATACTAGAAATAAAGATAAACTCGCTGTTGCTACTTGTAGACTCCATAAAGTTAGTAAATCGTTCAAAGGGCAAGATGTACGCTTTTATAACAAACTCCCAAGTGATGTTGTAATGTTCAAAATTGACAATTAACAAATTTAAAAACGTAATTAAACAAAATCTTTATAAAAAAAGCCTACTTAACATATCAGATTATTTTGATGATAGAGAAGTTTGGGATTGAAATTGCTCCAACTCGTTCAAAAATGACATTGATCATTCCTAGCAAGAGACTAAGAAAGAGGGTAAATCGTTATATCTGCCAATAACTACCCACTCGCAAAGACTTCAGTTTACCCGTGATCATGGCGCATGCAACTGCGCCGAAATATCGGGATACTCAAATACTCACAAATCATGGTAAATATCCCGTTTTTAGTACAAATTGTGGTGCATTCTGTGCAGAGGTTAGTTCGATTTACGAATAAGTTCTTATTGTGTGGGTCTCTTTGATTTAAATTATAATACTGGTGAGGTTCTAAATTCAAATAACATGAAATTCGGCTATGGATCAACCGTAGGGATTTAATCACCTGCTTTCGGTGAGGTTTACATGACATAATTTGACATTGTCGAGCAGGTATAATAATAAAAAGTATATTAATTCTATAAACCGATATTGTTCTAGCTTTTCTTGTAATTATCAATTAATTTACAGAAACGGATAGCACTAACACGTCTCTAGTTCCAAGGGCGAGGCATCTTGTATTTATGAAACGCGATCCTTTGAGCGGAATCCGCCGCCGGCTGCGTATCTCTCATACCTTCAACATTCCCGCAGCTCAGTTCGGTATCGGAATCTTTGAATTGTCTACTCTAGAAGACTCCGTAGGTACTGATAATA
Source organism: Philereme vetulata (assembly GCA_918857605.2). Lineage (NCBI taxonomy): Eukaryota > Metazoa > Arthropoda > Insecta > Lepidoptera > Geometridae > Philereme > Philereme vetulata. The sequence goes on from OU975443.1 coordinate 7,761,017, forward strand.
TTTTTTTCTGTAGGTATTTATCTTAGAAACAAAACATCTATTTTTTTATGCGACTTTGATATTGAACAAGCATAAGGCCCACCAGATGTAATGTGGTAACCATCGCTTATAATACAAGTAACTTTTTAAAATAAAATATAACCGACTTAACCTAACTACTGAACTGATTTTGATGAAATTTCTATGAGACTAATATGAAAGTATATCCTTTCAAATAAAAAAAGATTTTTTCAAATCGGTTTGATAAATGACGACGTACTGAGGGCTTAGCCAAGTTACATTCGATTAGCGATGACGCTAGTCGATAAGTCCGAAAATGTATGGGATTTGACTCATGCTATGGATATATCACGTGATATATCGACAACAAACCTATGTAGAAAACGAAGCGAATGTAACTTGACTAAGCCCTCTGAGGTAATAACAAACATAAAACCGAATTGCGTGCCTATAAAATTTGAGGGTTGTCCTCGATTTTTTGGCGGTCCCATCATCAGATCCTGACTTAGTGCCGATGGTACCGAAAGCCCTTCAACTTTAGATCATGCGCGTCGTTTTAAAGTTTAAAAGTAATTTAACCAACAATTAGTTTTATATACACAAAAGCTTGCTGTAAATCTTATATTTTTTAATAAAAATCATTTAAAATGCGTCCTGTGGCTGATGTGATGATGGTGATGATGCCAAATACAACTTAGGATGACAGCTAATGCAGTATTGCTAAATAACCAAATACAACTTAGGATGACAGCTAATGCAGTATTGCTAAATAACCAAATACAAGTGCTAATGCAGTATTGCTAAATAACCAAATACAACTTTGGATGACAGCTAATGCAGTATTGCTAAATAACCAAATACAACTTAGGATGACAGCTAATGCAGTATTGCTAAATAACCAAATACAACTTTTGATGACCTCGCATTGTGTAGGCTTTTCGTAAATGAGAGGTCAGCTATACTGGAAATGTATAGCTTGATGCGTAGCCGTATGTACATAGGAGCATTAATGTTAATATTAGGCAGACAAAAACAAAGGTATATAGCGGTATCCAATTACAACTGCTTTTCATATCACTTTAATTTACCGAAACTGACACGTATCATACAACATTACACCTGCGTACATTTTATTGTATGTCTCGACGTAACGAGGCCACGTAGACGATTACAAAGTCTTAGTTATCAACTGAATACAGTGGAAATTAAACCCTAACTCGTTGTGATAAGAGTTATTGAAACGTAGTAAAGTTTGAGTGTAAGGTTGTGCTGTTTTGACGGATATTAAACGCGGATTAAACATGAAGTTTTGAGTTCTGATGGAACTGTGTCAATTTGTAAGTTAAATTCAAAGTTGCGGAGACGAATACATGTCGAAAGAAGAAAGCAAATACATTTATTTGTACACACTGTAACACACTAACACAGTCATATCAGTTATCTTATCACACATAATATAAAAATAAATAAGTAGGTATTTGTTGTATCTAAACGTGGGTACTTGTCAAACCTTCTTGTCAAATAATAAGACAAACAAAGTGGAGGGTAGTTGTATATAATTCAGTCTGATTTTTACGTGTTTCTGCTACCAAGCTCAATAAACCTATTTATATAAATATGATGTGCTACTAGATTGACTGAACACATACGTGCAATGAAGAATGTCGACTCAAACAGTTCTGCAGTGGCGGAACAATCCCTAGATTCTGATTCGACGCACTACATACGTTTCGACAAGGCCCGGGTTTTAACGAGAGAGAAGTTCTTCGTTCCTCGTAAGATCCGAGAAGCGATAGAAATAAGTCGTGTGCCGAACTTTAACAGAAATAGAGGATGGGTTCTACCGTCGGCCTGGAGGCCATGTCTTCATGATGCAAGTGACAGAAGAGTGAGTGAACCTGGTAGAGACATAGTTAGTGTTGTATGTTTGCCTGTACCAATAACTACTGAAGAGAGCAGCAGTGATGATAATGATGATGACACAGCCGGTCAACACGCTGTGCTTTCGTTGACTCTATCTCCACCACACCGCCCTTCCACTCGCGCGCAGTGCGAGGCGAGACGTTATTCGGAGCGGATCGCACTCACCCTGATGAAGGTTCACGAACCGAAACATAATGATTGAAATATGATGTTTTATTGGACATAAAAGTACTATTCTTTGTTATTATTGCCGTATAGTAATAATCCGGTAGCTTAACATAGCTATGCTGTCTGTATAACGCGAGTCTTTTGTTTTATAAATATATAGGTTGCTCCAAAATATGTAGGTATGTTATCCCGAAAGGGGTTGAAACTACCCTTCTCCTCTTCTTCCCGCCCTTTTCCCACATTACGCGGGGTCGGCACAACAATGTATACCTCCTCCACATCTCTCTAACAGCCGTCATCTCCGTTGTCACTTCCCTCCTACCCATATACTTCACGCAGTCCATCCGTATCCTCTTCGGCCTTTCTCTACTTCTATATCCATCCACACTCATATCTAACACTCTTTTAGTCACATCATTTTCTTCCCTGCGCACGACATGCCCATACCACGCTAGCCTTTTACTCCTCAATTTTCTATCACTAACGCTACTTTTAAACTTACTCTGTTATACTCATTCCTTATCTTATCCATTCTCGTTACTCCACACATCCATCTCAACATTCGCATTTCCGCCGCGTGCCCTTTCGTGGCCCAACACTCAGAACCATACATTACGACAGGTCTTATCATCGTTTTGTAAATTTTCCCTTTAAGTTTAAGGATTGAAACTACCCATGAACACCCATGAAACACTTTTCAAAAAAATAAAGTGAAATCTCAATATTTTTTTTCTGGTAAAATTACATATGTAATTTATATATGTTTAATTTATGTATGTATTTTTTTATATGTGTTTTTGTATTTATATTTAGTACTGGTGGTAGAGCTTTTGTGAACGGGCTCGAGGAAGTGGGCACCACCGCCTTACCTTTATCTGTCGCCAAATAGCAGTACTTGTGCTGCTCTGTTCCGGTTAGATGGTAATGGTATGTTCCTGTAATTACTGGCACATAGGCATAACAGCTAAGTCCTATAGTATGGCAACGTATCCACAAAGAGATCAAGACAACATAATAGTTTTTTTTGAATTCTATGTGGATATCCATGGGCTGCAGTAGCCACTTAACATCTGGTGGACTGCATGCTCGTTTGCCATATAAGTAGCATAAAAAATGTACTTTGTTGAGCACCTTCATATTATCAGCATTTTGTTAAAAATTTTGAACATCTAACAGCAGATAATACAGATTTTTCTCAAAAACAGCAGATCTTTACAGTGTTTCTTCAATTAAAAACATCTAAATTCCAAAAATTCGTAGAACATTGTTCGAGTGAGGACTATCACCCCCTTTTAGGATAACATACATACTCACGTAGAACACTGTAAATATACCTATTGTACGTTACACTATCTTAACCATTTCAGCCCGTCTGCACCCACTGGTATAGGCCTTCTCATTATTGATGACCTCCGTGGTGCAGTGGGCGAATAGCCGGCTGAGACGCAGGAGGTAGCGGTTTCGATTCCCGCTGCGGAACAAATGTTTGCATGATCTACAGATATTTGTTCCAGGTCTTGTTGTTTCTCTATATATTATAAGTATGTATTTACAAAAAAAAATATTTATGTATTCTATCAGTTAACTGGTTCCCTTAATACAAGCTCTGCCTAGTTTGGGGCCAGGTAGCGCTGTGTGTATTGTCCAGCAATATTTATTATTTTATTAATTACGCCATTATCTCCTATCCCTACAAGTCTCGTTCATTGATCCTCAGCCACGTTGACAGTATCATTGACGGGTCTGCCTCTTGGTCTGCGAGATCCCTTGACCATCATTCTATATTCGCTTTCGTCCAACGCTAGTGGAACTACTCTCGTAAAAGCAGATAGATGTTCTGTGGTGTTGCAAGGTTAGTTCTGAGAGCGAAACAGATAAAACTTGAAAAAAATACTCATCATATGCATGAAATTAATGCAACTGCAATATAATTTTTCACTTTTTAAAAATAGTACAAAACATAAAACAAAACATAGCCTTCTATTTCATTTAATTTCAGTTATTCCGTGACAGAGTTCAAAGTTCTGTTAGACCCCGCCTGAATAAATAAGCGGTGCAAGCCGCGAACCGCGTTTTTTACCGCATTTTTAGAACGAGGAGCCAAAATAAACAGCAAAATGTGCAGTTTTCAGGTTCCCTTTGTTGCCGGCGCCAAGCAATTACTGCGTTCCATTCTGAGCCCATTTTGTCGTGTGAAATAAGTTAAAAAATAAAGTAAAAACAAAGTCGATCAGATATAAGGACCGTTAGCGGTGGGCGATAGCAACAATGAGCGTAAACTGAGGTAAAAACAGATACGCAACGCATACCTTACATACGTTTTTTAATAAATAATATGCTGAAAAATAAAAAGTTTGGCTGTACAGTTTTTTCCATCACGGTGACATAATAATAAGGACAGTTTTTCACACTCTGGGAATAAAGTCTATGTTTCGATCGTTTCGACCTTAATAATTCATTTGCAAACCAAAAATTAAAATCTATTCGAACCATAAACTTTAAAAAAAACGCGGCATGATATACCAAAAAGGGGGCATAGTAAGAATCCCCGAGCTGCAAATATTTGGCACACGTTCACCTGTGCTCATACACATACTCCCTCAACGCTAATGTTATTTCTGCCTTTAATTTACAAAGAGAAAACAAGATTAGAAGGCGAAAATTGAAAATTAACAAATTTATAAGTAATTGAACAAAATCTTTATAAAAAAGCCTACTATAAAATATCGGATTTTTTAGATGATAGAGAAGCTTGGGATTGAAATTGCTCCAACTCGTTCAAAATGTTACAATTTAGACGTAATTTATTTCCTGTATTGTTATGTATTCTAAGAGGATCATTAAACAAAACAACCAGTCTTGTTTCTTGCCTTTCTTTCTTGGCTTGGGCGCGAAGAACAGGCAGTAAAATTGTCGTTTTAAAGTGATCCTTGTGATTTTAATGAATAAAAGATTTTGACTTTGACTTCGTAATGGTGGGCGTTTTAACTGATCCAAACTACTACAAAAATAAATTGTAATATATTATATTGTATTTTAAGTAAGTTTTTGACATTATCTACATCCTTAATTATTTAACTTTAATTAAAAATAATATAAAATACAAAAGCCTTTTATTTCTGCTACTTAAAAACCAGGTGAATTAAACTAATATTATAAATGCGAAAGTTTGGATGTTTGTTTGTTTGTTACTCAATCACGTCGTAACGGCTGAACGTAGATTATAACCTGTTTTAAACATATAGGCTACTTTTAGTTGACAAACAACGCGTGCGAAGCTGCTGGCGGAATCTAGACTAATATACAGTGTGTTTTTTTTACTGGTACAGTACGGCAGGACCCATAACCAGAGGAGATACAGGTGCAGTTTCTTTTAAAACATCAGCTCGTTGCACCTGTATCTTCTCTGGTTATGGGTGCTGCCGTACTGTCCCAGTCAAAAAAAGATACACTATATATCAAAACAACATATTACTAAGATTTTTAAAACAATCTCAAAAATGTTAAAGCCTAGACGAGACTAAACTTATTACTAAATACCTTACTTATATAGTCTTACCTGTGTACTATAGTAAAAGTTTATTTTATTTGCATGTAGCAGTCGCCTTGGCCTCCCCTAAATCCCTCCTCATCCTTAATTATTTGATATACACCATTCTTATTTTATACCCAATATATTTGGTAATCATAGTAAACTTTTAACTGTACCTGACATATATAGTACCTATGTATTCACAATAAATTATTTTTCATCCCCCCATCCCGGAAAGAGTATTTTTGCTCTTCGATATCTGAGTGCAAAAGCCGTTTTTATGCGCTAGAGGATAAAGTAAATTGAATTTAGAACATCGTGTGCACTAAGTTTGTGAATTCAAAACATCATTAAAACCATTTACTTCTACCTCCATGGTGCCGAATTTATCATACAACGTTTTTTAATTTGTTAAAAACTCAGACTCGGAACCTTCTTGGTGTATTACTTTTTTTTTAATTTCCTTTACGCGCGCCATTTTCTTTTCACGTCATATTATTAAAACCTTAGGTTAAAAAATGAAACTTGAAAACAAGATAAAAACCTAAAATGAGTGATTCTAGCGATGAGGAAGTTTATTTGACGCCAACAAAATTGACAAAAACTGTTAAAAATGCGCAAATGAGCTTTCTCCCTCAACAATCACGCGAGAAGTATTTGAAACAGTACGATATGCTTAAGGGGATACCGGAGGGACAATCGCCCATACAACACGTACTACCAAGATCATTTCTAATTGGAGCATATTTCTACCTTAATAAGGTATTATTTTAATTTGAATAGTATTTATCTAAGTTCCCAACCATATATTAGATCAAAATACTTACCTAAAATGAAATAGAAGCGTATCGCATTCTGCATGTTTTTACGTCATAAAAGACCTGTTTTCAACTTAATTGTTTCGTATTAAAAACAACAACATCTTACGTATCCTAGTCATGGGAACATAGATTATATCGTCTAGTTATAGAATAACAACACAATGAGAAAAATACAACAAGTTTTCAGTCATCATTTTTGGTATTACGGAACACGGTCAAAATCTAATCAAATTTAGAATCGTTCTATTGCTATCACTGTCGCTCTGCGTGGCTAAACTTCGTCACTAAACAGGGATAGTGATATTCAGGCCGAAGTTTTTGACGCGGCCGAATTGAAGTTGCGCTCAGGGTTCGCCGGCGCGTTAACACGTGGCGACTAGTTAAAGGAGCCAAAACTTTCTCAGCAAACGTTTTGCTAGCATATTTTATTGAATTATCTGAGAGAAAAAAATCAAGCACTCTATGGAGTACGTATTCGATGCTAAAAGCAACAATAAAGATGAAAAAACACATACATATCGATATTACACTCAACTTAAGTAACTGTAGCAACGTTACTTTAAATTTTTCTTAATTATTCCTAAGTATATTATTTGTTACAATTATAGATTATTCTGTAATACTTACCTATCATAATGTAGTAGCTAAACTGAAATATAAGTATTTTTTTAATTTTTTTTTTTTATACAACTTATATGGCAAACGAGCATGCAGTCCACCAGATTTTAAGTGGCTACTGCAGCCCATGGATATCCACATAGAACTCAATACAAGCTATTATGTTGTCTTGATCTCTATGTGGATACGTTGCCATACTATAGGACTTAGCTGGTATGCCTATGTGCCAGTAATTACAGGAACATACCATTACCATCTAACCGGAACACAGCTGCACAAGTACTGCCATTTGGCGGCCGATAAAGGTAAGGCGGTGGTGCCCACTTCCTCGAGCTCGTTCACAAAAGCTTTACCACCAGTAAAAGTATCTTATGATTATATTTTTTTTTTGTTTTCCTTTAGTAATTTAAGGGATAAAAAGTTACGTGTTGCACTCGAGTGTATAGATTTTTCACCTCGTGCTCTTTTGATTCCCTCGCTAACGCTCAGGATTCTAATCTGCTTGCCCGGTCATCAAAATTGAGAACGCGGTTAAAAAGCAACTTTGCACTCTTGTTTATAGTGTGACCATTAGTGCTGTGCTCAGGGAGTGCACAGCACTAATGGTCACACACATTATTTCTCGTATTTAAGAGCTTCGCTCATAATAGTTGTTTTATATAGTGTGACCATTAGTGCTGTGCACTCCCTGAGGTATGCGCGCGGCGAGACGGGGGGGAGAATCGGCTGCTGCGCTCTGTCAGTTCGCCGTCAACGCTCGTGGCGGCAGGTAGTGTTATTTGTATCGGACTGTCTATGTCATGTGCGTCTGACACTATATAAAACAACTATTATGAGCGAAGCTCTTAAATACGAGAAGAAGATACCTATCGAAATTGGTTGTTTATTGACCATGACTGTATGTCAGTCAGCCCGAGACCATGACTGTTGCAACACAGCCGAAACGTCGGGATAACAAATAAAAAAGGTACATACGCGATAAACACCCGTTTTAATCAATAATTATGTATGTCCCTATCTAGTAGTTAGATCCGACCGTTACAAGATTATTTTGATAGCACAAATCGATATACTTTCTAAGTTATTCTGTTACTTCGTAACAACATACATTTTAATCTCAGTGTAGCACATTATAAAGCTTTCGTATCCAATAAATGGTTTACGAGTATGAGCTAACAAACTGATAGACGCGGGCGTTTCCTGCAGCCTCTAGACAAGCACCAAAACGAAAACGCACTCGAGTTAGAGTAATCCTTCTATTTTTATGTTTGTTGGAATAAGATTTGCACTGACACTAGTTGACCAGGCGAACTTCGTACCGCCTTGACGCGAGCTGTCAATATACGTCGGCCGTCACTATCTGCATCAATGTGTGAGAATTTTTTTTTCATGAAATCTTTATGCGTGATTTTTTTTCGATATTTTAATAGTTATTCTACTATTAGGAACGGATACAAATAGTACAAATCAAAAATCATCAAAATCGGGCCAGCCGTTCTCGAGTTATAAAGGTTCTAACAAACCGTTTAAATATAAATAAATAAATATTGCTGGACATTGTGTATAATATTAGTATGATTAGTAAAACTAGTCCTTGCAAGCTGCATTTAACGCGACTCTATGGGCCAGGCCACAACAGTGCGTTGCGGCGTCGCATCGCAAAAACAACATCGCACAGCTATGCGATGCGACGCCGCAACGCACTGTTGCGGCCTGGCCCTATAGTACTATGCAAGCATCTTCTTGATCCCGAATACCAAGTTCCTACATCAATTTCAATTTAGTCGTATTAGGGTTCCGTACCCAAACGATCAAACGGGACCCTATAAATAAGACTTCGCTGTATGTCCGTCTGTCACCAGGCTGTATCTCATGAACCGTGATAGTTATACAGTTAAAATTTTCACAGATGATGTATTTCTGGTGCCGCTATAACAACAAATACTAAAAACAGAATAAAATAAAGTTTAAGGGGAGCTGCTATACAACAAACGTGATTTTTTTGCTCGATTTTGCTCGATATTGAAAAGGGCAATAGGTAGACGCTTGAAATATTCACAGAATATATCGTTATATATTCACTTTAAAAGTAAATAATTAAATTAAAATGAAACCAATATTTAAGGGAGGTTTCCAAACAACAAACGTGATTTTTTTTATAGTCTTTGCTATATATTGATAACGGCAACAGGTAAATGCTTGAAATATTCATTGAATATTGAGTTATATTATTCACTTGAAAAATAAATAATTAAATTAAAATAAAATTAATACTTACGGGAGGGGGGGGGGCTCCCATACAACAAAAGTGATTTTTTGCCTTTTTTATAGATAATGGTACGAAACCCTTCGTGCGCGAGTCCGACTCGCACTTAGCCGGTTTCTATAAATTAATTTAAAAAATAATTTAAATGAACCTATGATTGCAATCATAGGTGATAATTGGTCGAAATTTGACCGTAATTCGTAAACTCGACACTAAAAGTTTCCGGAATTGGCCACTTACATAAACAATATTTAAAAAGTTATTACTACATTTATTGAAAATGGAACTCTTTAGCCGTAGAATAAAATTTGATTCATCTGATTGTCAATTGTTTTCACGTTGTGGAGTCATTTTATATTTGATAGCATTTACTAATCTACTAAATTGGTGCTAATTCCGGAGCATCTTCCATCCGGCTACAAGCTGCAGTGGCCAATTTGGAAGTCCCTAAAACGGTTGCGTTGCGCACTCAAGTTGGCCGCTGCCGAGACAATTTAGTCAAGTGGGGATACCCATTCCGGAGCCAGTGTCACTGCGGGGCCACCACACAAACAATGGCCCACCTGCTCTCATGTCCTCTATGCCCAACCACCTGCACACGGAATGACTTGTACCAGGCAACAGAGAGGGGTGTGGATGTTGCTCTCTATTGGGCTAATCAAATTTAAAATTCAAATAGCTATTGACACGAAAGAAGAAGAAGGTGCTAATTCCTTCACGTTACTTTCCCATGGGTAAACCCATATACGTTTTCTTACCTCTCACACTTCCAAATGCTTTCGTTTTTGTTTTTATGTCGATAACCATATGTTGAACAAGAATTATGGGCGTGCTTTACGAGTATTCTGAAATGCTCTATAAATAAATAAATACCGTACGTGAGTGCAGGATTGTTGGAAAAACAATGGTTTAGAAATAGAAATGAGAGTTATTGCGAGCTTGTTTCCGCCGGTTCAACATTTGACTGAATTTAGGTGTGCTGACATTTTGCGCGACTATTTGGGTGGCTGCTGTTATTTTGTTCCCTTGGACGATTACCGGCGACCGCAACAGTGCATCGATATACACGGTGTCCTTTAAATCTCTGTTTTCCCAGAACAAACGTTGTTCAGACCATGGTCTACAAACAGTTTATAACATCAAATTAAAAAACAATACGAAAAAATATTTTTAACGTTACGCCCTACAACATAGTCAGCGCGCTGACCGGGTACTTATCTAACTAAGGAGTAGGTATTACGCTATGGTTAGAGTACCCATGAACTTTATGTCACGGTTAGTTTTTGAACAACGTTAGACTTATTTGAGAAGGTCTAGATTTAATTTTTTTATTCTCTTATTTGATGCTATAAACAGTTATTAGACCATGGTCTGAGCAACGTTTGTTCTGGGATAACAGTGATTTAAAGGACATCGTGTATTATAAAATCATTGTAAGATAGTAGCATCCAACGAGGAATTTTTGCATTTGTAGCAGGGGGGGAGTGATTTTCAGGGTTCCGTAGCCAAATGGCAAAAAACGGAACCCTTATGGAATCGTCATGTCTGTCTATCTGTCCGTCCGTCCGTATGTCACAACCACTTTTTTCCGAAACTATCAGAACTATACTGTTGAAATTTGGTAAGTAGATGTATGCTATGAACCGCATTAAGATTTTCACACAAAAATAGAAAAAAAAACAATAATTTTTGGAGGTTCCCCATACTTAGAACTGAAACTCAAAAATTGGTTTTCATCAAACCCATACGTGTGGGGTATCTATGGATAGGTCTTTAAAAATGATATTGAGGTTTCTAATATCATTTTTTTCTAAACCGAATAGTTTGCGCGAGAGACACTTCCAAAGTGGTAAAATGTGTGTGTGTGTGTGTGTGTGTGTGTGTGTCCCTCTAACTTCTAAAGTAAGAGAATGATAAAACTAAAAAAAAATATATGATGTACATTACCATGCATACATCCACCGCAAGTAGGTTTGAACGAGATCTAGTAAGTAAGTAGTTATTTTTTAATACGTCATAAATAGTAAACCGCAATTTACCTTTCATTCAATCAACTCAGATATATAAAAAAGTTACAACGAACTACAAGAACTTTTATATTATGTTACTTGCTGCTACGGAACCCTTCATGGGCGAGTCCGACTCGCACTTGGCCGCTTTTATTTATTGAGTAGGTTTGAGGTCCGACGTTCTCAGACGATTACGTCCTTCCATTTGATAAGTTTTCCAACGTTTGTTCCCAATTCATACACTTCGTGTAGTCTACCTCAGCCTTAGTTCAAAGACATGAACAAGGAGTGGCTTTCTCCAAGTTTCCAAAGCTCCGGCACAAGCCCATGCATATTTTAAAACTTGAAATGTCACACAACGTCGACATGCAAAACCCACTTCAAACGTAGTCTCATAAAAAAAATATGATATTCATGGTGCTGGCTTCTCTTAGATTTGAATAACCAGGCCTTTTCCGAATTTAAGTAGGTATTACATGTCAATTGAAGCAATTAGTGTGAAGCAATTTCAGACGATGATAATCTCGTAGTTCGTCGTAGTGCGGTGCACAAGCAAATGGCCGCCCTGATGTTAAGAATCCGTTCCCAAATCTGCCGCTGTCAAGTTCAGGTATTTACGAAGTCCGGCAGGCATGCGACTCGTAAATGCGCGGCTCCCGGATCCTATACACCTTATTATAGGACAAATAATTTTGATCCTTTGTCATGTCGATCGAATGAAAATGTTTATTTATAGTATATTGTGTATCTTCGTATCTTCATTTGTATTATACAGTTTTTTTATTTTATTTGTTAAGCGATTGACCACTTAGGTACTCATCTGATAGTAAGGTCAAAGAAGGAGCGAGCTTGCCTAGATAGAACCTGTTCACTCTGGACTTGAAGACTCCGAGATTATAATGGTCTGACAAGATTTCTACAAGTAAAATAACTAGTGGTTTGCCCCGAACTGAGATTTCGAAGAGAGAGTTACAAATTAATTTATTTGACGAATGTGATATTTAATTATTTGTTTGATCTTTTAAGATGAACCAATCTTTGGGTGTATTTATTTTTGTATATATCTCTTTATCAACCGAGCCACAGACTTGTTCGAAATATTCGCATAAAACGGGTAACAGAAGACAGGGCCCTAAAGTGTTACCGTCGCTTTTAGCAAAGCATTGCTTATTTGCTTTGTAGGTCACGCGTCTTAGAAACGTACCGTACGATTCACTACAAAGCGATCGGTATCATCTTTTGACGATCCTTTCATAAAGAGGCGTAAAGCAATATTTCACATCATTTTCGTAGCACTGTCTCCGTTTTGACTTAGTTTTAAACAATGAGGACAAAATAGGATATCGGACAAGTACAATGCCGGAACTAAACGTGGCTGTGATAATTTAAACTCTAACCTAAAGAAAACGTACGAGTTCGAACTCTTTTTAGACTACTTTTGCCCCATACACAAGATAACCACGCTATAATAATATCAAACTTTAACCAAAGTTGCACTATCATAAGTTAAGCTATATTCAGAAGTTAACTAGTTTCAGAAAGTGGGAGATCTTAACCACGACAAGTTATCCCGGTGGATATTTGCCACGATAATGCACTTTCGAAGTCTTCCCGCAATTTTTCATTTGAATTTTAACGAGGTACCAACGTCGCCCTTTAAAATGAAAATTAAATGAAAATACATTTATTTAAAAACAGAATGTAGACACAAATTACCAGGCAAAGCCTGTATCGCGGAGACCAGGAAGATGATGGACTACTACAAATAACCGTCATAAAAAACATAAGCTAAGTTTGGTTCGGTTTCGGTTAAGATAATGTTTTATGTCTTACTAGCTGTTGCCCGCGACTTAGTACGCGTTACACTACTAAATGTGTAGGTAACCTAGAAATACAGCTAAACTCGCTGTTGCAACTTGACTTGACACCCCATTATTATCCCATGGGACATGATTTATGAGATAAAAAGTAGCATTATGTGTCAAACCAGGTTATAATCTACGAACATACTAAAGTTCATCGTAATTGGTTCAGCCATTATGACGTGATTGAGTAACAAACAAACAAATAAATAATTGCGTACCATCTTAACTGTGTTTTCTTCATTAGCTGATTACTTTTTGTAACGACTATTTCAGATTGTATGTCGTTATTTAGACATTTACGCATTAGGATAATTGTTTTATATGTAAATATTTGTTATAAATTCATTAATTTCGTTTCAGAATAGAGCTTAGTTAAGTTATATATATGACAAGTGAATGTGGCTATTATCCTTGACTTACTTTCAGGGACTTATTCAGATATTCAGCCAGGCTAGCATGACCGCCCTAGAAACGAAAATGACATTTAAGTAGACACATTTGTACAGCCTTGCGTAGAAAGTTTTCTACATTCTACGCTAAAATGTAATTTAACTCTATTCTTCCGTAGGTAACCGCTAGGGCGGTCATGCTTACCTGACCGACAGGTAATTCGTTTTTCAACTGCCCAAAGTTAAAACAAAATGTTACATCAAGAATTGTTTAATGAGTTAGTCAATAGGTGATTTTAATGATAGACATTAATATGCAGGTCAGGCTGAACTCGGCTAAAGTCATACAAGAAAAAGTTTGCCATCCCTAGGTCTTATGATAGTTCGCTGCGGGACAAATGTTTGCACGGTCTACAAATATTTGAGAGATTGGGTTTCTCTATCCACGCTAATATTATAAAGAGGAAAGATTTGTATATTTGTAACGAATAAACTCAAAAACTACTAGTCCGATTCCAAAAATTCTTTCATTACTAGAATGTTATTATCCCTGACTAACATAGGCTATATTTATTACTATAGTGTGACCATTAGTGCGCTAATGACTACTCACTCCCTGAGGTATGCGCGCGGCGAGACGGGGGGGAGAATCGGCTGCTGCGCTCTGTCAGTTCGCCGTCAACGCTCGTGGCGGCAGGTAGTGTTATTTGTATCGGACTGTCTATGTCATGTGCGTCTGACATAGACAGTCCGATACAAATAACACTACCTGCCGCTACGAGCGTTGACGGCGTACTGACAGAGCGCAGCAGCCGATTCTCCCCCCCGTCTCGCCGCGCGCATACCTCAGGGAGTGAGTAGTCATTAGCGCACAAATGGTCACACTATAGAACAAATTAGGGATCCCTACTAAAACTTCAATAATGTAACCCGAGGTGTAATTTGTTTGCCATTAAATGTATTTCATTGCGTGCGCTGCGGAAACTACAATCACACTAATAATCTAATGTGTTTGGATGTTTGTTTATTTATTTGTTTGTCACTCAATCACGTCATAAGTAACAGCTGAACCGATTTCGATGAAATTTGGTTATATACGTAGATTATGACCTGGATTTCCACATAGGCAACCTTTTATCCAATAAATCAGTTACCACGGGATAAAAACTGTCAAGTCAAGTTGCAATAGCGAGTTTAGCTTTATTTCTAGGTTACCTACATATTTAGTAGTATAACGCGTACGGAGTCGCAGGCAACAGCTAGTAATATTATAAGTTCGAAAATAACTCTGTCTCTGTCTGTTTTTTACGTTCCCACGACTAAACGGCTGGACCGATTTCGATGAAATTTGGTATATAGATAGATTATGACCGGAATTGAGACATAGGCTACTTTTACCCAACTGCGCAGAAAGAGGGTAATGTTTTTATTGAAAAACTACACGTGCGAAGATGATTGGTCAGCTTGTCTATTGTAAGTACGTTTTTACAAAACATTTGTATATAAGTATTCAATCAGTTATCTGGTTCTCATAGTACAAGCTTTGCTTAGTTTGAGGCTGGATAGCGCTGTGTTAAATATCCAGCATTATTTATTCATTTATAGTTGGCATAAGTTCGACAAATAAAAACTGGCTTCCTTCATTATAAAAAAGGGTCTCCTTTTTAGGGTTCCGTACCCAAAGGGTAAAACGGCACCATATTACTAAAGCTCCTCTATCTGTCTGTCTGTCCGTCTGTCACCAGGCTGTATCTCATGAACCGTGATAGTAATACAGTTGTAAGTTTCTCAAATGATGTATTTCTGTTGCCGCTATAACCACAAATACTAAAAATAGAATAAAATAAATATTTAGGAGGGGCTCCTATACAAACCCATACAACGTGATTTTTTTCACGTTTTATCTCGATATTGATAACAAAAACAGGTAGACGCTTGAAACATTCACAGAATACTTAGTTATATATTCACTTAAAAAATGAATAATTAAATTAAAATAAATCAAATATTTATGGGCTCCCATACAACAAACGTGATTTTTTGCCGTTTTTATAGATAACGGTACGAAACCCTTCGTGCGCGAGTCCGACTCGCACTTGGCCGGTTTTTCTTAAACGAATATTGGATTAAGGTTTTATATCTTTTTATCGGATAACTAGCTGACCAATCCGCAGCTTCGCATGCGTAGTTTTTTAATAAAAACATTACCCTTCTTCTCCGCAGTTGGGTAAAAAGAAGCCTGTGTCACCTGGAGATAGTGTAGCTTCCCAACAGTGAAAGATTTTTTTAAAACAGTCCAGTAGTTTCGGAGCCTATTCAATACAAACAAACAAACAAATCTTTCCTCTTTATAATATTACGAAGTTTTTTGTAGATATTGATATGTTCTTTAATATTGTAGAACATACTTTTGTTCTATCATCAATAGTTTCCGCATCGCATGCGACGAAAAACGTTTTAGGGCACTATTTACACCTTGGGTTACGTTACTTAAGTTTTAGTAAGAATCCCTAATTTTTTCTAGCACTAAATATAGCTTATGTCACTCAGGGTGAATGTAGCTTTCCAATGGTGAAAGAATTTTTGAAATCGGACCAGTAGTTTTTGAGTTTATTCATTACAAACATACACACAAAAATACAAATCATTCCTCTTTATAATATAAGTATAGATATAGATATACAAGGGTGTAATAATGTCACGTTTTATACGAGTATGCCGTTGCAAGACTCCTCTTTTGAGGTTTCAACCTCGCACACTCTTAAACCAACTGGGTCAAGGTATATCCAGAATAAATAGTGGCAAATCTCTTGATTCAACAATCTAATCTGCCAATAAACTATGAATATTTTTATTTTGTTTGAAAACTCCCAAACACCAACCAAATTACAGAAATAACTACGTTTCGTACCAAACTTTATCATCACCATCATCATACCATTATTTGACGACCTCCGTGGTGCAGTGGGCGAATAGCCGGCAGGACGACGCAGGAGTTACGCAGGGTTCGAATCCTGCCGCGGAACAAATGTTTGCATGATCTACAGATACTTGTTCCGGGTCTGGTTGCTTCTATATATATTATAAGTAACTATTTATAAAAAAAATGTATATAAGTATTCTATCAGTTATCTGGTTCCTTTAATACAAGCTCTGCTTAGTTTGGGGCTAAATAGCGCTGTGTGAAATGTCCAGCATTATTTATATTTATATCAACCATAGCACGTCCACTGCTGAACATAATCCTCTGACATAGACTTCTAGAGCGACTGATTTTGTGGGGCCTGCACCAAACGGCTTCCAGCATTCTTTATCTGGTCCCCATCTAGTAGAGCCTTCTTACGCTACGCTTTCCAGTGCATGGTCTCTATTCGAGAACTTCTTTGTGCCCCAACGGCAGTCATTTAGAGCTATGTGCCCCGCCCACTGCCATTCCAGTTTGCTAATTCTCTGGGCTATTTCAGAGACATTGGTTTGTCAACGAAATTCCTCATTCATCATTCATCTCTTGTCAATGTAGTGAACTGCAACGTTTGGCATTGAGCAGCTACAAAAAACTGTATAAGTTGTCCTGTAGATGGAGCTAACGGCGCTTTAGTCGTAATTCTGAATCATCTCACTAATTTCAACCTAGACGTGAAATGGCCTGGTAGCACAGTTGGATTGTGCATTCTCGTACCAAGAGGAAGGTTGCGGGTTCAAGTCCCGTCTTTAAAATTTTTGAGATGATTTTAAAAGTCATGAAATTTTCCGTATGTGTTCGGATAACACTATAAATAAAATACTATTTGAAATAAGCAACGCGACATCTCTTGTCAATGTACTGAACTGCAACGTTTGGCATTGAGCAGGTACAAAAAACTCTTTACCCTTCTCAAAACCCCGATACATAGAACCAGTTTCTATGCAAACTCCTTTTCCGTCCAAGCTGTCCGATTATGGAACGCCTTGCCGGTCTCCATTAAGAAATCCCCCTCACCTTCCGTATTTAAAGCTAGACTCAAAAACTTTTATCTCCATGAAGAGTCATGATTCATCTGATCTCTAATATTATTATTGTAAGTATAAGTATGTAAGTACATATTTATTTATTTTATATATGATATTTATTTATTTATTTAAAGTTATTTATGTACCTAATATGTATGTATATAACTAATTTCTTTTTCTATTATTAAGTTTATTCTTTTTACACCTCGGCCAATCTTCCATTAAGCAATGATCCTCTCCATCCAAAGGTTGTCTGGAAGAGATCGCTTTGTTAAGCGATAAGACCGCCCATTATGCTTACTTTTATTTGTTTTTTTTTCTATAAATCTGTTGTGTCTAGACTGTAAGGTATAATAAAGAATTTTCATTCATTCATTCATTCAAAAAACTGTATAAGTTTTTCTGTAGATGGAGCTAACGGCGCTTTAGTCGTAATTCTGGATCATCTCACTAATTTCGACCTAGACGTGATATGTGAATGACAGTTGGATAGTGCATCCTCGTATCAAGAGTAAGGTTGCGGGTTCAAGTCCTGTCTAGGCTTGAAATTTTTGAGATGATTTCTATAAATCTTGCAATTTTCAGTATGTGTTCGGATAACACTATAAATAAAATACTATTTGAAATTCCTCATTTCCAATTCGATGTCAATTTTATGAAGCCCAAACCTGTTTTTACACTTTTGAAAAATCTAATAAATTTTATAAAAAAAGAAAATAGTTTATATTCTATGTCAATCAACAAAAATCCTACTGTTAAGCATTCTACTATCATCCTACTTCCTAATTATTTCAAGAAACAGCCTCTTGCATGGTAGAAAAATCAAATAAATAATCTAATAAGTCTATCCCGGAGAAAAACCAAAGAAAAGCAAAAATTGCAAGTTTTAACAGATACATTGTATTCTAAATTAATATGTCTAATCTTCTCTACATTACATTTTATCTGTGAACTAGCTGACCAATCCGCAGCTTCGCACGCGTAGTTTTTCAACAAAAAACATTACCCTCCTTCTGTGCAGTTGGGTAAAAAGTAGCCTATGTCACCCGGGGATAGTGTAGCTTGCCAACAGTGAAAGATTTTTTTTTAAATCGGTCCAGTAGTTTTGGAGCCTATTCAATACAAACAAACAAATCTTTCCTCTTTATAATATTAGTATAGATATCCTTTTCATCTTTATCATGGAAACACAGACTCGTGTGAATAACTCGCAAGAGGATGATCAGACGGAGGCAAGTCCTTACATTACTTTTGATTAAAATATATCTAAAACTGTACAGTTTAGTACTTAGCAGTATTCATACGTATCAAGTTTACCCATAGCCACTTATTGAAAGACTAAGCCTTCCTGCACACGATCCAGGTGACGCGCCACAGCCACAAGATGCCGCCACATAAAGCTGGAACCGGCCACTTTGTAGCGGACTCGCGCGACAGCCATTTTTTAAACTTTTTCCTACATTTTCATACGAATCGAGAAGCGGCGTATCGTAGCGTGTAGCGACAACTGGCGTCAACCTACTGGCGTCGCAGCAAGTTCAAACAAAATGTATGAAAAATACTACCTACTTCAAATACACGGTCTTCTTTATCACTGTTTTCCTAGAACAAATGTTGTTCAGACCATGGTCTACTAATAGTTTATAGCATCAAACAAGAGATTTAAAAAAATCTAGACCTTCTTATTTGAGAAGGTCTAGATTTTTTTTTAATTCTCATTTTTTTTTCTTTTTTTTCTTAGATTTTTTTTAACTTTTTGAACAAAGTTATTTAAGTCTAACTTTGTTCAAAAACTAGCAGTGACATAAAGTTAATAGACACGCTAGCTGTAGCATACCTACTATTATTATTATTTTTGAGGCGATACGGCGCCATGTTATAGGGCGTAACGTTAAAATAGACGTTTAAGTTCGCAACTTTTTATGTTTTTCAAAGGCTGATTTAATTTTTTTTTCAAATTTGAGGTTATAAACCTTTTGTAGACCATGGTCTGAACAAAGTTTCTTCTGGGAAAACAGCGATTTAAAGGACATCGTGTATATATTCAAAGGTTTGCTGGAAGAAAACTCTTATTAGGGTTAATCTCGGCCTTTGTGCATGTCCATTTTGTAAGCTGTATAAGTCTGTATTCTATTTGTGTACATTAAAATATAAATAAAAATGCAATGCATAATTCAATAAAATTGAATCATAAAAGAGACAATAAACATAAATTATGAATGATGAGCTGGATCATTAGCTTCGAGGAAAATATTAATTAAAAAGTTTTAATAAATACCTTGTTAGACAAGATAGCGATAACGATAATAACGAGCTATGATGCTTATAATAACTCTACTGCAAGAAAATTTGATTAAAAAAACTGGAACATAAAACTGATCTTTTTTAGAGATAACGTGTTAGATAGGTGACATAGAGGTCCAGTTAGGCCATCATTTTATAACGCTTAAAGTAGAGAAAGAATATGAATATATTCTCCAGTTCTTAAGAATATGTAGGTACATACTCTTTCTCATCATAAAAATCAAAATTAGAGTATTTTTATTCATTAAAATGACAAGGATCACTTTGAAACGTCATTTTACTGCCTGTTCCATCGCGACCAAGCCAGGAAAGAAAGGCAAGAAACGAGGCTGGTTGCTTTTATTAATGATCCTTTTAGAATACATAAAAATAAAGAAAATAAATTACGTCTAAATTTCATCTACATAATTTTTATAAAGATATTGTTTAATTACGTTTTTAAATTTATTAATTGTCAATTTTTATCCATCACTTGGGAGTTTGTTATGAAACCGTACACTTTGCCCTTTAAACGATTTACTAACTTTATGGAGTGTACAAGTGGCAAAAGCGAGTTTATATTTATTTATAGTAATAAAATTATGATTATCGCTATTTTTCTTAAACAAATTAATATTTTTGTGAACATACATCACATTTTCATAGATGTATTGACAAGAGAATGACATAATATTTATTTCTTCATGTGCCTGAGTATTCTTTTTAAGGAACTTCAATTTTCAAGTTAACGGGTTTAAATGATAAAAGGACTATTTAAATGTTGATTCCCCTTGTTCTTAGCCAGTGTACCCAGTACATAGGCACTTCCTGGAACAATTTCCACCCAGTAAGCCAAAATACAATTAATTCACAATGGAAGCTCTATTATGTATTAATTGCGAAACACTCATCATTATAAATACGGGATATAATCACGTACGTGGGAAATACTGTTTATAAATACGCCTGCGAAGATATTCCCGGAAATAAGTTGATTTTAATAACTGAATACGAAATACAAATTTAATCCTTATTACGTTTTCAGTTGTTAATAATAATAATCTTTATTTCAGACTCATGAGGTCCATACACATTTACTACACACAATACAATACACATACTGATTGCGCGCGGGCTCTGAATGATCTAGTCGGATACCTATTTGCTAATATTTTAATACGGACACAGTGACTGGAAAGGTGGGATTAAATCAGGACCAACCTTAGTTTCCAGAAACTTGGTCGAATATCGCCAATCCTTTTCTTCCAGTAATTCAATTTCTTCACCTCGCGAGGTACACAACACTCCACTTTTCTGGTCTTATTTCACAGCAGTTTCTTTATTACTTATTTTGGCACAGAGCACTTTCGACACAGGTATCGTTTTTAAACATCCATTTATAACTGTGCTGGTAATTAGGGAGAGGGAGATATCAGGTAGGGAGAGAAAAGGATAGAAAGTCACTGTGGTCCTACCCACATATTATTATTTAATTATAGCCTAAACACATACACATAATTCACAATAAAATCACCTTAAGTAGTTTAGGTGGCAATGCCCACCCAACGTCTATACATCTAATTATTATTATTATCTGCTATAGATAGATACGTATAGGAAGTCCACTAATGAACATAGGTTTCTCCCATACATTTCTAGAGCGACCGATCTTGTGCGACCTGCACGCACTGGAGCTTGAAAGGGCCGGCGCTGTCCGACGGCATGGCATGGCAAAGGATTTTTGTATGCGGATATTATTTTGAATCTTATTGTAAGAATCATAGCACTCACATTCCGTTAACATCACACGGAGACCGGGGAATGCCGCGGCAGGCTGTGGCATAACGTGGCATTCCGAAATGTGAGCGTTAAGGGTGTTAAAATAAGATTCAAAATCATTTCCGAGTACAAAAATCCATGCCATGCCGTCAGTCAGCGCCGGCCCTAAAGAAAGCGGCCGGAGGTGGCCCCCCGCTAGATAGAAAGACGACTCTTTAAAGATGGTTAGAAGACAGTAATACTTTGCTAAACGGAATGTTACTTTTATTTCTTTTTTGTCAACCCCTGATCCCATTATTTGGGGTCAGTCCACACTTTCTTGCGCCGTTGTCGGCTCAGGCAACTGGGCCTCTACGGGTCTCTCTTTATATTGGACCACCAGGTGGATGGCGGGCGTCCTCTTCCTCTCCTCTCCTGGGGCAAATTGAGTGCAATTTGCACGACATGGTCTTCAATGCGTCTTTTTCATGTTCGTACCATGATAAGATCTAAGGCGAGTCTCTGTGAGTTTATCAGTAAAGTAATGTTTATTTTACAAAAAAATCTATTTTATATTTGTAATTTGCATACAATGGTGGAATCTTACCCAATAGATAAAAGATGGCAATCATGAAGCTCTCTCTGAAAATACCTGTACTTCTTTCCCATCTAGCTGTGAAGCATCTTGCCAACATAAGTTTTATACTAAACCCGGAATAAAATTATACACTTGAGGAGCAACCATGCCACAAACAGGCACTCATACAAAGGTTTTATAGCACCCGTTTCTTTGATGCAAAGGGTTAAGACTAACACTGATACAGTCTAATAAATAAATAAGTAATTATACACCAGGATTAATATAACATCTACTTTATCTATCATTATAACTATTGAAACACTTATGTATTTTATTTTGTCATTTAATGTGGGAAGAAACTGAATCATGGCATATAGCTCACACTAGTTCAGGAGCCAGGGACAGAAATTCAAACAGAATTGTAAAAATTGGTTTAAAACCTTTTTCACACCACCTGCTCGACAATTTCACATTCCATGTCATGTAAACCGCACCAAAAGCAGGTGATTAAATCCCCACGGCTGAACCGGGAGTAAAAGTTGTACTCAATTGCATTAGGTCCTCGCGGGCGTAATGTAATTTGAATTTGGAACCTCATCTGTATTTAAAATTTGAACAAAACAGACCCACACAATAAGAACTAGAGTATTCTCCTCGTGGATAAAACTGTTTGCATCTTGGGCGTGCTTATATCCCTCTCTGCACTCGGGATTCAATATAGCGCCCGTGACGCAAGACACTGTTTTATCCCCTTGTTTAATAATCTACTATTAATTTGATTTTGATTTTGTCAGATAAGATAAACCATATGACATCCTTCTTTTTACATAGGAGTTAATGATAACGTAAACCAATTAATATCTGTACCTACCCACTATCTAGTAATTTTAACAGCAGCCAGCTTCCGAACAGATTACGAGATATATGTAGAGACAACATACCCTCTCAGGACACGTGAAACATTGCGTTACCATAAGGGCTAGAAAGTTTTTACGTTCAATTTACATTGACGTGGAATGGAATGGCAGCGAATTGCTTGTAAACACGGCTACACATCAAGCTATACCTTTCTAGTATAAGCTGACCTCTCATTCTACGAAAAGCCTACATAATACGAGGTCAGCTTATACTGAAAATATATAGCTCGATGTGTACCCGTGTGTACAAAGCATATTTAACTGAACATTATATACGAGCCAAAACTTAGGCCGCTCGTCTTCAGGAGAACTCTTTGCGAATTTGTACAATGAATTCAGACGACGAGACGAGACATAAACTTTTGAAGAGCGATTATGGCAGCAGCGAGATTAGATCAACACTTGATTCATCATCATATCATCGTCCACTGCCTTAGGCCACGAATATAGGCCTCCTCCGTAGACATCAACCGACCGCCTCATATATCTATATATATATAAAAGAAAGCCGTTTTAGTTACACTATTTATAACACAAGAACGGCTGAACCGATTTGACTGAAAATTGGTGGGGAGGTAGCTTAGAACCAGGAGACGGACATAGGATAATTTTTATCCCGAACTTAGAACCAGGAGACGGACATAGGATACTTTATATCCCGTTCGGTTCCCGTGTGACGTGACATAAAACGTCAAAGAGAATACAAGTCACTATAAAACGTGGTATAACTAAAACGTATCTGACATGGAATAACAAAACGCAAATGACAGCTAAACGTAATTTTGTCTATGGTTAAGTATGGTTGTTAATATACCTATATATATATAAATCGGGTTAGTAATGATGGTCGGGGACAACAATGGACAATTCTACCAGGGTGACGTATATTGACAGCCCGCGTTATATGCATGTCAAGGCAGTACGAAGATCGGCGGGTCAACTAGTTAAATATAATAACTATAATATTATAGAGAGAAAATATTTGTTTGTTTGTATTGAATAGGCTCCGAAACTACTGGACCGATTTCAAAAATTACACTGTTAGGAAGCTACACTATCCCCGGGTGACATAGGCTGCTTTTTACCCAACTGCGCTGAAGGGGGGTAATGTTTTTATTGAAAAACTACGCGTGCAAAGCTGCGTTTCGGTCAGCTAGTTAAATATAACGAGCGACTAGAATTAATTACAGGAAGTGATCATCCATCAGATTGGTTTCTGACAATGGATACATCGATTATGTTTCAATGTTCTTTGCAAGACAAAAGCTTCCAAAGGACAATGGGGAAGTAGATAGCAGAAGCTTATACGTGTTTGAGGAAGATCAATTGTTTCCATAGTTGTGCAAAGTTTCAGAAGCAGATGAAACTACAAAGTCCGGCAATTCCCTAATATTACTGAATTGTTTTACGAAATCAGGATTTATTTAACAAAAATATAAAAAAAAAGCTTAATACTTTCTATTGTTCATTAAAACGACTGGCCTGATTTATATTGTGTTTGGTTGTGAAAGTTGCAAAATTTCGAGATACAATTTTATTTTAGTCAGAAAACAAACAGTTTAAATACATTTTTTCAATTATATTGATTACATACATATATTTCAATATAAAATTATAAGTTTCTTTAAGTTCATACGTATTGTTTCTCGATTTGACGCATAATGGAGAGCATAATTTTAATTTATAAAATACTCCAGTGCCTTAATTAGCCACTTACCTACACATACCTACTTTCACTCAATCCCCGAGAGCAGTGCACGTTTCTGGCGTCCGTGACGACACTATCTGGGATCAGCAGAATACCAGCGTTAAGTAGCTAGGTTTTAGCCTACCTTCTTGGCACATGCTGAGCTGATGCCATTTTGGCATGATTGGCATGGCATGATAAGTGGCTAGAGCAGTACTGGCGTTTGTGACGACACCATCATTATTTGGGGTCAGCAAAAAGCCAGCGTTAAGTAGGTACGCTTATAGCCTACCTGCTTAGCACATGCTGAGCTGGTGCCATTTTGGCGCGACTATTTATAATTAGGTAGTTGAAAGTTGCGTGGGATGTTTCTGTTATCTAAGCATTTACTTATTAGAACTTCTTGAGGTCTGGCATTTTTGTCTTAATTTATGTACAAAATAACGTAATTAACCAGAAGTCAAGGTATCCCATCATTTGTTACTTTGTTGATTGTGTATGCCATATCGTCGTGTCAAATAAATGTTTTTCATTTTCATTTTCACTTGTTTTTTGAAGTAAGTAGACTAAAGATAACAAATTATACGATCCGTCAAATTACATATTTTTTCTCTAGTTTTGTATTGTTAGCAGATTTTTTGTCGTTGATGAAGTTAAGATATTTACCTTAAAAGGCTCTTTCTTTTCTTATTATTTTAGGTAGTGTTTATGGTTTATGGTTTAACATTAAAACTTTAAAATTAAAACCGGCCATGTGCAAGTCGGACTCGCGCGTGAAGGGTTCCGAATATATCTATAAAAACGAGCAAAAAAATCACGTTTATTACGTTTATTATTGTATGGGAGCCCCCTTAAATATTTATTTTATTGTGTTTTAGTATTTCTTATTATAGCGGCAACAGAAATACATCATCTGTGAAAATTACAACTGTCCAACTATCATGGTTCATGAGATACAGCCTGGCGACAGACGAACAGACAGACAGCGGAGTCTTAGTAATAGGGTCCCGTTTTACCCTTTGGGTACGGAACCCTAAAAATAAAAAACTATCAAAAAAGTTTATTTTGTCACCAATGTACACAGAAATGGAATGAAAACTTAAAACTAGGCGTAGGCCTAGTTTGACATTGTGACAAAAATGGCCACCCCTCAGCATGTGCTATGTCAGATTCTATCTACCAAAGCACTGGTCTTTTGTGGTCACCGTGGCTACTGCTACATAGGCACAACATCACACTATAATAAAATTAATTAATATATTTGGATGTTTGTTTATATATTTATTTGTTTGTTAGTTAATCACGTTGCAACGGCTGAACCGATTTCAATCAAATTTGTTATATACGTAGATTATAACCTGGATTACCACATAAAGGCCTATATTCCATAAATCAGTTCCCATAGGATAAAAATGGGGTGTCAAGTAAAGTTGCAACAGCGAGTTTACCTTTATTTATAGGTGACCTACACATTCAGTAGTGTAACGCGTACGAAATCGCGGGCAACAGCTAGTTATACCATAAATCGAAGTGTAATATAAATACGTCCCGTGTGATCTATTGCAACGATGCCTAAACGTATTAAGTGGCTAAATATGATTAAAGGATTTGTCAAAACATACAAATACGTCAAATTTAAACATGTTTAGTCGCTAAATACTTTTAGGGTAGCCGATTAATAGGTACATTATTAACTTGAGTTTTTGAAGTGAAAACTTCTTTAGGCGCGCTGGGCATTTTTTGGGATGGGAAGAAACCATTGAACTCTCGACACTGTTACCGTTACCGACGCCTCTGGATATAAGTATCTGTAGTGTAGTCTCCTTTTAAGTTTTGAATACCCAAATATTGAAAGCTAAATTTTTCACTTCTGTCGGCACTCCCGGGGTACTGCTTTTTTTATTCTGATCTAATTGAGGCAAAGAACGACTACCATATCGGTGATATTCTTTGATATACTCTAATAACAGTTTTTTAACAATTTTTCGAAAGTCCAAATGGTCTAAAACATTCGCTATTTTTCGCTAGCATTCCATTGTTAGTAAATATTATTCAAATAATATCTCAAAAGATAATACTGTCTTTCGATAAATCCTCTTAAAGTTCAGGTATAATTATTTAACACCGCTCTGTTATTAACCCCATTAAGGGTCAATCTGGAATTTTGGACACCACCTAAATATACACCAGCTAAACCAAATGAACACCGTTTAAAATTAATTTAAACATTAGTATAGTACTCACATCAAAAGCTTCGTTCTCACACCGAAAGTTGTGCAACAGATTCAAAATAAAAACCAGGTCAGAAAAGTTCAAAGTAACATAACATCAAACATACACGGAATGGAGATGCAAGGCAACACTACGTACACAACAGTCAGCAACACATAGATTATTGCTTCATAAAAGTTTTAAGAAGAAATTTCATTAATGATTTTCAAATTTTGTGATCGCACGGTCAAGATTTTAGGAGACGTGATTCAGACGTCCGTTGTAAACGACGCCTAGCGCGCGACTGAGCGCAAAGGCCAGAAATGTTCAGCAAAGGCGGGCGCGAGTGGCGCCCAGCGGTCTCGATGGTACCTGTGCAGCCTATTACATAAATAGAGACCATCAAAAGAGACAACATCGAATGCTCCCATCTCCCTTTCTCCGGCGCAATTTGTACCGATATCGCGATAGGATAAAAGAGACGGGTGATACTTTTGGCCTGAAAATGAATGTTACGATTTCACTATTAAAATCGTGTTCAGGCCGTTCCCGCCACCTACAAGTCGTTTTTTAAATATTCACTACAATGGATATTTAAGGGCCTGAGGGTACATTATTTCGGCAAACAGCTCGTCTAAATCATTTTCAATCGGTTCTAAATATTTCACTAAGTGATCTCCAAATCAACTTGGGCAAATCGGCGTTGTATGTATTTATGTATGTATATTTGTCTTTCGAAGCGTTTATCCGATCATCGTGAAGTTTGGTATATGTATAGGTAGGGATGATGGCACAATTTTGGTGACACTAAATAAGCTAAAAGTGTGAGGGGGTTGTTAAGATATTCATTATATTGTTCAAGAGGGGTAAAAAAACCAAAATGGGACTATCCGGTCAAGTGGCACGTCTAATAAAAGGTCTTTATGAATACATTTCGACCCTGTTTTTGTTTTTAGTTTAAACTTTGTAGTTTTTAAGTAATTAGC
The DNA here is from genome assembly GCA_918857605.2 of Philereme vetulata. Lineage (NCBI taxonomy): Eukaryota > Metazoa > Arthropoda > Insecta > Lepidoptera > Geometridae > Philereme > Philereme vetulata. The sequence goes on from OU975443.1 coordinate 7,789,020, forward strand.
CATAATAAAAACTGAACTTTGACAAAATTCACAGGGTGCTGAAATGCTGAAGTGCTGAAATTTGGTATGTGTGTGACTTTAGTGACACAAATATAGGCAAAAGTCTGAAATCCAGAACAACTGCAACTTCTACCCCAAAAAAATAATCAAATTACATGAATTCCCGTTACCTGTAATTTGAATGAAACTGTAGGTCAAGTAATATGGTTATTATTTCGTGGCACTTGATAGTCGAATACAAATATTATTTTTGTTTTTATTGGATACTCGCGAGATCTCAGTTCGGGGCGAACCACTAGTTTATATAGTTTCAAAACCAGAATTACTTCTATTTTAATAGCTTTATAAATAACAAGGAACTCATCATCATCATACACAGCCTGACTTCACCCATTGTTGGATATAGGCCTCCCCAAGTTTGTGCCATCCACCACGATCCTGCGCTAGTCTCACCCACTGAAGGCCCGCGAACTTTACGATGTCGTCCACCCATCTCGCTGCTGATCATCCTACCCTTCTATACCCGCTCCTCGGCCACCATTCAGTCATTGTCCTGCTCCATCTGTCATTACCACGTCTAGCCAAGTGTCCCGCCCAAGACCATTTGAGCTCCATAACTCGAATCCCAACGTCATGAACCTTCGTTCGTCTAACGTAAAAGGAACTGCTAACAATATATTACCAAACTAATCCTATTTATGGCAATAAAATAATATGATCTTTTATCGAGTACATTTCGGGGAGTGCGCGGCGGAACCTTTCAACCTGATCCCACCATCTCCATTCTATCAACGGACAACCAGACGCTCTGCGGTGCGCCACCGCTATATGGTAGAAATACCACCCATTCGCACAAAGCGGTTCTCTTCGACCTTTATTATGCGCACCGCCAATGAGTGGAACGCCTTGCCAAAGTCTGTGTTTCCTGATAGCTACAACCTGGGTATCTTTAAGTCGCGAGTGAATAGGTTTCTTCTAGGCAAGCGTGTACCGTTGTAGACTGCATCATCGCATACCATCAGGCGAGATTGTGGTCAAACGCAAGCCAATAATGTATAAAAAAAAATATGAAAAACTCTATTTGAGCAGTTAATTGATAATCAACTGCTGGCTGTAACCGCACAATTAATTAGCAAATATCTCCATCGGACCAACACAATTCCAGCATTAATTAATAACAATCAGAGTATCATACCCGTTGGGAGTCTCGATTGAGGCCTTCGAGCATCGTGCTGAGCTCTTCCATGGACTTTGCCATGACCACAATATCGTCGGCAACCCGAAGGTGAGTGATGTATTCGCCGTTAATATTGATGACCAGTCCTTAACATTCCAGAAGCTTGAAGGCATTTTCCAAAGCGGTCGTAAACAGTTTCGGAGAGATGACATCTCCCTGTCTTACGCCTCTTTTTAAGGGGCCTTCGAGCTCTGTTCGTGTACTCGGACTGACATAGTAGCGTTTTTATACAAACACTTCAATACTTCGATGTACCGATAGTCAATATGGCATCGTTGGAGAGACTCAAGCACTGCCCATGTTTCGATCGAATCGAAGGCTTTCTCATAGTCCACAAACGCAAGACATAGCGGCAAGTTATACTCTTCGGTCTTCTGTATGACTTGCCGTAGCGTATGTATGTGGTCAATGGTACTGTAGCCTTTACGGAACCCGGCTTGTTCGGGAGGCTGGAAGTCATCAAACTTGCTTTCGAGACGGTTTGCGATGACCCTTGAAAACAGCTTATAAACATGGCTTAAAAGAGAGATGGGTCTGTAATTCTTAAGCAAGGTGTTGTCAACTTTCTTGAAGAACAGAACCACCATGCCCCCGTTCCATGCTTTTGGCGTCGTACCTTCAAGCAAGGCGGAATTAAAGAGCTTCTGAAGGACTTTAAGTACCGGTGATCCACCCGCTTTCAGAAGCTCTGAAGTGATTCCGTCCTCACCCGGCGCTTTGTCGTTCTTAAGCTGCTTCAAGGCCATCCTGATCTCATACAGGGTGATGTCCGGAATATCTTCGGTATAATGTCGGGTCAGTTTGGCTCTTGGGTCGTTGGCCGCACTGCAAACAGGTTTAGTGACCGAATCGTAGAGCCGTCCATAGAACCTTTCGACTTCCCTTAACACTTCCGCTTTACTTGACGTTATGCTGCCATCTTCCCTCTTCAGCTTCGTCATGCGGCTCTGCCCAATAGAATTATCTCTCGCGAACACTTTAGAGCCTTTACTCCGCTCTATCGTATCTTTAATACGAGATGTATTAAAGGTACGAATATCGTGCCGCAAGGATTTCCAAATCTTTCTATTGAGCTGCCTATGTGACTGAGCATCATCGGGAGACTGCAGTCGCAAAGAACAGGGCTTAAAATGAACATGGATAAGACGAAAATTATGTCGAATGTCCATTTCGTGCCTGCCCCAGTTATGGTTGAGAACTCGGCTCTTGAAGTTGTCGACGCGTATGTATACCTAGGACAAACAGTCCAATTAGGTAGGTCCAACTTAGAGAAAGAGGTCAATCGTCGAATCCAACTCGGATGGGCAGCGTTTGGGAAACTTCGCAACGTCTTTTCGTCCAACATACCTCAGTGCCTTAAGACGAAAGTCTTCAATCAGTGTGTGTTACCAGTGATGACATATGGAACCGAGACGTGGTCCTTCACTATTGGCCTTATGAATAAGCTCAGAGTCGCTCAACGAGCTATGGAGAGGGCTATGCTCGGGGTTTCTCTACGGGATCGAATCAGAAATGAGGAGATACGTAGGAGAACTCAAGTCACCGACATAGCCCGACGGATTAGCACGTTGAAGTGGCAATGGGCAGGCCATATAGCGCGCAGAACAGATGGCCGATGGGGCCGGAAAGTTCTCGAATGGAGACCACGGACCGGCAAGCGCAGCGTAGGATGTCAACCTACAAGATGGGCAGACGACTTGGTAAGAACCGCAGGTCGGCGTTGGATGCAGGCCGCTTCCAACCGCAGTTCCTGGAGATCAATGGCCTTTGTCCAGCAGTGGACATCCTACGGCTGATATGATGATGATGAGAGCATCATAGTAGTGAATAATTAGAAAAGATAATTTGGAGAGGAAAGTGTACTTTAAAAATTTAGGTGTTTAATAAGTTGGAGCAGATTTATGGAAAGGGGACGACTTGGCTCGAGAAGCTGTACTAGACGTAAGATGCCTCACTGCAATGAGGCAATACCGGTAAGCAAAAAAAAACTTGCCATAATTCTTTCGCTAATTCTTTAGGTGACATATATGACAAATGCACGTCCGTCGTACAGTCAACAATAGAAGTTGAATAACATTTTTAATTAGTATAACTTATATCTTCTCTCTCATGATCCTTGATAGCTAGACAGTTGAAATTTTCACAGATGGTGTATTTCAGTTGCCGCTATAACAACACATACTAAAAATAGAACAAAATAAATACTTAAACGGGCTCCCATAAAACAAACGTGATTTTTTTGCTCGTTTTTGCTCGATCTTGATAACGGCAACAGGTAGAAGCTTGAAATATTCACAAAATATATTAAGATATATATTCACTTTCAAAATAAATAATTAAATTAAAATAATACATATATTTAAGGGGGGCTCCCATACAACAGACATGATAGTTTTTGCCGTTTTTATATATAACGCTTCGTGCGCGAGTCCGACTCGCACTTGGTCGTTTTTTTTTAATTATTCTTTCTCAATGGTTTTGATATGTTATTTTAGACAAAAAATGATTAGGCACAAAAGTGTCTAACGTAGACCCTCTACGGCGTAGCAAAACCCGTAGTAAATTGCTACGCAGCACGTTCACATGATGCGACTAAATTTTTTTTCAGTATTTGTATCAATTCCGGTTGCCATTTTTTTTTACAATACAATGTAACAAGTAAGTTCGTATTAGCTGGTGTTCAACTGTGGCGTCGGAGTTCTTAAGTCGCCCGACGGTTTCTACATTTAATTTTAATCAAACAATGAAAATGAAATTAAAAATATTCATTTGCAACCAAAAACCTTTACATTAACTTAACTGATAATTTTTAGGTTACTTTTAGTAAGCTCTTAGAAATCCAATAGGCCCTGGCAGCTCTCAAAATACGACCGACCACTTGTAGACTCTATAAAGTTAGTAAATCGTTTAAAGGGCAAGGTGTACGCTTTTATAACAAACTCCCAAGTGATGTACGAGTACGAAAATTAACATAATAACAAATTTAAAAACGTAATTAAACTTTATAAAAAGCCTACTAGAACCTATCGGATTATTTAGATTATAAAGAAGCTTGGGATTGAAATTGCTCCAACTCGTTCAAAAATGTTACAACTTAGTCGTAATTTATTTACTTTATTGTTAGGTACCTATTCTAAAAGGATCATTAAAAAGAACAACCAGCCTTGTTTCTTCCCTTTCTTTCCTGGCTTGGTCGCGAAGGAGCAGGCAGTCAAATTGATGTTTCAAAGTGATCCTTGTGATTTTAACAAATAAAATCATTTTGAAATGACCGGTGAACAGCATAACGAAATGATACAACATTGGAATATCGTACTGTCAAAACATAGATCCAGGATTGACTAGTGTTTCTGAGTGCCATTCCACATTACAAAGTGTAACTTGGTGCATAAAAATTACGCTCATTGCTACAGTGTATAAAAAAGAGCATTTCGGAAGTGCCGACGGAAGTGAAAACTTGAACAATTACGAGATACAGAGGTGTCGGTAACGATAACGGTGTCGCGAGTTCAATGATTTTTTCCCATCTCAAAAAATGCCCAACGCGCCTAAAGAAGTTTTCACTTCAATAACATAAAATAAATAAATAAATAAATATTGCTGGACATTTCACACAGCGCTATCTAGCCCAAAACTTAGCAGAGCTTGTACTATGGGAGAACCAGATAACTGATAGAATACTTATATACTTTTTTTTGTAAATACATACTTATATAGAAAAACAACCAGACCTGGAACAAATATCTGTAGATCATGCAAACATTTGTTCCGCGGCGGGAATCGAACCCACTACCTCCTGCGTCTTAGCCGGTTATTCAACCACTGCGCCACGGAGATCGTTATATAAATAACTTGGCATTATTATTATTAGCCTACTGTCTCTCTCTGCTGGGCAAAGGCCCCTATTGTTTCCAGACACTTCTTTTAGGCGCTAAGATGGTCCAGTCCGCTCGGAAATTAGTGAGCTCAGCCCTCCATCTCTTCTTCAAAGTCATTCATCGAAAAAACCTTCTGTTTAACCAGATCAATATAAAATCAGGAGTCTTCAAGTGAACAGGTTCTCTCTAGGCAAACCTGTTTCATAGACGACAACATTACTTAATGTAGAGCTCAACCGCTTGACTATACTCGATAAGAATAATCAAAACAATCCAGAAATCCATCTCAAAAACAGTTTCATTCATAACAAGTCGCAACATTCAAGCTTCGGTCGAATGCCCCACTTATGTCAATCCAGAAAATTAAACTGTCAGCTGTCATCGGAAAGCATGCGACGCGCGAAAATATGAGTGTCATATTCGTTTTCATATTCCTTGTATTTTCCGACCGAAGAAACCTGTCTGTGCAAGTACAAATTACGGCTGATACTGCTGCATTTCAGGAACAAAGTGGCGTAAAGGGTCGAAAGACGACCTAATAGAGGTTATTGGGAGTCGTTGTGAGCAGGCCACACAAAATCGGTCGCTCTGGAAGTCTATGGTGACTCCCAGCTGCCTCGATATCAAGTGATAACGATTGAAAATCTATTGTGTTATAATTCTAGGGTTTGTTAGGTTAAAAATAATATGCCATCGTCGTATTGAATAGAGTGAACGATTTCATTAAATAAAAAGAATTTTTCCCTTTATTATCAGAATAGTTCTCACCAATCCGCAGCTGACCAATCCACAGCTTCGCACGTGTAGTTTTTCAATAAAAACATTACCCTCCTTCTGCGCAGTCGGATAAAAAGTAGCCTAGTATGTCTCGAATTCTCAATCCCGGTCATAATCTATCTATATACCAAATTTCATCGTAATCGGTACAGCCGTTTAGTCGTGAAAACGTGACTAACAGACAGAGACAGAGTTAGTTTTGAACGTATTATATTACTAGCTGTTGCCCGCGACTCCGTACGCGTTACACTACTAAATGAACCTAGAAATAAAGCTGAACTCACTGTTGCAACTTGACTTGACACCCTATTTTTATCCTATGGGACCTGATTTATGGGATAAAAGTAGCCTATGTGTTAATGCAAGTTATAATTTACGTACATACTAAATTTCATCGAAATCGGTTCAGCCGGTACGACTTAATTGAGTAACAAACAAATAAATAAACAAACATCCAAACTTTCACATTTATAATATTAGTTGGATAGTTACCGCAGCACATGCGATGAAATACATTTTATGGCTATTTTTTTACACCTTGGGTTACATTATTGAAGTTTTAGTAGAATGCCTATTTTTTCTAGTATTAAATATAGCCTATGTTACTCAAGGATAATATGACATGAAAGAATTTTTGAAATAGAACCATTTTTGAGTTTATTCGTTACAAACATACAAAAATATAAATCTTTCCTCTTTATAATACTAGTGGTCCGCCCCAAACTGAGATCTCGCGACTCTCCGATAAAAACAATAAAATATTATTTGTAATCTTTGACTATCAAAATAGTGCCATGAAATGCTCAACTAAATTACTTGATCTATAGTTTCATTCAAATTACAGGGAACGGGAGTTCATGTATTGTGGTTCGCTTTTTAGGTGTAGAAACAAATAACAAAAAAAATATTATTCATAATCTTTTAATAAAATAATGCCATGAAATGCAAAAACACACTCCTTGACCTACAGTTTCATTCAAATTACAAGTAACGGGAGTTCATGAATATTGTTTACGTTTTAGGGGTAGAAATCGCAGTTATTCAGGATTTCAGACGTTTCCCTATATCTATGTCAATAAAGGTACACGCGTACCAAAATTCCAATACTCCGGGGCACTGGTATACCCTGTAAATTTTGTCAACGTTCAGTTTTTATTATGGCTAATAACTCAGAAACTACAAGGATTAAACTTAAAATAAAAACGGAGTCGAAATATACAAATGAAGACCTTTCATTAAACGCTCCATTTGATCTAATAGTCTCATTTAGATATTTTTACCCCTCTTGAACCCCAGTATTTCAATTAACCCCCCCCCCCCCCCCTCAGCCCAGCTGCTTCGAAATATATCATACATACATACATACAACGCCGATTTACCCGAGTTGATATGGAGATCTCGCTTCGCTCGATCAATTAAAAATAGTGTAGGTGACAGCTTTATAAGAACGAGTAAGTGAAAGATCGCGAGTAAACTTACTTGAGCAAGCTAGAGGATGGGAAATGGATAGTGAAATGAAGGGAGCTGCATCAGTTGAACCGGCAAGAGTGAAACTCTTAAATACTAGGAGAAAAAATCTAACGGTGTTTAAATTCCTACAGAAATAGCCAACAACAGTAATTTTTTTATTAAAAGATATTTGAAATATTTTGTCGTTGGTATGCAATCCTGCTTTAAGCTGTTATATTAAAATTATTGTAGGTACCTATTAGTGAGAATGAAAGTGCTCACTCCTTGTGAAATACGATGCTCCATTGTCTTCGTGACCTATTTACATCCAAAGACAAGATTTTGTGCTAAACCATTTACCTACAAGTAGTACGAGGTCACAGACACACAATGCTTTTAAAGTATTTTAAAGGTGCTCCCATTTAAATCCTTTTCAAGGCAATGTGTTATCCGGCCATATTGGATTGAAAACTTATCATTATACCTCAGTATTTTATACTAGCTCCTTCACTTTACAGGCTACCGGACTCTGGAATGTTGTTGGAAACAAATAAATAAATAAACATCTAAACTTTCGCATTTATAATATTTATTAGTTTGATATTAGTCTGATTACCCTCAAAGAGGTAAAATTTTGCCCCCTGCTGTATATATATACTTAGTCAGGTCATAAGTATTGTCACACAGTAAAAACTTTTCTTTTAGAATGCTGGCCACAAAAAAGTTTATAGAATTCGAATTTCGAATTGTTCATGAAAATAAAAATGTATACTTTTTAGAATTTTACTCATTTTTAAATATGGAGTTGACGCTTAAAGAAGACCGTGTTGCAGTTATTGCGTTGCATCGTTGCGGTTACGCGCCAATTCAAATTTTTGACATACTGAAAAATTTAAATATAACCAAAAGATTCGTTTATCGCACCATCAAACGATACAATGAAGACTCTAGTGTAGATGACAGGTCAAGAAGTGGTCGCCCTCGGTCTGTTAGGACTCCAGCAGTGATAAAAGCTGTGAAGGCGCGAATTCAAAGAAATCCCAAACGTAAGCAGAAACTATTGGACCTTCAGATGGGGTTAAGCAGAACCACGGTGAAAAGGATGTTAAATGAAGACATATCGAAGAAAAACAGGATATCGTTTGAATGCTCGTCTAATGGACCTGAGACTGAAGAGATGCCGCGCTTTGTTGAAGCGGTACGCGAGAAAAAAATATCGGGAAATTCTTTTTTCGGATGAAAAAATGTTTACCGTAGAAGAGAGCTACAACAAACAAAATGATAAGGTGTACGCACACAGTAGTGAAGAAGCGAGCAACCGTATTCCGCGTGTCCAACGAGGTCATTTTCCATCCTCGCTCATGGTATGGTTGGGAGTTTCTTATTGGGGCTTAACAGAGGTACATTTTTGTGAGAAAGGTGTAAAAACGAATGCAGTTGTGTATCAAAATACAGTCCTGACGAACCTTGTGGAACCTGTTTCTCATACCATGTTCAATAACAGGCACTGGGTATTCCAACAAGATTCGGCGCCAGCTCATAGAGCGAAGAGCACACAAGACTGGCTGGCGGCGCGTGAAATCGACTTCATCCGGCACGAAGACTGGCCCTCCTCCAGTCCAGATTTGAATCCGTTAGATTACAAGATATGACAACACTTGGAGGAAAAGGCGTGCTCAAAGCCTCATCCCAATTTGGAGTCACTCAAGACATCCTTGATTAAGGCAGCCGCCGATATTGACATGGATCTCGTTCGTGCTGCGATAGACAACTGGCCGCGCAGATTGAAGGCCTGTGTTCAAAATCACGGAGGCCATTTTGAATAAACTTTAGTGTCATAAGAATCTATGTTTTGTTAAGTTCATTTTGGTATATAAATGGTTACATAATGAATAAACTTGTTTCAATTATTTTATATTAAACATGTGACAGAATTTATGACCTGAATGAATTTATGATATTTTAGTAAAATAAGATATATATCTTATTTTACTAGCTGTTGCCAGCGACTTCGTACGCGTTACACTACTAAATGTGATGGTAACTTAGAAATAAAGCTGAACTCGCTGTTGCAATTTGACTTGAAACCCCATTTTTATCCCTTGGGACCTGATTTATGGGATAAAAGGTAGCCTATGTGATAATCCAGGTTATGATCCACATATATATACCAAATTTCATTGAAATCGGTTCAGCCGTTACGACGTGATTGAGTAACAAACAAACAAATAAATAAACAAACATCAAAACTTTCACATTTTTAATCTTAGTGTGATTTACGTCGTCCTCGTTTGTTCACATGGATCGGGCTCATCTAAAAGTTGTCTGGAAGAGAACGATAAGGCCGGCTATTGTACCTAATGTTTACTAAATAAAGTGATTATATAACTAACGAAAGATATACCTGAATGCGTTAATTGAGTACCTACCTACATAACTCGAACGAATTACATCAACTTTTCTATGTGTACCGATTCTCATGCAAGTGATAATTGTTATCTTTTTGAGAATAAATGATTATTAAACCTACCTATGATTAAATTGTATATTTTTTTTGTCTTTTTATTTTTAATGGTGTGCAATAAATAAATAATCTATATATTGACGATAATTATCGACGTACACACGGCTATACATCAAGCTATACGTTTCCTGTATAAGCTGACTTCGCATTGTGTTGGCTTTTCGTAGAATGAGAGGTCAGTTTATACTAGAAATGTATAACTTGATGTGTAACCGTGTGTACCTATCCAATAGTTGATGCAACTATTGGATAGGTAATAATATTATGGTAGTGACCCAGCAAGGCTCATGTTTTGGGCCAATAAAGATCTATCGTAAAAACAAAAGTTAGCCTAAAACGCGACATGGCAACCTTGCAAACAGATCTTACTAGATGGGGGAGCGAGGCAGAAGACCGTGACTCTTGGAGGAAACCCATCGCCAGCAGAGTAGTCGCTCATGACAATGCCTGGCTCGACGAAGCGGGCACTAAGACCCTGGACCAGCTACAAGGGTTGTATTTACATGTCAAAAGTGCGATCGTGGCTGCCGCTCCAATATAGCCATGAATGTGCCTAAACTATCCAACCTGGCGCTTATTTAAACCATCTTCTACAGATGTAAAGGCCCCTGATGAGTGCCCCAGCGTAGCTCATGTTTTGGACCAAACATTATGTACTAAAGATCGATTGTAAAAACAAATATGAAACCATAAATACCTATGACTATGACAGTCACCCCCGTGGTTTATTCTATTTGAAGCAAAACTTCTTTACGCACGCTTGACGTGGTGAGTAAGCTGGTGAATGCGTTACGAAAAGTTTGAAAGGAAGTTGAGAGGGAGATATAGTGTAGATAGAAAGAGAGAGAGTTACGTTTCGTATATTTTTAAACGGTAATGTGCAAGTGCAAGTTGCGTCTGTCCAGAATGAACATAGACTGATCGACCTACAGGCGTGTGGACAATTTTATAAATTAATATTTTGAAAAAGAAGTTTTACTTCAGTCGTATGGTCTAAAGCACACTCGTTTTTTATGGAGAGGTAGTTATACAATTTAATTTTATCATCATCGTCCTGCTCTTTTCCCACATTACGCGGGGTCGACATGCATTTTTTTTTTCCATACTCCTCTACCAGCCGTCACCTAATTAGTCACTTCTTTCTTACCCCCACGTCTACTAACCACTCCTATGTTGGCTGACCGTATACTCTTTTAGTAAGACAATTTTCTTCTCTCGGCACAACATGCCCATACGACGCTAGCCTACTTTTAAAATGTTTCACAAACAGAAATAATACAAATACAAGTACTAGGCTAGAATAAACAAGGCAATACAATGGGCGGCCTTATCGCTAAAAGCGATCTCTTCCAGGCAACCTTTGGGTGGCGCGAAAATTACGAAGATACGGAGTGCGGTGTAATTAGGAGAATACATTTACACATATATTCTTAGGTATATTCAAAAGTAAGATAAAGTTCTTATCCTAATACTTACAAGTAACTTTTTATCAAAATTATAACCGATTACAGATAACAGTAAAAACCAAACTGCTGAACCGAATTCAATAAAACTTCTATGGGACCAATCTGTAAGTATATCCTTTCAAATAATAAAAGAATTTTTCAAATCACTTGATAAATGATGGAGTTCTGAGCTAACAAACAACATAGAAATTTAATTAATTTAAGACATATGGTTTTCTCATGGATGCCATTGTCAGAACTGGACCAAATGGAAATGGAACTATACGGAAAATACCAGCTTTCAAATAAAAAAAAGAATCATCAAAATCGGTTCACCCAGTAGAAAGTTCTGAGGTAACAAACATAAAAAATACAATCAAATTGAGAACCTCCTCCTTTTTTGAAGTTGGTTAAAAATACTTATAAAATAGATATATATATATATATATATATCTATATCAATCTGTATCTTTTTTGACGACCTCCGTGGTGCAATGGGCGAATAGCCAGCTGAGACGCAGGAGGTAGTGGGTTCGATTCCCACCGCGGAACAAATGTTTGCATGATCTAAAGATATTTGTTCCGGGTCTAATTGTTTCTCTAGTCACTTTCTGTCAAGTCACTTTCTATTGTATGGCCATCGTTAGTCTATTGTATGGCCATAGTCCTTTACCCTACCCCTCAAATAAGTCTAAGGGGGTTAAGTCCGGTGAGCGTGCGGGCTATGCAACCGGCCCTCCGCACCCAATCTACCGATTACCATAAGCACTGCCCATGTATTCGCGCACTCGCCGATTGTAGTGCGCAGGCGCGCCATAGTGCTGGTAAAACATCCCTTCCCTTGTCGATCTTCCAAGGTCCGTGCTGCAGCAGACACAAACAAAACCGCATTCTGGTCTCGTAGTCAGGAGTCCAGAGCTCCTGCACTGGTGTAAAACTATACGGGTGCTGGCCTTCCTCCCTAAGACTTCACCCATAGGTAGGCTAACACCGTATACGCGGGCCGCGACACAAGTGCTCGCCAGCGGATCTTCTTCAAAAAATTCCAACATCTCCTCGAAGCACGCTGAATAGCGAGATGGCCTGCCCGCCTCAACACGAGGCTGGAATTCACTACTCTCCCTGTGCCGCTGAACAGCACCCAGTGCGCGTGTTCTGCCGAGTTCCGTGCCATATCTGATAAAAGTCCTGCGGTCTTGACAGGACCACTTTCCGAGTAACACATTGTCATGTAGTTAAGCATCGCAATTTTCTAAATCCGTCCGCACAATTAGAAATAATATCAACTACTGACTGATTCAAAATAATAATTAATTGCGCGAACGCCGACACGTGCCAAAGTGCCCGCCTTCTTACACTAGGGCTGGGAAAACATTACCGGAAAGGTATCAATACCGGTTCTGACTTTCGGTGTTGGACGCCAATCCGAAATTGGATTAGCTAGTTAGGATACATAGGTCGACCTAATAAAAGCTTGTTGAAAACATCGTAAATCAAAACCGAACTAGTTTTACAAAATACGCGTAGGTCAATCTGTCATAAAAAGTAGTAGAGCTCTCTATGAAAGAGTTTGTCCGGGAAAGTACTACCACCATACCTATTTCTGCTTCCAAAAAGTAAACTCGCATTGTTTTGTTCCTGTTTGAAGGGTAAGGGTGTCGGTGAAATTACAGGCACATGAGACTTAACCCTTACGACTCAGAACTGTGGAAACAATGTAGTGTAATTAGTGATCGAGCGAAGCGAGATCTCTAAATCAACTTGGGCAAATCGGCGTTGTATGTATGTATGTTTGTCCGAGGATAACTTTCAAAGCGTTTATCCGATTATCATGTAATTTTATACATAGGTAGGTAGTGATGGCGCAATTTTGGTGGGACTAAATGAGCTAAAAACTTTGGGGTGTTGTCGAGATATTGGGGTTCTAAATGAAACTATTAGGTCAAGTGGAACGTCAAATGAAATATTCATTGGTACATTTAGACTCCGTTTTTATTTTTGGTAAAGTTTTTATAGTTTTTGAGTTATTAGCCATAATAAAAATTAAACTTTGACAAAATTCACAGGGTACACCATTGACCCTACAGTGCTGTAATTTGGTATGCGTGTAGCTTAAGTGACACAAAACGCAAAAGTCTGAAACCCAGAATAACTGCAATTTGTACCCCAAAAAAGATTAACCACATAACATGAACTCCCGTTACCTGTAATTTTAGTGAAACTGTAGGTAAAGTAGTTGGTTATTTATTTTGTGGCAATATTTTGATAGTCACGATGATCGGATCAACGCTTCGAAAGTTATACTCAGACAAACGAACATACAAACATACAACGGCGATTTGCCCAAGTTGATTTAGAGATCTCGCTACACTCGATTAAAAAAAAGATTTTATTCAAATACAATCGATTCAAACATTTACGTTAATACCGGTAACCGGTGTAGCGGGGTATTTTAATCTGTAGGTACTTCCCTTCGCGCGGCATATCAAAAAGAACTCCAAAGAATAAGCCGTTAGTCAAAGGTGCCGCCTCGATCCTTTGAGCTCGCCGGTCCCAATAGGTACTTTGTTTTGTAAACAGGGCTATGACCCAATGATACCTAGTTATAGTTACGCCTAACCCCTCTGCCCTAGATTAATTTAGACTTATAGTTTTGCTGCATTTACAAATGCACTTCTTAGAATTTAAGCTTTGTTTCATCTTAGCCAACACAGCAGTTCTTGCATCGACTATCGTGTTGGCTCTCTGTACTTTGATTCATTATTAAATCCACCTCAAATCGGTGCGAACGTAATCCTAGTTTTAATTTAGATTTAATCAATTAAAATTACATATTTTTAAAAATCTAACTTCGCGTTCCCGAACCAAGAGTGGCGCAGCCGGAACAGATTTTCAAAATTTTTACGTGTTTTCCGCGATTTCCCGACGTAAAAATCCGTCAGGGAAATTTTCACGAAAATTCGCGAAATTAAAGTCTGTGTCGAACCAAACAAATTTCTCTTACGGGTATTGAAAAGTGAGCATGGGAGTAGCGGTCGGTTGGTGAGTAAAACTTTTCGCCATTCCTTTCCTATAATCTCCTAACCTCATAAAAATGCGTGTTTTTTAAAAAAAATATAATTTTGATATTTTGTTATTATTGAGATTAGACTTCTCTCATTATAACGTGACTGGTTAACTTGTATGTAATTCTATCAAGCTAACCTTGTTCTAAAAATAGAACACCATAGAGTTAAGAAAAATTAGATAGTGCATATTTTATAACTCAGATCTGTACTGTAAGTTAAAATAGGTAAAAATTAGTGTTACTTGATCTTGAAATCGATCGTAACATAATTTTAAAATTTAGGTAAAATCAATTTTTTTTACAAAATATTTTTTACATATTTACAAAAAAAAGAATTCCCTTATTCCAACTTTGTTGAGCTTTTAGTTGTATTTCTATAGTATTATTTTTTTGTTTTTGTGTGTTAATTTATATCTGTGTAAAATTAAGTGAAGTTGCCTTCTCCGATTATTTTACTACTCTATGGCAATGGCGAAAGTAGAGCCAATTCCAAAGGAAATTGTTCAATTAATACCATTGTATAACGGTAACAAAAGACATTTAAGTCTTTATTTACGAAAATGCCAATATGTGATCGATCGATTCAGTAAAAAAGATTTTGAAGAACAAAATTTATACGTCTTTAACGTTTTAACAAGTAGGCTTACGGAGAATGCAGCTGCGCTCTTATCGGAACGAGAGGATGTTGTGTCTTGGTCCGCTCTAAAGGAATTGCTCATTCAGCATTTCGGAGATCCGCGTAGTGAAGCTTGTATAAACATCGAATTAGAATCATTAAAAATTAAATCAGGAGAGAGTTATTTGGATTTTTGTAATCGCATCCAAAGTGTGCGATCTTTATTGATGTCGAAAGTAAATTTGATTGCGGATAGCGATTTAAAACGTGCGAAATTGATAATTTACAACAATACGGCTCTGAATGTATTTTTGTACAATCTTCCTGAAAATATGGTGCGCGTAGTAAGACTAAAGACACCCTCTACTTTAGAAGAGGCATTGACCATTGTTCTTGAGGAAGTTAACTTCCTAGAGCAATATAACATGAGAAATAAAATACATGGCAGCAACCAAATTACAGGTTCAGGTTCAAGGCCATTGATAACACAGCCATCTGGGTACAAACCACCCACATTGCCTAACAATGATACATTGCCGAAATTTAAATTTGGTATTCCTCAAAACTCACAGATTAGGGTACCCCAATTACAAGGGCAAGTTCAGCAACAAAATTTTGGAGGCTTCCGCCCACCAACATTTGGCTATAAGCCACAGTTTGGCCTTCAGCCACAGCGACAATTTGTCCCTCAGCAGTTTGGTTATAGACCATCACAGCCATTTGGCTACAGACCATCACAACCATTTGGTTATAAACCACCACAGTTTGGTAACAAACCATTAGGGTATACTCCTCAGGTACAAAAACCTCAATTGCAAACGACTGATGTAACTATGAGGACAGCCGCGCCTCTAAAACCTCAACCACCACAAGGTTTTAAATTAAATGAACTGAGTATGAACGAGTACGATCGTGAACCCTACTATGATGAAAACTATTACTCTGACGATTACAATTATGATGACGTAAACGGACTGAACTATTGTAGCGACTATAATAACATGCAATATACCGACGAACAATATGAACTACCAGAACAGACTGACGAAACTCAGACGGATTTTCACGAAAGTATCTCGATAGACAAGAAGTCCTAGAACTAAATTGTGATCCTAATTTAAAACTTCCGTACATTTATTTAGAAGAAATTGATGCAAAAATGATGATTGATACCGGAAGTATGAGATCATTCATTAGTCCCCGAAAAGCTTATCAGTATTTTGGCGAGTTTATTCGAAACGAACCATTTCAAGTAGTTAGCACCCACGCGTCCAGTAGACATGATCAGGTGATAGAAATCCCTCTTATGCCTACTTTTGTAAGCAACAATTGGCACAAATTCTATATGTATGATGTTGACGCGCGTTATGACGGACTTATTGGAAACGATCTGTTACAACAATTAGACGCGATTATTGATTTAAAGGAACAACTATTGAAGACAAGTACGACTTGTATTCCAATAATCAATAATAATTTAAATTACACAATCAATATTCCCCCACGATCAGAACAACGAGTTAAATTACCAATAGACCAATATTCAGGTGAAGCCATACTTGACTTCCACAAATTTACAAACGGATTACGAATGCCTAGTGCAATAGTTAACTGTATAAACGGATATGCGTCTACGGTTATACAGAATACCTTAGATCAACCAAAGCAACTGATTATTAGACGACCCTTTACAGTGACACGATATGACGGTAATGAATGTGACTTAAACATGACAAAGGACATGAACGAAATAGAAACAGATTATTTGCTTGAAGAAAATTTAAGTAAACTCAGACTTGATCATACTAACGACGAAGAACGTGAGAAAATATTTAGACTTTGCATGGATTACAAAGACATATTTTACTGCGATCAAATTCCCTTGACGTTTACTAATAAGGTTAAACATAACATACGGACAAAGAACGAGGACCCTATATACGTCAAGCCATATAGGCAAGCCCCGTTTCTACAGAACGAAATTAATAAACAGGTAGATAAATTACTGAAGGACAACGTAGTTCAGGAGTCTCATTCTCCTTGGAACGCGCCTGTACACCTGGTGCCTAAGAAGATGGATGCATCTGGCGAGGTGAAGTATAGGATGGTAGTTGACTATAGACGACTTAACGACATAACCATTGACGACAAATATCCCCTACCAAACATTACAGACCTTTTCGACAAATTAGGAAAAAGTTCTTACTTTAGTACCCTTGATCTAGCAAGTGGTTACCATCAGATCGAAATAGAAAAGAAGGATAGGCAGAAGACGGCTTTCAGCACGCAGAACGGACATTTTGAGTTCCTTAGAATGGCTTTTGGGCTAAAAACTGCTCCTGCGACATTCCAGAGGACGATGGACAACGTTTTACGTGGTCTACAAGGTCTACATTGCATGGTTTACTTAGACGACATAATTATATTCTCAAATAGCTTAGAAGAACATATTCAAAAACTACGGACTATCTTTGACAGAATTAGAGCGACTAACTTGAAAATACAGCTTGACAAATCGGAGTTCTTACGTAAAGAAGTACTTTACTTGGGCCACACGATAACGAAGGACGGACTTAGACCGAATAATGATAAAATTGACGCAGTGTTGAAATATCCCATTCCGAAAACACCGACTGAAATTAAAAGCTTCTTAGGTCTAGTAGGATATTACAGACGATTTATAAAGGACTTTGCAAAGGTAACCCAACCCCTGACAGCTTGTTTGAAGAAACGTAACGGAATTGTAATTGACCAGAAGTACATTGACGCATTTAATAAATGCAAAGAACTCTTGACGCATGCCCCATTGTTACAGTACCCTAACTTTGACAACCCTTTCGTGCTTACGACTGACGCGTCAAATGTAGCGGTAGGTGCAGTACTATCCCAGGGACCGATTGGTAGTGATAGACCGGTGGCGTATGCTAGTCGAACACTCAGTGACACAGAATCACGTTACAGTACGATTGAACGTGAATTGCTCGCTATTATCTGGGCAGTGAAACATTTTAGGCCTTATTTATACGGTCGTAAATTTTTCATATACACAGATCATCGACCATTAGTATGGCTTCGATCTCTGAAAGACCCGAGTAGCAAACTCACTCGTTGGAGGTTGCGTTTACAGGATTATGATTACGAATTAATTCATAAGAGCGGTAAACAGAACACCAACGCAGACGCCTTGTCTAGGATTAAGATCAATGCTATAGATTCGGATAATGAGGATCAATCGATGGCAGTTAACGTTGATGATAAAGAACAGAGACTAAAGAAACACCTAGATGAAATAGTTGAGGATATAGGAAAGATAGCTCGAAAGAAAACGGCACGTAACGACTCATCAACGATAACAGTATCAGATTCGAGTAGGACAGCGACAGTCATTCCAATAGCAATCTCCGACACACTGTCAATACATAGTATTGACAACGACGAATACCCTGTGCGATCAGAATCAAGTAAATCTCAAACAGTTCATTCAGCTTTAGAATTAGAATCCACTGGAATACCGATTTTACATGAGGCAATTGACACCAAGCCTAACCAAATCTTGGTATACTCATGGTTTAAAAATGAGATGCAAGTTAGAAATCTTTCTCGAACTAAACAAAAGGTTTTGGAAGTTTTCCTACCCCTAGATAATTCAGAACTAATTAAAGAATTTTTAAAACAATACATAAAACCAAAAATTAAGTATTTTATTTACTTTGAGGAAAAAGAACATCGTAAATTATTTGGAAATATAATTATTCAACTTTTCAAGAAAGGTATGATTAATTTCTATGAATGCACAGAGCGGGTAGTTGCTATTGAAGATGAAAATGAACAAAGGGCAGTAATAGTTAAATATCATGAAGGAAAGACATGCCACCGCGGTATTAAGGAAACGTTGGTTAGGATTCGTAGAAATTATTATTGGGATAGAATGCAAGAAATAGTAACAGCAGTCATAAATGCTTGCGAAGCATGCCAGAAAATGAAATATGATAGGAAACCCATCAAGCCTATCTTACAATTAACGCAAACACAAGAGGCCCCTTTTCAAGAGATTTTTATAGACCTTTTTAGCATTGAAGGAAAAACCTATCTGACACTTATTGATGCTTTCAGTAAGTTAGGACAGGCAATTGAAATTCAAGGAAAATCAACACCTGAAGTAATCAGAGCTTTGATGAAGTACTTTTCATATTACGGCATCCCCCGAAGGATCAGTTCAGACCCCGGTACTGAGTTTAATAATGAATTAATGAAAGAATTTCTAAGTTTACATAAAATTGAACTTCACGTTGGTACGCCCAATAACCCTAATTCAATGGGGCTTATTGAACGTTTCCATTCCACAATAATTGAAATTTATAGATTGGCTAAATATGAAAAACGCTGTACGGATGCAGCATCAGTTATGACGTATTCAGTTATGGCTTATAATCATACCATTCATTCTGTTACTGAACTAACTCCATTTGAAGTGGTATTCGGACACACTGATACAAGCAGCCCTTATGGCATCGAATTAGAAAAGCGTTATTTCCAGAAACTGGTTAAAGATCATGCTAAGCGAACTAAAGTATTGTATGAGAATTTGGTAGAAAAGATGATAACAACTAAAGGGAAGAATAGGGAAAAGAAAGGTGGTGAACTTGAAGTAGAGTTTCCTCTAGGAAAGACAATTTTTGCTAAAGATGTTAATAAGCGGAAAAGCAAAGATAAACCTCGATATGTAAAAGCGAAGGTAGTAGGTGAACCCGAGAGAAACGTTTTGCCTATCCAAGTAGGGGAAAGGAAAACGAAAGTTCCTATAAAAAATATCAAACGTCCTCCACAGGTGGTGCAGCATACTGCTGGTAGCAGTGCCGACCCTGGCCCTTCGTCTGCAAAACCTTAATGGCAACCCGGGAATACTTCCGATAAAAGAAGGTCAAGCATACGTGCAAATTAATCATTGGACTATAGTTAAGGTTATTCATTTGGAAAAGATTTATAATGATTTAAATTATATTGCAACAAACTATGAGCAGCTATGTAAACTGATCGATTGGAATGCACCATATTCTCATGAAATGAGAAGTATAAAATCACATACAGAGTTCATACGCGATATAACTAAAGATAAATACCGACAACTTGTTCCACAGCAGCGTTATAAAAGAGGTCTCATAAATCCATTGGGTTCTATTATAAAAATTGTTACAGGGAATCTTGATCATGACGATGCAATTAAATTTGATAAACTCACTTCTGATTTAAGTCATGACCAAATTATCATTTCTAAGAAATTAACTTTGGTTTCAAAAATGTTTGACAGCTTCATAAATGTAACTGAAACGATTAATCAGAATACTGTAAATT
Source organism: Philereme vetulata (assembly GCA_918857605.2). Lineage (NCBI taxonomy): Eukaryota > Metazoa > Arthropoda > Insecta > Lepidoptera > Geometridae > Philereme > Philereme vetulata. The sequence continues at coordinate 7,809,365 of OU975443.1, forward strand.
TAGATAACCGTTTAAAGAAGGCTGAGATAATGTTAAGAGATTTAACTGCTAAGGGAAATAATTGGATTTTCCACACATACATTATTGGATTATTTAACGTTTTTACAAGCAGTTTTCGTACCATCTTTATAAGACTAAGTGAAATTGAAACTGCTCTAGCATTAAGTAAGGTCTCAATATTACATCAATCTATCGTGAACTCTACAGAACTTATGTATCATTTGAAATTAATTGCTGACTCTGAAAGCTTAGTGTATTCGCCTATCGATGAAAATTTGTTAAAATTAGAGGAAACTATTTGTGTAAAATCTTTTGTTAAGAAAAACCAGATCACGTTCATTATGGAAATTCCAGTTACTGATAATTGTACTTATAATTATTTTAAATTGTACTCCTTACCAATTTTCCACCAATCCGAAAATAAAACCTTTGCCATTTTCCCTAAATATCCTTACCTATTGGCGAAAGGGATGAAATACTTACCAATTGCGAAACCGTGCCGCCCGTTATCTACTGGCGACCATTTTCTATGTTCTGCAGACAACCGAGCCCTGTACCATGAGCTCACTTGTATGGAGCAGCTGATGAAATTTGACGATGACCCCACTTGCTGTACGCCGCATCAGGTCCACATTGAGAAGGTCAAAGTCCAGCAAGTCAACTCTGATAATTGGATTTTATATAGTAGACTGAAGACTACTCTAATTAAATACTGTGACAACGAGGTCAGCACCAAGCAACCTGTATTCGGAACTTACCTCGTGACCATCGACGAGCCATGTAATTTGGAAATCAACGGAATTCGTATGGGTCACCGTATCATCATAGAATCAGATGTTGTGGAGCCGATCCCGATCCTCGTCTTACCGCAGCTACCTAAGAACGCGAGTCTATCCAGTGCACGCGCACTCGACATGAAGGGTATCAGCTTAGATGAAGTTAAATTCATGGCGTACTCTTTAAAACATAGTGCAGTGATCGAAAGTGTTTTAAACGAAAGGAAAGACTTTAGCTTCGGTGAAAATTTAGGATACGTAACTTTAGGATTAGTTATCTTTAGTTTTTTCATGTTTTTATTGTATGTGTATCGCTTAAAATTGTTTAGATTCCTATTTGATAAGAAAAATTATCGGAACAAATCCCAAATCGATCCAACCGATAATTTTCCTCTTAGGGATGGAGGAGTTATAGTTACGCCTAACCCCTCTGCCCTAGATTAATTTAGACTTATAGTTTTGCTGCATTTACAAATGCACTTCTTAGAATTTAAGCTTTGTTTCATCTTAGCCAACACAGCAGTTCTTGCATCGACTATCGTGTTGGCTCTCTGTACTTTGATTCATTATTAAATCCACCTCAAATCGGTGCGAACGTAATCCTAGTTTTAATTTAGATTTAATCAATTAAAATTACATATTTTTAAAAATCTAACTTCGCGTTCCCGAACCAAGAGTACCTACTCATTAAATCACAGCTGTTATTGCCTTTGTTTGTTTTTAGTTTTAAATTTAGTAGGTATGTAAATTGCATGTTCATTTTGGTTCATTAAACTTTATTCTTATTCTTCTCTTCTTCTTTGGCAGAAACCAGAATTGAAAAAAAAACTCCTCAATTTTGACACTGCACAGATACCTATCTCTCAAAGAATTGGATAAAGTAGGTACCTACCTAATTGGAATAATTTCAATAAGTTTACCGTGGCTAGAGTGGGCAGTTTGCAGTTAACCAATCCCGGGTCCACAATTTTTAGGCGTTTCCGGGCCAATGTCCACCTAAGCGTAGATTTGCAGAGATGAGAATACCATGGGAAAATAACTAATAGCATATCGATATTCCGACATCTCTCCGCTCAGCTTTAATGGAAACGGTCAAGCGTCATGTCTTATTTTCTACAGTGCATTCGCATCAAAGTTCTAAGCAGAGAGCGCTTAAAGAGAGGACATAAGTAGCAAATCTACGCTTTTGTGGATAAAGGCCTTTATTTTTGGATGTCGACTGCAAGCTTAGGGAGTAAGTTTTATATCGAATTAATCACCTAAACATAGTCGATTTTCTTTAAAATTTGTATATATAACTAGTAGTTTTTTTCCGAGAAGTCTTTTTTTATGTTTTGAGAAAACGTCCCTTGAATATCGTCAGTATATTATCAAACACCCTGTATATTATAAGTATGTATTTACAAAAAAAAATATATAGCAAACTATACTAACAGATAATATAGGCCCCCAGAGAATCATAACGTCATAAGTTAAAAGAAATAAATATTTAATATACATTCCCTTGTCAATACATCTATGAAAATCCGATGAATGTTCACAAAAATATTAATTTGTTTAAGAAAAATAGCGATGATCATTTTAATACTAGAAATAAAAATAAACTCGCTGTTGCCACTTGTAGACTCCATAAAGTTAGTAAATCGTTTAAAGGGCAAGGAGTACGCTTTTATAACAAACTCACAAGTGATGTACAAAAATTGACAATTAACAAATCTAAAAACGTAATTATACAAAATCTTTATAAAAAAAACCCTACTATAACATATCAGATTATTTAGATGATAGAGAAGCTTGCGATTGAAATTGCTCCAACTCGGTCAAAAATGTTACAATTTAGGCGAAATCTAATTTCTATATTGTATGTAGAACAACTAGCCTTGTTCGTTGCCTTTCTTGCCTGGCTTGGTCGCGAAGGAACAGGCAGTAAAATTGACGTTTCAAAGTGATCCTTGTGATTAATGAATAAAAAGATTTTGATTTTGGCGCTACTTTCAATTTTCCTTTATTGTACTCATTCCATTCTTATAATTATACAATTATCTGCCGATCCCTGATGCAGCTCTACAGGCTGTTGCCTGACTGGCCTAAGTGTAAAATATAATATACCTACTCGTAAGTGGACAAACCACTGTGTAACTATTCTAAGAATAATGATGATCTATTAGTAGACCTTTAGGTATAAACAAATGTTTTAAACATAACTACTATCAATGCAATGTAAAGAAAATAGAAAGAAAGAAAATATATTTATTCGCATCACAAAAGAATCATGATAATTATGATCTCAAACAATAAAAACTAAACATATTTACATTAAACATAAAATTAACAATAACATAGGCACGTGTCTTATTAATGTACTCACATCCTTCTCCTTGGCGTAATAGAGCGTGCGCCCGCGCAGCCGGCAGTAGCGTCGCTGCCATCGCTGGAAGCTGCGCGTCTGCTTCATCAGGTAACCCTCCTTGACCACGGGCTGGGAACAAAGTAAAACATTTTTTTAATTTCTATTTGTTAGTTTGACATGTCTGCTCCTGAATGACTCTTGAATAAAAAAAAAAATATTGCTGCACACAGCGCTATCTAGCCCCAAACTAAGCAGAGCTTGTACTATGGAAACCAGGTAACTGATAGAATACTTATATACATTTTTTTTTGTAAATACATACTTATAATATATAGAGAAATAACTAGACCCGGAACAAATATCTGTAGATCATGCAAACATTTGTTCCGCGGCGGGAATCGAACCCGCTATCTCCTGCGTCTCAGCTGGCTATCCGCCCACTGCACCACGGAGGTTGTCAAACATTCGACAGTTAAAACATGAGTTAAAACATTCGACAGCTACCTTATTCTGTACTAATGATAATGAATGATGCTTCCTGCGACCACTATGTCTGCTCATACCTAGTAAAATCAAGACCTAATAAAATTTACAACATAAAACCAGGCCCCGAGTCCCCGGCGGCCCCGCTAATCCTGGCTATGGTAGCAGTCACGGTAACGGCGGGGCCAGGGGTGCTAAGAATCCCCGGGCGACGATCGGCTACCAAACCCTACGACGACCACTGGCCCTGGTAACACACAACATCTGCACTTTTAGGACAGACGAAAAGATTGTTGAGATGGAAGAAGAAATTAGTAGATTACACTGGGACATTTTGGGGTTATCAGAAGTCCGTAGAGAGGGTGAGGACACGATATCCCTTAAGTCTGGTAACCTACTATACTACCGGGAGGGCGACCAACAGTCCCAAGGTGGTGTTGGGTTTCTCGTTCACAAGTCACTCATCAACAACATTATCACCATCGACAGTGTGTCGAGCAGGGTCGCGTACCTGACACTCAGAATATCTAAGCGTTATTCGCTGAAGGTCGTTCAGGTATATGCGCCGACCTCTTCACACCCAGATGAAGAAGTAGAGTCTATGTATGAGGACATCAGTAGAGCCATACATACGAACAAAACTCACTTTATTGTTGTTATGGGGGACTTCAATGCATAGCTAGGCATGAGAAGCGATGATGAGTTGAGAGTGGGGCAATTTGGATATAGGCAACGGAACCCCAGGGGACAGAGGCTGGCCGATTTTCTGGAGAAAGAAGGACTCTTTATGATGAATTCTTTTTTCCAGAAGCCGCCTCACAGGAAATGGACCTGGATGAGTCCCAACGGTTCCACGAGAAATGAGATTGATTTCATCTTGACCAACAAGAAACGGATATTCAATGATGTCTCTGTGATTCACAGGGTGAAAACCGGCAGTGATCACCGAATTGTAAGAGCCACATTGAATATGAACGTTAAACTTGAAAGGTCCCGTTTGATGAAATCTACGCTCCGACCCACTCGCGCTCATATCCAAAACCTCGAGAGCTTTCAACTCGAACTTGCAAATCGCTTTGACTGTCTAGAAGTAGATGCATCAGTGGACGAGATCAATAACAGGTTCGTAGAAACCGTCCATACGGTGGGGTCCCAGTTCTTTAAGACCCCCCGTACCAATAGACCTCAGAAACACTCTGGTGACACCCTTAACCTCATGGCTGAACGACGTTCTTTGCGACTGCAGTCTCCCGATGATGCTCAGTCACATAGGCAGCTCAATAGAAAGATTTGGAAATCCTTGCGGCACGATATTCGTACCTTTAATACATCTCGTATTAAAGATACGATAGAGCGGAATAAAGGCTCCAAAGTGTTCGCGAGAGATAATTCTATTGGGCAGAGCCGCATGACGAAGCTGAAGAGGGAAGATGGCAGCATAACGTCAAGTAAAGCGGAAGTGTTAAGGGAAGTCGAAAGGTTCTATGGACGGCTCTACGATTCGGTCACTAAACCTGTTTGCAGTGCGGCCAACAACCCAAGAGCCAAACTGACCCGACATTATACCGAAGATATTCCGGACATCAGCCTGTATGAGATCAGGATGGCCTTGAAGCAGCTTAAGAACGACAAGGCGCCGGGCGAGGACGGAATCACTTCAGAGCTTCTGAAAGCGGGTGGATCACCGGTACTTAAAGTCCTTCAGATGCTCTTTAATTCCGCCTTGCTTGAAGGTACGACGCCAAAAGCATGGAACGGGGGCGTGGTGGTTCTGTTCTTCAAGAAAGGTGACAACACCTTGCTTAAGAATTACAGACCCATCTCGCTTTTGAGCCATGTTTATAAGCTGTTTTCGAGGGTCATCGCGAAGCGTCTTGAACGCAGGTTTGATGACTTCCAGCCTCCCGAACAAGCCGGGTTCCGTAAAGGCTACAGTACCATAGACCACATACATACGCTGCGGCAAGTCATACAGAAGACCGAAGAGTATAACTTGCCGCTATGTCTCGCGTTTGTGGACTATGAGAAAGCCTTCGATTCGATTGAAACATGGGCAGTGCTTGAGTCTCTCCAACGATGCCGTATTGACTATCGGTACATCGAAGTGTTGAAGTGTTTGTATAAAAACGCCACTATGTCAGTCCGAGTACACGAACAGAGCTCGAAGGCGATTCCCTTAAAAAGAGGCGTAAGACAGGGAGATGTAATCTCTCCGAAACTGTTTACGACCGCATTGGAGGATGCCTTCAAGCTTCTGGAATGGAAAGGACTGGGCATCAATATTAACGGCGAATACATCATTCACCTTCGGTTTGCCGACGATATTGTGGTCATGGCAAAGTCGATGGAAGAGCTCAGCACGATGCTCGAAGGCCTCAATCGAGTCTCCCAACGGGTAGGACTTAAAATGAACATGGACAAGACGAAAATCATGTCGAATGTCCATGTCGTCCCTGCCCCAGTTATGGTTGAGAACTCGGCTCTTGAAGTTGTCGACGCGTATGTATACCTAGGACAAACAGTCCAATTAGGTAGGTCCAACTTCGAGAAAGAGGTAAATCGTCGAATCCAACTCGGATGGGCAGCGTTTGGGAAACTTCGCAACGTCTTTTCGTCCAACATACCTCAGTGCCTTAAGACGAAAGTCTTCAATCAGTGTGTGTTACCAGTGATGACATATGGAACCGAGACGTGGTCCTTCACTATTGGCCTTATGAATAAGCTCAGAGTCGCTCAACGAGCTATGGAGAGGGCTATGCTCGGGTTTTCTCTACGGGATCGAATCAGAAATGAGGAGATACGTAGGAGAACTCAAGTCACCGACATAGCCCGACGGATTAGCACGTTGAAGTGGCAATGGGCAGGCCATATATCGCGCAGAACAGATGGCCGATGGGGCCGAAAGGTTCTCGAGTGGAGGCCACGGACCGGCAAGCGCAGCGTAGGACGTCCACCCACAAGATGGGCAGACGACTTGGTAAGAACCGCAGGTCGGCGTTGGATGCAGGCCGTTTCCAACCGCAGTTCCTGGAGATCAATGAGGGAGGCCTTTGTGCAGCAGTGGACGTCCTACGGCTGATATGATGATGATGATGATGATACATTCGAATTTTTGATTATTACAAAATAAAATGAGATTTGTCCCCGACCGTTCTTCTAATTCCTGTGAGATAAAAAGGACAACAAATAAAGAGCCTTGAGGGCAGCATCTTTATTAAGTTCATCTGTCAAGAGCAGCTCGCAAAACTCCGAACTCCTTTTTACATCTTTATAATTAACTGGCGGCCCGTCCCGGATTCGCACGGGTGGACATTTATTTTTTAAACATTTTTCATGGCTAATTTTATACACGCTGGGTAACATTATTGAAGATTTATTAGGGAACCCTAATTTTCTCTAGTAATAAATGTAGCCTATGTAATTCAGGGATAATGTAGCATTCTAATGGTGAAATAATTTTTTTGAGTTTATTCGTTACAAACATACAAAAATACAAATCTTGCCTCTTTCTAATTGATCGAGCAAAGCGAGATCTCTAAATCAACTTGGGCAAATCGGGGTTGTATGTATGTATGTTTGTTTGTCCGAGGATAACTTTCCAAGCGTTTATCCAATTATCATGAAATTAGGTATATAGGTAGTGGCACAATTTTGGTGTAACTAAATGAGCTAAAAATGTGGGGGGGGTTGAGAAATTGGGGTTCAAGAGGGGTAAAAAACCAAAATGGGACTATTCGGTCAAGTGGCAAGTTTAATAAATGGTCTTTGTGCGTACATTTCAACCCCGTTTTTATTTTTAGTTTAAACCTTGTGGTTTTAAGTTATTAGCCATAATAAAAACTGAACTATGAATAAATTCACAGGATACACCAGTGACCGCACAGTGCTGAAATGTGGTATGCGTGTAGCTTTAAGATAAGATAACTCTTTATTGTACACCAAAGTAAAATACAGAACATAACTCTTACAAATAGATATAGTACAATGGGCGGTCTTATCGCTAAAAGTGAACTCTTCCAGACAACCTTTGTATGGACAGGATTATAATGTAGTGACACAAGTATAAGAAAATATTGAAATCTAAAATAACTGCAATTTCTACCCCAAAAAATTTTCATGAACTCTTGTTACCTGTAATTTGAATGAAACTGTAGGTCAAGTTGTTAGTTATTTATTTCGTGGCACTATTTTGATAGTCAAAATATCTAAATTTTTTTTTTTTTATGGTAGACTCGCGAGATCTCAGTTCGAAGCGAAGCACTAGTAGTAATACAGAGAACAGAAAAATATTATCAAATATTTCGCAAATTAACGAAGATTAGTAGAGTTCCTTGTGAAAAGGCTCACCCGGGGAAGTACTACGACCATACCTATTTCTGCCGCCAAGCAGTCAAGCATGTGTTTCTATTTGAAGAGAATGGTTGCCGGTGAAATTACAGGCACATGAACCTTTACACCTGTCTGCCTCAAGTTGATGGCCGCAGTGCATCGTAGGGCACATTTCTAACGTGTGTAACCTACGAGGCAGTTCTCTGTTACAGGCGACGGTTACCACTTAACATCAGGTGGGCCACAAGCTTGTTTCATCTCCATGTAGCATAAAAAAATGTATCGTAGATTTGCTTTGATGCTACGATATAGTCTCCTAAGTTTAAAATCTTCTGATTCAAAATTGCACATTCTCCTCCGCGTCTTTTTTTTAAATAATTAAAAAAACTATTAAAATGAACCTATGATTGCAATGAATTATTATAGGTACATTAGTTTTACCCTCGCGCGTGCTACAAACTGTAAACCTTCAACGTGGAGGCTCTTGATCGCGGTGAGTGCAACTCTAGAGTATTACAAAGGTTTAAAAAATAGCTATAAATTCCGAAATTTTATCATCAACTTATCAGCCATACCAGAGCAGTTTCAAGCTGGTAACCTTTATCACCTTTTCATTCAGCGGGAGGTCGTCCTACGCTGCGCATTTCAGTACTGGAGAACGATCCTGGCTTTACTTCCGGCGATAGTTTTTCGACTGTTTATTACTGACATAGTTTTGTTTGGAAAATCATCGCAAACCTTTTTATTTTCTCAAAACTGTTGGCTTGCCACGTATGCCAACCCTACCCTGGGGTAGCTAAGTAGGCACTTGCCAAAGGTCGCGGTTCGAGATCCTTATCTATTACCACTTATGGTCTATATTGTGTGTTACTGTAAAAAGTATACGTCCCACATAGAAGTGACACTCGCACACTATCATACTAATATTACTAGTGGTTCGCCCCGAACTGAGATATCGCGAGTCTCCCACAAAACAAAAAAAAATCGTAGGTATTCATAATCTTTGACTAATAAAATAGTACCACGGTCTGCATAACCAACTAACTCGATCTACAGTTTCATTCAAATTACAAGTAACGAGAGTTTATGTTATTTGATTATACTTTATAGGGGTAAAAATTGCAGTTGTTCTAGATTTCAAACTTTGCCCTATATTTGTGTCACTAAAGCTACATGAATACCAAATTTCAGCCCTGTGGGGTCACTGGTGTACCCTGTTAACTTCGTCTAAGTTCAATTTTTAAAACGTATGGCTAATAATTTGAAAACTACAAGAATTAAACTAAAAATAAAAACCGGGTCGAAATATACATATCTTTCATTAAACGTGCCACTTGATCGGATAGTCCCATTTTGTTTTTTATTTTTGCCACTCTTGAACCCCCAACATCTCAACCCCCCCCCCCCCCCCCCCCCCCCCACCCCTCACATTTTTTGGTCATTAGTCACACTAGAATTATGTAGGTACTTATAAAAACCTCTCATTTGACCCAATAATCTTATTTTGATTTTACACCCCTTGAACCCGAATATCTCAACAACCCCGAATATCTTTAGCTAATTTAGTCACACCAGTGTTTTGTCATCACTACCTGTGGCGATGTCCATATGTATTTTATTATGGCTAATACATACATACATACAACGCCGGTTTGCCCAAGTTGATTTGGAGATCTCGTTTCGCTCGATCAATTAAATATGACCCAACAAAATTAGTGACCGAAATACCGAATTTAAAAAAAATGCTGTATTGAAACGAATCGCGTACCTAACTTTGGTGCACACAAGTTTGGACGCACTACAGCGCTACGTTAAGGGTTGCAGTACCTACAGGGAGTCGCGTTTCTATACATTAATATTATTTATCTATTCTAAGTGCTACTCGGCTTTATAATACGATGACAGCGTTTAATTAGACTTGTCTACGGGTATAATATCACAGCAGAGCCGTATAGGGTAATGTAGTTTAGTCACCCTAATGGTAGGTATATGGGTTGAGTGGTTCGATGGTAACAGTACCACCCTCCTTCCGAAGAGTAGGTACAGTTACCTATTAGTATTTTTTGACGAAATTGAGTTAAGTACATATTTGGAATCACCAAAAATATCTATATTTTACTGGTTGTAGAGCTTTTGTGAACGGGCTCGAGGAAGTGGGCACCACCGCCTTACCTTTATCTGCCGCCAAATAGCAGTACTTGTGCTGCTGTGTTCCGGTTAGATGGTAATGGTATGTTCCTGTAACTACTGGCACATAGGAATAACAGCTAAGTCCTATATTATGGCAACATATCCACATAGAGATCAAGACAACATAATAGCTTGTTTTGAATTCTATGTGGATATCCATGGGCTGCAGTAGCCACTTAACATCTGGTGGACTGTATACTCGTTTGACATATAAGTAGTAAAAAAATATATTTTGTTCTTACTCGCGGATCAATATTCCTGCAGGAACATTAAAATTCAGGAAGCAAGACTGCAGTAACTCGGCGTTTTATAATAATTTTCTTAATAAAAATGCAGCAATTTTATTTAACCCATACTCGAAAAGTCAAATATTATGTAATAATAGTTATTAATGTGTAGATAAAATATTTATCCCATTTGTATTAAAAAAAATAACGAACCTACAACTAATTTTAAGTGCACCATATTTTAGTCAGTATTTTCTGTAAATCATACAATATTTAAAATCAAAATACTCATTAAAACCGTAGTAACTTAGCGAGAAACTGCAGTTATGTTTAGTAAAAAGACATCAAGCAGTATATGCGGGCAGGTGTAATTTGTTTGCAGTCAGTCTGTTTCCTATCTTCGTGCTTCGTACACGCGTCATACACACCCCAGAAAATAGAATCAACAAATTTGATGCTACTACCGAGCAAATGGATCCTACCAGACTTTAGAAAACGGTTTAAAGCTAAACTAACTTCTCAAAAATGAATTAACTATGTAGTTACTGCATGTATCAGAAGAAACTTGCTTAATTTTAAATTGTGATTTGTAAATAAAATTGGAATAATTAGTTTTTTCTAATGAAGAGTGCAGTAACTAAGTTACTTGCTGCAATGATTGTTAGGAAGATCAGCCTTGACACCATAGCAGTCACTTAACGTAAATATATGTTTTAAATAATATCGTATATTAACTACATACATAAACAAATTGTTAACATCACAAAATAAATACCTAATTTTTTTTCATTTTTTGACGTATGTTACGTTGTTGTAACTGTAATAGTTAGGATGCTATAACAAAAACAATTTTATTTCCTTTAACTGTGTTTTTTTTTGAAAACATCTTTGACATAGTTACTGCACTCTTCGCAAATATACGACATAACTTATAAACGTTAACCTGCAGAAAATAAGTTTTTTGTTGAAAAAATAATTTTTCAAAACAAGCTTTTATAAAATTCATAATAGGAACCGCAAGCAGATTCAAATGAGCCCAAACACTAGTAGCCTACTATAATCCATTCAGAAGTTCCGTTCTTTAGCATCCGTCTCCATCATGAGACCACCTCCATGGTACCATATTATTGCATTGTCACCGAAGTTACATATGTATTCCAAATTTCAGCTCAATCGGTTGAGGGGAACGGTTTTAAAATTCAGTTGCAAGATTCCACCCGGACAAACATACATACATTGCAAGTTAATAAAAAGCTTGTAAAATAGAACGGTCATTAAACATTAAAAAGGCCGAAACACGAGAGTCGTCTAAGAGATTGGTGCGTCAGCGCTTCCTTGAGAAGTTGAAGATAATTTAGCCACCGATGCCATCATTGCGTTTCACTTAGGTTTGCAATGTTATTTCTATTAGGTATCATTATTATAAATACGGGATTTAACACGTACCGTCTTATCGGTGTTTCGACCGACAATGTTTCGGTTCAATTCGTGAACCTATTAGCATTAAGTCCTCCTAGCACTATTCTGTTTTGTGTGAAAGTATTAAATAAATAAACAGCGATTCAAAATGATATCAAGAGTTTCATTGAATAAAGATATATTTATTTTGAATTTGTTTAAGAGTTTTTTGAACTAAGTTGTGTCCTTCGCCAAACGGCTCCCAGAAACGATAATTACCTGTCGTATGGGTCGTAAGTGGGGGCCAGTCTACTATGCCAATGCGTAGTCTTCACTCAGATACAGACAGCACGAGGAACAGATTATAGGTGAGTACAGTCAGCGAGACAAATTTATAAAGAAATGTGGGCGTTAAAATCGAAACAAATTTGAAAAACACGAATGTTTAGTTTTTGATGAAAGAACCAGATTTCGGGTGATAAACCAAGAAACCGAAAAATAACATATCTCTTCTACCGAACACTTAGGACATTATGGTCTATTGGATTAAACTAGCGCCCCCCAACTGCCCAAAATTATTGTCGGCCATTCGCCAAGCACCCCGTAAGTATAGAGAACCATACCGTTTTTTTTATACACACCATATTTTTTATGTATCTACTTATACCTATTGCGTTAGATCGAGTTCCAAACGTCGAGATCCGTAGACGAACGAAGGTTCATGACGTTGGGAATCGAGTTATGGAGCTCAAATGGTCTTGGCGGGACACTTGGCAAGACGTGGTGATGACAGGTGGAGCAGAGTAGCAACTGAATGGTGGCCGAGGAATGGCTGTAGAAGGGTAGGACGTCCGGCAGCGAGATGGGAGGACGACATCGTTAGAGTCGCGGGCCATCAATGGGTGAGACTAGCGCAGGATCGTGGCGGATGGCACAAACTTGGGGAGGCCTGTACCCAGCAGTGGGTGAAGTCAGGCTGTTGATGATGATGATACCTATCGCCGCCGCGTCGTCCTTATTTTTCTTTTTTTATGGATTTTAATTGGTTGATTAATTTCTGTCGCCGACGGTATTTAAAATCGCAACAAAAGCGGTCCAGATCATTTATAGCGATGTCACAGCCGCTGGCGCATCGCCAGTGTATAAACATGTCCGGCGCGATACAATCAGCTTACTCCAGTAGGTCGTTCAACTAATGAGGTTAATAAGGTAACTCAATGACGAATTCGACCAGTTTATATTCTGATGGTCGCTATACAGAACTCGATTCCCAACAGATGTGGGTAATAGAGCTTTTGTGAACGGGCTCGAGGAAGTGGGCACCACCGCCTTAACTTTATCTGCCGTCAAATAGCAGTACTTGTGCTGCTATGTTCCGGTTAGATGGTAATGGTATGTTCCTGTAATTACTGGCACATAGGCATACCAGCTAAGTCCTATAGTATGGCAACGTATCCACATAGAGATAAAGACAACATAATAGCTTGTTTTGAATTCTATGTGGATATCCATGGGCCGCAGTAGCCACTTAATATCTGGTGGACTGCATGCTCGTTTGCCATTTAAGTAGTATAAAAAAAGATGTATTCAAGACTTTCCTTCTAGGTCTAGGGTGTGGTGGGAGCATGATCTGATCCCGCCAACTCTTTTTCATGAAACTGTAAGCAAACGCACGCCCAGTAATATCCATACCTCATTAGTATAACAAAATAATTATGGAGGATGACACGCATGCATGCTAACAACGCAACACAAAATACTGGTTATTATTATATACTAGCTGTTGCCAGCGGCTTCGCACGCGTGGTTTGCCAATAAAAAGTAGCCTATGTGTTAATCCAGGCTATGATCTACGTACATACCAAATTTCATCGCAATCGATTCTGCCGTTCCGGCATGAAAGAGTAACAAACATCCATACATACATACATACAAACTTTCGCGTTTATAATATTAGTAGGATATTAATATACTAATAATAAAAATATATTATTTTAATATAATATAATATATATGTATTCTATATATTTTATCAACCATTTGTGTTTTAACACGTAATTATAATAAAAGTCTAAATTAAACTTAAAAACGAAATAAACATATTTCGTTTTTAAGTTTAATTTAGACTGTCTATTTATAAATTGTTTTTATATAAAGTAAATCCGTGTTTGGCCGTATGTAACGCTTAGTATAAGTTTGTATCTTATATAATAAGGACTGTGGATTTTGTTAAATAAATAAAATAAAACCCTTTGACACACACCGTTTTGGTTCGACGTTCAGCTAAGGTAAAAAGTATGCTACCATCGTCTGTCTTTCTTGAAAACGACAATCTCGATCTTTTTAATGTAAGAGTGTATGGGTCTTCTAGATCAGGGATTCCCAAAGTGGTCCCCTAGGACCACCCTAGTCGACCCCTAGGAAACCGATATCGACCCCAAGGGGTCGATATCGGTTTCCTAGGGGTCGACATAAACGAAAACTGATTTTGGGGGTCGACGAGGTCTAAAAATCGACCCCTATTTAATTAACACAAGTTCTTATTTAAATCTTTCAAGATAGGTAGGTAGGTACTGTATTGTTTATGTTGTGTTACGTGTACTAAGAATAATTAATATTTTTGTAGGAAATATCATTGTTGTAGTAATGTAATGTCTCAAGTTCGTACAAGATGAAAAACTCGGCAAGTCAGTGTGGACAAGTTTGTGCAAGATAATGAGTTCGAGCGTACGTCTTTCAGGCGCGTCTTGACTTGCTCTCTATTTGACGCTTACGCGATTAAATACGAACGAATTCATGATCAAGTTTTTTTTTTTTTTTAATCTTTATTATATTTAGTGAGGGTTTAATCATCATGATTATGGCACCCTCGAAAATACACTTAAACCGAATTATCTTCTTCTTATACCTATTTTAACAACCTTAATTAGCATCTTGGCTTGCTCCGATAAGGGGCAAGCCAAGATGTTATTACATATACCTACAGAAAACAAATCAACATCGAATAGGTAACAAAACATTATTCTTTCTACTTCGTTCCGGACACATTCCACAATAATATGATAAGCATCTTCTATCACATCACACTCAGCACAGTTTGGAGAACTGATCTTTCCCATTAGGTATCCAAAACTATTTAATGGAATGTGTCCCGATCGAAGTCTCATTAAAGTTACGATGTCAGTTCTGGTCATACCCGAACCATCAAACCACGGCGATCTAGCTAGGCCTGGTTGCACCGTCCTGTACCATATACCCTTACTCAGCGATCTCTCGTCAAAATATTCTTTCCAGTCTAATCTACATCTGGTTTTTATTACATATAAAAGATCGCTGTGATAGGGTAAAAAGTTCATAACGATGCCGTCTACAATAGCTTCCTTAGCAAGACGATCGGCTTCCTCATTGCCGGACAAACCGACGTGTGATGGCACCCATTGCAGCGTGACATGTTTGTTTTTACTCGACAACTTATTAATTGACTCTAATATGCCGTACGCTATCGGTGCGCCACGAAAACCCGCGGTGCATCGAGCGAGATGATGGAGGGCACTTTTAGAGTCCGTCAGAATAACATAAAATCCAGATTCAAAGGAATCGATGTAAGATACCGCTTCTGCGATAGCAATGAGTTCCGTGTACATTATAGATATGTTCGACTTTATTCTAATTTTTATTGCACCGTTCGTTTGAGGATCGAATATGGCCAGTCCTGACATATCAGTCTCTTTGGAACCGTCTGTGTATATTTTATAATAATTTTGATATTTAGCGGCCAAAAACTCATCACATAATTTTCTTAGACATCCCGGATCGTAGTTTCTCTTAGATAAAGCAACAATATCAATATTAGGTTTTATATAGGAAACATCCACACTGCTCATCCACGTATCTAAAGAAAACATTGCATTTTTAGAACTTGAGTGAATGGGTAAATCTTTGTAACGGTCATGAATCATGGCTAATAAAGGTTTTGTCCTGCGCGATAAAATATTTTGGTTACGAGCACTTAATTCACTCAATAAATCAATTGTTTCACCGTCGGAGATTGACTTTCTTCGTAACCAGTATTTACCGGCGAGATAGTACCTACGCACAAACAAAGGTTGGAGATAAAGCTCAGACTCCATCACGTGTATTGCTGTACTACGTATAAATCCACCTATAACACGCATGCATTGATTCTGTGTCCGATCTAACTTACTTAGATGTGTGTTACAGCTGTTCCCATAGATAAAGCTTGCATAATCTAATCTACTTCGTATGCTAGCTATATACAAACGTCTCAAATGACGTGGGTGCATCCCCCAACCTGATCCGGCAAGTACTTTAAAGATGTTCAAAAATTTTGCCGCTTTTTCTTTGATCTCATTGATGTGTTTGCCCCAACGTAATGATCTATCTAGCCAAAGTCCCAAGTACTTATAATTATCTACTAATTGCAAAGAGGAATTGTTAATTGTGAGATTAATGGATACTCTCTTATAGTTGTTTCTAAAAATACAAACTTTGCTTTTGGATGGGGAAATGCTCAAACCTATCTTAGATAAAATGATTGATAACTTATTTAAGGCCAGCTGTAAGTTTTGCGTACCTTCTCCTATGTTATTGCAACAAACGTACAAGACAAAATCATCTGCATATTGTGATATATACACATTAGAAATATCCTTGCACACATGATACGTTACGATATTAAAAAGAAGGGGGGATAATGGATCCCCTTGGGCTAGACCACGATCAGTACTACGACAAAAGGAAGAACTTTCAATGTGAATGTTGAGATTTCGTTCTTTTAAAAAGTTCCAAATATATCGACACATTTGTGTACCTATACCTATTTCATCCAAAATATCTATCAGAGCCCTGAGATCGACATTATTGTATGCGTTGTCAATATCTATAAAGCAAGCTACCGTACATTTTCTTTCTAAGAAACCCAATTGTATACGCGTCACTAAGCTGGTTAGATTGTCCAAAGTTGAACGACCTTTTCTGAAGCCAATTGTGTTAGGAGATAACAAGTTATTTTTCTCAACAAACCACTCTAATCTACTGATTAGTATGCAGTGAAAAATCTTACAAAGACAGGAAATCATAGATATCGGACGCAGGGCTGATATTGATTGTGGGTCTCGACCTGGCTTCGGTATTGGGACGATAGTGATATCGCGCCACTGGCGGGGAACAAAACCGGTTTTATAGAACTCATTACATAAAGACGTTAAAATAGTTTTACCGTTTTCGGGGAGATTAGCTAACATCGAGTACGATATGTTATCACACCCGGGGGAGGTGTCCTTATGTCGTAGACAATGGTCGAACTCTGGTCTCTGTATCGGGGTTTCTAAAGTACTGTTACAAGACGTGAAATTAGGATCTTCGGGCCGGACATAATCGGGTGTCAAACTTTGAAGTAACTGCTTAGCCTTATTTTCGTCAATATAAGATCGAGGCGCATTAAATCCCTTGAACCATTTTATCTTACGCCATAATTCGCTTTGAGGCGTTGAACCATCTATTGACGAACAGTACTCGTGCCAAGCCTTATCTTTCTCTTTGCGTATTAATTTCTGTGCTTCACATACTTTTTTCTGCAATAAAGTTAAGTTGTTTGGGGTGGGATTACGACGGAATTTAGAAAGCGCTAGGCGACGTTCTGCCACTATTTTAGATATAGAAACATTCCAATAGGGTTTGGGAACAAATTTACTATCTGGGTTTGAGTTGATTTTAATAAAAGGAATATGGTAATCGGCAGCTGTGTTTATGCAATCTACAAAACTATCATAAGACTGTTGAAGATCACTTGAAATAGAAAAATTGGTGAATAGCGTATCTAAACTACATTTATATTCGTGCCAATCGGCTTTTTTTAGATTTCTTCGTAAAGGTATAACTGCAGAAGTATTTTTTAAATGAGTAGAAATTTTAATACACACGTGATCGCTTCCTAACGTTTCACTTAAGGTGGACCAATTTAATCTTAACGCGATATCCGATGAAGAAAGGGATATGTCGGGCGAAGATTTCTGCAATACATTACGCACTAATTTGATTCGTGTGTGTTGTCCATTGTTTAATGTTATAAATGAGTTATCGATAAGCGCGTCAAATATTTGTGAGCCTCTTTGATCCGTTTTGTATGACCAACTAGTGTGGTGCCCGTTAAAGTCACCCAGAATTAAAGTTTTGGTGCTCATAGATGAAAAAAGATGATCCCAGTCACGTTGGCTAGTTCGATGCGGCAAGGGAGCACTATATAATGATATCAAATTTTGAATTTGGTCGCAATTGTATATCCTAATTCCTAAAATTTCAATACCAGGGTTAAGACTATCTAATTGTAACTGTACAGATTTTATAGATTTGTGAACTAATATTGCAACGCCACCCCAACCTCCATCTCTATCTTTCCGATAAATATTGTAACCATTTACCTTAATAGTGCTATCAGGTACCAACCAAGTCTCACTAAGAGCAGCAATGTGGATATTTTCTTGGGACAAAAGTTGTTCCAAAGCAATTAATTTAGGTCTTAAACTTTGTGCGTTCCATTGGATAATATTTAATCTTAAAAGTTTCGATCGTGTGTTATCCATCTTGACTGAGATAGTCAAAGATGAACTGAATTATTGGCCAGTCTGGAATAAAGTCAACCATCACCAACACAAACCACTCTATACAGCACTTTAACACCATCTTAATTTTAGATTGAATTGTTGCACCTCTAAGAAACAAAATGTCCTTCAACTTCTTCATCAGTTCCTGAATATGCGTGGTTCTCTCTTTATTAACTTCGTCACGAGGCGCACCCTTCGAGTCTTGTATTACTGGATCAGGAGTTATGTCACATTCAGTATCATCTGTCCAGTTCAACGACGAAGTTTGTGATTTTTTAGCTGAACGGCGGAACGCAGATGGCTTTTTATGTTCTTCGTGTACAACAGCTTTTGTTTTCACTACCTCTGCAAACATCGGTTTTTCAGTCGGATTCGACACATTTGGCTGCTCACAATACTCAGGAAACATATTTCTAAAGTACTCGGAACTTGATTCTGTCTCTTTGTAACGTTCCGGTTCTTTGGGGCGTATTGGTTCATGCGGACTTGGTGAAACATACATAGTCAGTGCCCTTCTGTAGGTACAGTTGAATTCTGCCATAATTTCCCTGAGCTTTTTCTCTTTCACAAAAGCTGGACAAGATTTCGTCATTGCCATATGTCTACCTTCACAATTTACACATCTGAATTGTTTGGTCTCGCAATTCGCGTGGTAATCCCCGCATTTGGGACAGACTATTTTGTTCGACGGACATCTTTTTGTAACATGACCTAGCTTCCAGCATTTAGCGCATTGTGAGACTGGGAACACATATGGGTCGACTCTGATCCGCAAACCATCTACGGAGATATAACTAGGGAGAAATGATCCCTTAAAACAAAGACGAACCGATTCACTTATCTTCCATCCATCTTCCTCTTCTTTACAGCGTCGCTTGAGGCGGTATATAGATAACAGCTCAGCATTTTCGGGGCTTGTTATGCTCGTAAAAATGTCTTCATCGGCCATATCTATGTCAACATTTTTAATAACGCCAAATGACAGGTTTTTCTCCATGGCCCGATTAATTCTCCATCCCATATCAAGTAGATGCTGGCAACTTTCTAACTTAGAAGCACAATCTTCGCTACTTACATCAATTCGCACTTTAAATTGATTTACAAACTTAACTTTGTCGATATTTACTAAGCCATAGGTCTTAAATATTTTTGCTAAAGAAAACATTTTTGGCATTTTTTCGCTGCATGAAATATACATTTCTATAACATTTGATTTTAATTTTTTTTCCTTTGATTTTATGGTATTCCACTCGAGTTCATCTTCTTCCTCATCTTCTTCTCTTCCCCTCTTATGACGATCATTTTGACGTTCCTCCATATCCACTAAGTTGTCTCCTGCTGGTTGTTGTTCCATCTCATTTCCGATCATGTCTTGTTCACTCAAAGAGCTGTCGCTATTTAGTACTGCAAAACTATTCACATGCTCATTTTCTGTAATGTCATCCATCGCGTTGTCGTCAGTAACCCGGCCGTCAGGTAGATACCTACCCGACGCACACAGGTGCACCGTGCAACGGAATGCGGTGCGCGCGTAAACGTTAAAATAGTAATTAAGTACGACACAAACACCTCGTTCGAGTGCCGAAACGAAACTGCATGATCAAGTTGCAAGTCCAAACTATTTACCGAGCTTGCACTTAGGTTGAAAGTTCATTTGCGTTTTGAAATTCGTTGGTGCTTGAACGATAATAACTCATATAAGTACTCATTTATTTCAAGAGATTACAAAGTTATAACATAGCTATATTAAGTGAAGTAAAGTGATTGAAAAAGAATTTACAAAATGCTGAGCTCCCTACGCGAGTTAATAGCGTAACCATACATTATCTGCAGTTTATGAAAAATTAACAGGGTGTACTTACCCTGTTAATTTTTTTTTTAAATTAGTAAACATACAGTTTTTATCCGGCACAGCGCATCAGCATTGCCCCACTGTGTGATAGTGATCAGTTGAGCTATGTGTAGATTGATTGCAACAGTTTGCAGTTGCCTCAATTGTTTAAATTGTAAAAAATTACCAGTAAATTTAACAGTTTATTATTGTTTTTATTTAGGTAGTTTCTTATTTTTTTTTTTTTTTTTTTTTATTTGCAGGATTACTGAGAGTTTTATGATGGCGGACACGAAAAAAAAATGCAGACAATACAGTTTGGACTACTTGAAGTTCTGATTTATTGCATCTCCATCAAATCAACACTTGCCGATGTGTCTCATATGTGAAAAAGTGTTCAGTAACGATGCCATGAAGCCTTCAAAAATGAATGACCACTTATCAAGAGTACATGCTGACAAAAAAAGTAAGCCCTTGTCATTTTTTCAAGCACTTAAAGAAAAACTAGACAAAAGACCATCCATAAGATCGATGTTTGCGTCATTATCTATTAAAGCGATGATGGTTTACGAGCGTCCTATAATATATCTTTACTAATAGCGAAGTCGGGGAAACCCCACACAATTGGAGAGCAGCTTATCTTACCAGCCATTGCATAGGTCCTTAACAATGTATTGCACAAACCCGCACATGATATGTTAAAGAGAATACCTTTGAGCAATAACACCGTTCAGAAACGCATAGACGATATGGGACGGGATGTGGAAAACATTTTATGCAAGTTCTTACAGACCAACAGATTCTCTCTCCAGTTGGACGAGTCTACATTACCCGGCAATGAAGCTCTGTTGTTAGGATATGTTCGATATATTAAAGATGAAAATATGTGCTTTTTGCTACATATTTAGAGACTCGACAGAGGACCCGACAGAGGAGAATCGATTTTTCAGGCCGTGGAACATTTTTTTACTGACAAAGCTATTCCATGGAATAACATTGTTTCTGTTGCGACTGATGATGCACCGTCTATGGTTGGTTGTCATCGTGGTGTTATAGCTCACTTAAAGCGACAACTGCCTGATGCAGTACATCAGACAGTTGTCGCTTTAAGTGAGCTATAAAACCACGATGATGACGGTATAAAATCATTCACTACGTGATTCACAGGCAGCATTTAGTAGCAAAAAAGCTGAGTCCTAGATTTCATAATTCTTAAAATATGTAATAAATGCTATCAACAAGATTCGAAGCAATTCTTTGAACTCTCGGTTATTTGCTCAGCTATGTGAGGAAAACGACGAAGTCTTTACTCGATTACTTCTGCACACTTGGCTCTTGCTTAGAAAGATTTTCAGGCATTTTTGAATCTGTGTTGGAGTTTTTACAAGAAATAGATCCGAATTTGAAAGAAAAATCTGAACAATTGTAAAACAGATATTTATTACTTGACTGATATCTTTGGAATATTCAACAAAGTTAATTTGCAGCTGCAGGGTGACGATCTTAACTTGATTAAAACAAATCAATAATATCGGCCTTCGTGGGTAAACTAATCCTTTATAAACAAAATTTAGACAAAAAAGAATATTCGCAGTTTCCGCATTTGTCAAAATTACCAGAAACGCTTCAAGATGATGACATTTTATTATATGTCACTCACTTGGACGCATTACACAAGGATTTTACGGAGAGGTTTGAGGATCTTTTAAATTTACAAATTCCTCAATGGATAATAAATCCGTACAATACCACAGCCATAGAAGAAGCCAATGTGATAATGCAAGAAGAGTTGATTACCATCAGCACAGACGAAGAGCTTAAGCAGAAGTTCAACCAAGGCTATCAGAAGTTCTGGTTGCAACGCAACATTGAAACACACTATCCTACATTATGGAACATTGCTGAAAAATACCTTATCGCTTTTCCATCATCGTACCTAGTTGAAAAAAGCTTCAGTGTGGTAACAAACATTTTGACGAAACAAAGAAACCGTTTGAAAATCAACGAACGTGGAGATTTAAGGCTACAACTCACCAATATTGAACCGGATGTAGCTAGATTGGTAGATAGTCACCAGGTTCATCCATCACACTGAATGTTTTATTTTCTCTTTGCGAATTAATATTTTTTTATATATTATTTCCTACCTACTTAAGATTATTTAAGTACTTTATTTGTAATAATCATTATAAATTAAACTTGATATTTACTGAATTGTATGTCTTTTTATTTTGTTAAATTTTGATGAAGTCAACTTTACTCACTTAACCAAGTGCAAAGTTTTCCAATTGGTACCTTAGTACCTAGGTATTTTGTATCAATAGGAAAAAACGAAAGATAGGCCCCTTTATTCATAATAGTCTGCTAACTAATTTAAAGCATTGCTAATTCTCACTCTGTCTTCTTCTATTGACCTAAGTCAAAATGAAAAATAACACTCTGTATCAGCTGTTTTAAGTTAGCGGACCATTATGAATAAGGGGGTTGATCTTAAAAGTAAGTAATTTGGTCATGGGGGTCTAAGGTAACATTTCATTTTGGAAAAGGGGTCACTTGTCCAAGATTGTTTGGGGATCCCTGTTCTAGATCTTCGTGCTCCATCTTAGACCACATCATCGCTTACCCTCAGGTGAGATAGTAGTCAAAAGGAAGATCTATTTGTGATAAAAAAGTCGTAGTTCTACTGAAAACGTGTCATGATTAAATTAAAACCGGTCAAGTGCGAGTCGGACTCGCGCACGAAGGGTTCCGTACCATTATCTATAAAAACGGCAATAAAATCATGTCTGTTGTATGGGAGCCCCACTTAAATATTTGTTTTATTTTAATGTCATTATTTATTTTTAAAGTGAATATATAACTAAATATTCTGTGAATATTTCAAGCGTCTACCTGTTGCCGTTATCAATATCGAGCAAAAAAATCACGTTACAACAAACGTGATTTTTTTGGGAGTTGCCTTAAATTTTTAGTATTTGTTGTTATATCGGCAACAGAATTACATCATCTGTAAAAATTTCAACTGTCTAACTATCACAGTTCATGAGATACAGCCTGGTGACAGACAGACAGCGGAGTTTTAGTAATAGGGTCCCGTTTTACCCTTTGGGTAAGGAACCCTAAAAAACGAATATTCCAAAAAATACTTCCAGATTGAATTGATCCAGCGGATTGAAATGAATAGGTGCAAAATGCATTACAGGAAAAGCCATAATGAATGCGGATGTAGGGTGTCTACGTAACAGGGGGATTCCGGGACACATCTGAATTTATCCGGTGCTTATTATTTCCAAAGCCAGCTTCTTTAACCTCTGTTTTAAACAGCATAAGGTTTAAGTTTCAATGAGACGACGAGACGGAGTTCTGGTGGAAAGATAGAAATAGAAGCCTTCGTTACAATGATACTAAGGTTGCAGATGAAACATTATCTAAGGAAAATGGTAGTTTGCATGATTTATAAGACAGCTAGTTTAGTGGCTTTTGTAACAAAACTTTCCTTCTAACAGAATTTTGTTGGATACATTTTTGCTTTTAGTTTTTCTTTCTACTGTTAAACTTGTGAGATGAATGAAGGTCTTTGACCTGGCTGGGACATTAATCATCGAAGAAACAGCGAAAAACTTTTACGGTCACAATTACTGATATGATTGATTGCAATAGTAGGTTTAACTTAGGTAGGTTGATTGAAAATACTTTATTGAACTTATAAAAATAGTACCTACATAGGCGAACATAATGCTAAAGAGCAGTCTCTTCCAGATAACCTTTGTGTATTGCAGATAAAGATGTGTAGGTAAAAAAAATAATTTATGTAATTAAGAAAAAAACATGAAACCGTTTATTCCCATCTTAGGGAAAAGCTCTAGGAAAGAAACTATTCAATAAATTATACGTGGAAATACTCAGGCTCTATTAAATAAATTTCATTGTGGAAATGATCTGAAAGCTCTCTTGCACCTAATGACTCATCTCTCATCCGCTACTCCATCAATTTGAGCGCTAATTTTTACTCGACAGCGATGGGACGCCTCTAATGGAA
Source organism: Philereme vetulata (assembly GCA_918857605.2). Lineage (NCBI taxonomy): Eukaryota > Metazoa > Arthropoda > Insecta > Lepidoptera > Geometridae > Philereme > Philereme vetulata. The sequence goes on from OU975443.1 coordinate 7,833,611, forward strand.
CGATAGTGTGCCCACACAGGCAGCCGGAACTAGGACATAATAACACCTATTTAACGGACACTTTCAACACAATTATAGTTTTGAAATAAAATCGCCTTTACGATGATTTGTAAAGCGCCTGGGCCATTAAGCCACTGCAAGGAAAACCCTACCTGGTGGTGAGCTGTTGCTCTAGCTGGATGAAGGAGGCATTCACTGTCGTGCTTGAGCCAGGATTTTAGGATAACCTACCACCTCTTTCAGCCTCTCAGCTAGGCCCTTGTCTTTTGTACCTAAATCAGGATGGTTGTGGAGCTATCTGTTATTTCGTGAATAAATAAACTTATCTCATCAATTTTGACGCTTTATTTTTGACACTGATGAGTACCTATTAAAGAATACCTTTAGCGGTGACGCTAGTGATAATGACAACCAATCTTAAATACGGTAAACTCGGTAGCGTTTAACGAAAATACTTTAACTTTTAGAGACCTCACCTTACGTTAGGTCAGTAACAAGATTAAAATGTAGCCTTAAAAAGGGCGTTGTGACCTCCTTTCGCAGCCTAGCATGAGCGTTTACTCAACGCGTAAAGGGGAGACCCCAGTCAAAAGATTGATAGACGGATTTCCGTGTCCGCCCACGTACGGACCCACAATACTACCAAGTAGGACGACTACAATCACGTCAGACGTCAGACTGTCAGACTTACGATAAGTAAGTTTGAGTTCATTCGGAAGATTATTTTCGTCGAGTGCTAAGATTGTTTGTGTTCATGCCATGGTGCGTTTGCTCAGGTAACAAGGTGTTTGTAAACTGTACTTTGAAATTTGGGTGACGGGTTGAGATTGCGAAGATGTGCGACCTTCATTATCTTTTAATTTACGTACGTAGACTTTAGGTACTAGACGATGGTAACATGCGGCATGTCAGTAGTAATAGCGTTCATGTCATTGAAGCTTATGTCATTATGGTAACATTAAGGTACATATAATTAGACAAAGGTTGGCAACAATAATAGGGTTGAACTCATTTATGGTACATATAAAAAGTACCCAACATACCTACCTATTATTATTTCATCTTTTGTAACCTGTGGTAAACAGTGCTGGTGTCGCAATTATCCTTCTTACACCTACTTAACTTAGTTATATTTTTTATTGTGTCACTGTTTGTTTACCTAAATAAATAAAATAAAATCTTTTACGATTTTTCGGTCCCCACTTTCGGAAATGGCTCAAATTTGCGCGACAGTTTTTTCAATAGTTTATTGAAAAAGAGACAGAGTTTGGAAGTGTCTTATGGCAACTTATGACTTTTCAACATTTACAAATAAACTACGCAACCAAGCCCTATAATATTTTCCGCAATAGACGAAGTTTTTCAGGATTACAAACAGAATGACCCAGATAAGAAAAAAAATTAGACTCATTTATAAAAGGGCAAAGACCCTAATGTGGGCAGATAAAGAGGAACGTAAATCTGGAT